>SRLM01000046.1:2376295-2575987 GCA_015708895.1 Populus ilicifolia
CAGAGGGCAGATGCAACTCCTGGATGAGTAAAATCTTGGAAGAGTGGTGAGCTTGTGATCATATTGAGATACTCAAATAATGACTGTCGCACTTGAAATATCTGTTTGAGGGGGTGTTATAAGCCTTAATGTGAGGCTTGATGAATCATTCTGGACCGAGCATGATTGATACGCTCGAAGGGGAATGTTGTTCCAGAGACAAACGTTAACACTATTCAGATGTGATGTGGCAGACCATCTGGTTATAGTGATCCTTTTGTGTGAGAAAAGGTGTGCTTAGGTTACTTTGATGATTGAAAGGTTTGGCAAGTACCTGTAAACTTGGCCACAAACGCTTTCAAAATGGAAAGCTTGGAAGTGCCTGCAAGATGCAAGTTTGTGTTGAAGAAGAAAGAGGACAGTTGCCCCACATGAATAACAAAGGGGGTGATTGTTAGGTTGGTTGCCATTAATGTGCAACAACCATTGACTATTGCACCAACTATGTGCACTCATCCAAGATGTCAAAGGTTGGCAGCCACCATTATTGAAGAAGAGCTGGAGTTGACAGCTACCTTTGTTGAAGAAGAGCCTCCATGAATGCCTATAAATAGAGGCATATGTGAGAGAGCAAAATAAGAGAGGAAGAAGAGTCAAAGATGTGAGAAATATAGGAGATAGTGTGCTGCCAATGGCAGTAAGCAGTAGCTGCCACTGCAGCACTGCAAAGAGAGAAAAGAGTGAGGTTGAGAGTTGCTAAATGAGTGAATAATTCCTCCTCTATTGTTGTAAGTTCTGTACTCTCCCTATATAATGTAGTGGCTTCTCTCATGGATGTAGGCGTTTTGTCAAACCACGTTAAATATTGTGTCAGTGTGCTTGATTTTCTAAGAGCAAATATCAATACATCACCGGTCGGATTCCCCAACATCAAGTATATGTATGATTCTAGTAACCATTGACAAAGCTCACTGTATAGGAGTATATTACTTTATTAGTAAGAAACATCATATGCTCCATGAGAAACAATCTCCAATAACTGCAAAATGGGGAGACCAGAAGTGTAAAATGCTTGAGACGCAGTAGTAGACACCTATACAAGGAGCATTGCTGGTCGTTAATTATTAGAATCATGCATGTACTTGACAACTCTTCCATGGTTGCACAAGGACCAAGACCCAGCCAAGAGGGCTTTGGATTTCATGCATAATCGTCGTTACAGTCCACCTTTTCTGAGCAAATAGCCATAATCTATAAAAAATCAAAGCCTTCCCTCGAACCTTAAGCCGTTTCCGAATTCAAGTAACGCTGCTGAACAGGAGCCCGAACGGACTAGAGGAGGCCTAAGCCGAAGAAAACCCGGCTGTCCCAGACCCCATAAGAAAACTCAAGAAAGAGCGCAAAGGACTCTTGTGAGCAAGAGGAACCAAGCGCAGCCATAGGAGGAAGCACCAACCGAAGTTCAAACAAGAGACAAACGTCTCCAGCTGAAAGCCCCCCAAGGACAATATCGCCTCATAAGAGAAGATCAACTGTGCAAGTCCACAGTCCATGGGGCTTGATCCACGATACCAATACCGTAATTTCCCCATTTTCTGTCAATATTAATGATTTACTTTTATGATGTTTTCTTATATTTTTTATGAGAAAGGATTACAGGTTTGATTAAGATTTTCAGCGGTGAATGAGATGGCCTATACTCTGCTGAAAGATTACGAGGAGAAAGCTAGGACTAATAATGGGCATGGAGCAAAGCAATTATACGTTGGAAGAGACCAGCGGGGAGGTGATGCTGATAGCCATGAATGTTCTGGAAATGGTTGATGAACGTATTATTGCCGGACTGTATAGCATTTATCTCTAGCTAAAGAGTTGGGGGTAAGTGAAGGCTTCTCTAGAGATAGACAGTTGGTTGTAAGGACAGTTAATAAGGATGAACTGCCTGTGCGTTATTTGGTTTCTATTGTAGCAGACATTAGAGCCCTGCCTTCAAACAGATATTATAAATAACAATTGTTTGAGAAATCATGACTCGTATTTCCTTCCAAACGAAAGTATCAACCAAGAAAATTAAGAGGTGGAGAATTCACTTAACAATGTGCAGCAAGATATCGAATAAACTGGTATAAACCATTAGATTTGAACAAAATTGAGTTACAAGGACCGAGGAGTATTCATTTACTTTCTCAAGTAATCATTACTGTAAAGGATCAAATCCTTCTTTCTACCCTACAAAAGCTTCAACTGCTGGATTGCAACTCCGTTTCGAGCAGCTGAATTGTGTCCCCATCTTCCTAGGCGAGGTTCCTGTAGCAAAAATAACTTTAAGCATTACAAAATTGTATAATAAAACATCATAAACATGTTAAAAATATTTATTTAAAAAAACAAGAGATTGATCTATACAATTACCTGTCCAACCCCAGTGAGAAGGAACTTTCCAGATTTTGCAAAGGCCAGAGAATTTACAAACCCAGTCTGCATTATACAATAGGCTGGTAAGTGATGAATTGCACAGTAGCTGAATTTAACATCAGATGGAACATATGTAACAGGAGAGAGGAAAACAGAGAATGGAAAACGGGAAAGTGATGCTGGTGGGTGAAAGAAGGTAAGAAGGTGAGCAAAAAGAATTCCAATATTTCCATTTGATGGTATTTCTATACCATTACTGACAACCAAATATCAGTTATTGAAAAGGTTATTCAACTGGCGTACTTACCAATGGAAGATCGTACAAGGGCCGGATGCCTTTGCCAGCACCTTCTACAGCCCATAAGCGGACAGAACCATTCCCAGCCCCTGATGCAGCAAGATCACTGCCTCTACACACACCAACTGAACTTACCCAGGAAGATGCTGCATGACAACAATAGTTTCCGGGTCATTAGAGGAAAAATCAATCAGAAAATCTTAAGCATGAAGACAAACAAATTAAGAATCAATGACCACAGGTCAGGTGTTTTTCTGCAAAACACAGTGCAACCAAAGAAATCAGGTAGTGACACCAAATAATATTTCAAATCAGCAACTAGATTCTAGTTTCCTCAAAGATGCAGTGAAAGGACAGCAAGAAACTTTGTATTTACCAATATGACCATTGTAATTTCTTCCATTATCCTTCAGTTCACCATTATTGACATCAGTTAACGAAGTATGAGCATTCTTAACAATGTACACAGGCTTCTTCTTTTGTACACTCCAAAGCTCAATATTTCCGTCATCTGATCCAGACAAAAATTCGCTGTTGTCAATGAAACAGCAACACTCCAAAGATGACGTAGAAGAACGAAATATCAGCCTTGACTCATCATGGACCTGCTCATAGAATATGAAAAAGGATGTTAAGTAATCACAACTGAAAATTTACATGGAACTAGAGCATGTACAAATCATCTTCTCATAAATTTAGAAAAATCAAGATGAGAATTAGGTGTGATGGAGAAAGAGGCATTACAAAAGATTCCTTTGCACTTTGATTGTTTTTTATACAGGTCATCATTCATGTGCCAATATTCATGAATAGAAATGTCATAGCTTCAAAAGAAGAGTCCTGGCAATTTAATTTTCAGATATAAACTTGCGTTTATGTGACCAGTAATGCCTCCTTTCATATGGGCCAAGTGAATATCAAAACATTATTTTATATACCTTAAACAATTGCATGCTCCGATCACGTCCAACAGCAAGCACTCGTTCTTGCCACAGACAATCAATTGTTAACACTTCACTTTGGTGACCAAACAATGTGTTCATGTAAGCTCTATCTTCTACATTCCATATCTTGATTGATCGATCATATGAACCAGAAAAAAGTTCTGAACTCCCTTTCCTAAACGTCAAACATGACACAGGACCTTTATGACCTGGGAAAGCCTGTAAAATAGATAATAGAAGAGAATAATAACAACTTAACAGGACACAAAATTTGATAGGAAATGACACAATATGCTACTAATATGAATAATTAAAATCTTGCTAATATAACACTACTAGAGCAACTACTAAGAATGATATTTAATTAGAAAAAAAAATCTTACAGCAATTTGAGATATGAGATTACTTGCATCTTTTGCAGGATAGATAAGTTATCTTGAGAGTTCCAGATAAGGTGTATGCAGATTTAGACAAGACTTTAACTATTGGTACGGGACTAATATTAGAACCACTCACATTGTAAAAACTTAATGAAAACAGCAGTAGTCTGGGTTAATCTGATGATTTTTTTTTCATAGAAATGCTCTAAGAATCAATATTAGCCCGGATTGTGTAGTTGTAATAGATATTAGCTCCTTATTTTGAAAAGGAGCTGTGTTAGCTTGAACATTGAGCTATCTCACACATGTCAGCAACAAGAACTAATACTGTGATTTGCTATGTAGTTTTTTATTTCATCTGGTGCTTTCATTTTGGGAACAAGGGTAGAATTTATGCTTCTTCTGTTGTTTCAATACCAGATTTGCAAGTTGAATTCTTTAAGATAAAACATAAAAGTCCATAAAGGGCGCTTAAGAAATGTAGAGCATTAACCAACATCTACCTGAATATGTTCTCGTGTACGAGTGTCCCACAAATGAACATGCCGATCCAAGCCTCCACTGGCCAAATACCGACCATCAGTACTAACAGCCAATGCCAAAACATTCCTGCTATGCTTAGTTGCTCGACCTTCTGGATTCTTGGCCCCATGGGATCTTAGTATTTCATCGTTAGGCCATTGGTATTTTTCAGCTTTTCCACTGTCTACATCCCAATGCAAAATTGTGCCATCTTTGGAAGCAGAAAAGCCCTTCGAGTCATCATCAGAAAGGCATACGGCAGTAACAGATTGCCGATGCTTCACAAGGAGTTCAAATCCATCGACACTCTCTGGCTTCTGAACCCTAAGTGCTCATGAATGTAAGCATTCTAAACAAAATACATATAAATGCCATCATAATATTTAAAACATTTAAAGATGCCCTTAAAGTTCCCTACTTTATGACATTATCTGAAAGGATGTGTTCTTCAGCTTTCAGAAACGCTAAAGCAAACATTAATTTTGATTAGCCCACATCAGGCAAGTAGCACTCTAGAAATAGCTCAATTCAGCTTTAGAAAGTGAGTAAAACAATCAATCAATTACTAATGGAAAAAGGTTTAAAATTGGAGACGATTTGTTTGAGGTTCAAGAATTCGCAAATTAAAAAAAAAAATCATCACAATGCTAGTGGCATGTCTTTTCAGGCACAAACAAAATGTACGACAGGAAAACTGGCCTGAGGATACCATTTGGGCACAAAATCAAAACAAACAATAAAGAATGTAACGTAGCATAGAAACAGTTAATAAAAACCCGATAAGTTACTAATCCTTACAATTCATAAATTGTTAAGCAAAAATGGATTTAAAAAAGAAAGAACTTTTCTCTTATTTTTACCTAGAAGCAATGGCTCTTCTCAAGCGACCACTTTCTTCAAGCTGTTGCTGCATCAATTTCTTAGCCACAGAAGAATCCCTTTCACCCTCCTTTTCAAACTCTCTATCCCCCTCTTCATCCTCCTCACGCTCAAGCTCCTTCTCTCTCGCTCTAAGATTCTCTACCACTGCTTTCGCAATCCGCTGCCTCTTCTCTTCCGCCGTCTCCTCCGGTGTTAATTCCTCATCCTCTTCATCCTCCCCTGATTCTCCTCCACCATTTAGCATTCCTCCGTCCAACTCCTCCTCCTCGGATTCGATGTCTTCATCCTCATCCTTCTTACGCCTTTTGTTGTTACTGAAAAAGGGATCTCTATTCATAGAAAACTTGCTGCGCCCCCTCTTGTTTCTTCCCGGGGGGCCTCCTCTCTTCCTTGGATTCTTGTTCATGGTTATCGTTAATATTATATATATTTCAGCGAAAGAACAGAAACCCAAAAAGATTTTTTGCTTTTTAGCGGAGAAAGAGGGAAATAGAGGGGGCTGGGTGGAGAGCTTTGAAAGGGAAAGGAGCTCTGCTAGTAGGGTTTAACGTTAGGGGTTTTTGGTGAGAACTGAAGAACAACAACCATTTGGGTTCTGTCTGGACATAAAACAGACAATTCTTGTTGGGCCTCTTGCTATGGTCTTGTCTCGTGAATCAATGGGCTTGGGCTGCGGCACATGTCGAAGAAATTTTGTGAGTTGATACGCACCCTCGCATGTAGGGGATTTAAATGATGCTTTGTCTGTTTTTTTTTTTTTCCTGTTAATGTTCTGCAATTATGTTGCATCTTGACTTGAAATGAGTACAAGGATTCATGATACATTTTTCTGTATTTTTTTATTTTATTTTTTTGCAGGTTTTTAACTTTAGAATTAATAAATGATATTGTCTATCATGTCATCATATCAATGTTGAAGTGAATTAATTAAAATACTTTGTATAGTTTTTGGTAATGTATGGTAAATGAAATTGATATTATGATAGTACAATATAATGAAATTAATTAAAACCCTTTGCTTTTTAATAAATGATATATATATATATATTCATGATATTTTGTTATCTCGCAATTTTTTTTCATTTCATCTTTTAGTATTTATTTAATTAGATATTCAACTCTATTAATTTATTTTATTTGCTTGTTGCAAGATTTTTTAATTAATTTTAAAAATAACTCGAGTTATCACACTTTATTTATTTATTATTTTTTAAATTAATTGTAAATATAAAATACTCATTTCTTTTATTTGATTTAATTGAATACAAAGAAGAAGACGGTCAATATTGCGGTGCTAACAATGACACAAATTTTTCCATGATTTGAACATAATGGCGCATCCGGCGGGATAACGAGGGTCCCATAGCCAGTTAAACACCATTAACAAACAATTAGGAAAAAAAAAGTCAAATGTCTTTTTTAACAAGTTTGACCCGATGGGCCTTCGATTAAGAAGATCGGTTGCCCCTGGAGGGGCTCCTCCTCTTATTTCCAAAGAAGTAATAGGGAAATGAAAACTACAATTTACAGTATCTCTTGGGAGCTTGAAAGAAGCTGGGAAGGGGCTATGCTGCATTTTACTCTGTTGACATTGCAAGAAATATAGAAAAGGGGAAGATCAAACACTCGTGCAAACAACTCCAATCTTTTCCTCCTTTTTAACTATATATTCATCCCACAATGCCACTACGATAAAAAAAAACCTTACCAAACTATTTAAGTGATGGTTATTGTTGAATATTGTTATTAAACTTGATCTAATTTCAATTTCTTATGTTAGCTCAAAAAATTTATTAATTTGGTTTGATTTGAATTACATTTTAATTTAAATTAAAAATATATTAATTTAAAAAATCATGGTTTACTTGATGAGTTGATTTATGATTTTATTAATCTAATCAAGTTAGTTAAAACTTGATTAGGCCAATACTAAAGATTTTTTTTTGAAAGAACAAAATAATATTATTTTGATTAAAAAAATTGTTTAAGCTATGATGTAAGATCTTATAATATGATTTATATTATTTTTTAATAAAAAATATTCTAAACAAAACTGATAAATATAATAAAAAAAATTATAAAAAATAGAAAAACAACTTTAAATCAACTAAAAAAATATATTAAATCTCGACCAATAACTTTTGAAAGTCTTTTCAACCTTTGATGACTATAAAATTTCAACCTTATATGAAAAGGGATCTTCAGAATCCTAAAAGAAAAATTTCAATCCATTTCAATAATCAAATCTAAAGTTATATTAACTAATATAAAATTGTTTATTGAGAGAAATCTTTTGCATTATTTTTTATTTGAACATTTAAAGTTAACAAGTAGGATGATTAACTCGTTTGGCATTGTATTAACTTTTATTTTTTAAAGTGCTACCAATGATCTTCCATTGTTAAAGACAAATAACAAGATCTTTTATGGCAGCTTCTTTTTTTATATATTGTTTGGAATCTTTGACTCTCTATGGTGTATCAAAGTATTGCTTTATAGCTGATGCTTGATTCCAGCTCTTTAGAGCTTAATACAAAGAATGTTTAATAGAGAGAAGTTGGTTTCTTATGATTTTTTCATTTTCCTTTTTGTTTCATACGGCAATTTTTGTGCTTTTCTTTCCTTTGCTTGTTTTTTCTAATGTAAGTTAGATTATTATCTTTGTGGTCTTTTTTTAATAAAACTTTTGATTATTACAAAAAAAGTATTTTTTAAATTATTTTTGGCTTAAAATAAGTCAAATTGATGATTTTTTAGTGTTTTTAAATGTTTTTGATATGCTAATTTTAAAAAAATTAAAAAATTATTATTTTAATATGTTTTTAATAAAAAAATATCACAACATGAACAAATACATAGAGCAATTTTCAACCAGAATTGGAAGATGGATGGTTTTAGTTTTTGTACCATTGATGTTATTTTTTGAAATCTTTGTTTGTGTATTTATCAATTGATTTTAATATTTGTTTCCTTTCAAGGTAGTTGTCATTCACTTCTGAAAACAATTGTTTAAATAATTGGGGATATATAATATTAATTATTTTATTCTCACATATTTGAAAACAACAGTAAACAAACAATATATTTGGATATTTTTTTATAATTTCAACCCCACGACTTAATGGATCTTTTGTGAAACTTTTAATTTCCAGTACCAATAATTCATCACCCATTATGTCATCTGCTATCTTTCACTAAACCAGCTGTTCAAAGTTGAAGAATGGCTTATGTCATGTAGACCTTCGTAACTTCTATCAATAATTTCAAATAAGGAAATAACAAAAACTTATCTCATATATATATATATATATAGACACACACACACATATACATAACTCCAATCCAAACAATGAGAATGTGATTTTAGCAAAGTTATCTGATTTCCTCAATTAAATTGAAATTAATCAGATTTGACCTCCTCTTGAGAGAAATTAAAGGTAGAAAAAACTACTTTCATTATATATATAAAGTCCAGAAACAAATAAATCATCAAAAAGTGAAATTTAGAGAAGATGAAGTAAGACATGGAAGGCAAGGAAAAGATCAAAGAAACAATTAGAAGAGCAAGAAAACAAGATAACCCACCAAAACATATACACCAGGCTTACGATAACATCCATATATTCGCATGACTACTCTATTTTCAAAGGAAAAAAAACGATAAAAATGTGGGGAAAGAAAAGCAATTTCACCCCAAAGCTTCGGTTACCTCCATGACCATTTAATGCATTTTACTTGCAGTTTTTCCACTTGAAACACAACAATTTTAGGGCCTCGAAAGCTGCTCTCATCAGCATCAGCAACACTATGGGAATGGTCCCACATGACAAGCTTTAAAACCTCCATCTTAATGCACGTGTGAGGTTACAATGGCTTGCTCATAGGGTTTGATACGAAGCAGTGCACTTTTGCTGCATTTATTACATGTATCTATGTGCCCCCCTTTAATCGTAGATTTTACATGGCCAAAAGGGCCAGGGCCAGCAACTATATACCACAGGATTGTTGAGATGGTGCTAGCTTTGAAAAAAGTTTAGTTAGTCTCATCACGTCCCTTTTCTCTAATTAATCACGCAGGATGTACACTGCGCATGTCTAGGTTAAGAATTGCATGAGTGATGATCACTCCATTGAATTGCCTAGAGAATCTAAGCTACTAGATTCATGAACAAAAGCATGCTAAGTTCCTACTGAAGTGATCACTTTGTCTTTGAATTTACAACCCAAAGTGTTTTGAAAAGCGTCTTGTACAGCATTTGCTTTTCCAGTATGAGCATTTATTGAAAACTGTATGAGCATTTATTAAAAACTCTAATTGTTTTTGTTTTTTCAGTTTTATATAAAAAGGCTTAATATTGCCGATCCTTGATAGACGTTGTATGCCTAGTAACTTGAGAAACCATTTAGTGCTAGCTAGTTTAGCACTTAGTTCATGAACAAATTGTAAACATCATTGGATTCTTGGAGTAGAACCTGCAGGCTCTTAATTATCGAATGAGAGAACTAGAATGCACTCAAACTTAGAATCTAAACGCATCTCTTCTTAAGCTAATGATTGCGTGCGTGGTAAAAGGAAGTATTGCATGATTGCGTGTACCTAAATTAATTGTTTTTTCTTTTCATGGATTAGAAAATCGACCAATTTAATCCTTTTCTTGTAAGCTAAAACAACTTATTAACAAAAAACAAAAAACTAAATGAAATAGCCAACCTCGTGCTTCTTCCCAAAAGCTTTAAAAGCTCTTTACCAGCCCATATGAGCTTTTCTAGAGGATGATTTCAAGACCCAACAGGAGGGATGTTCGCTTTTCCCTCTCTTTTTACCAAATGGGAAAAACTCATTTCTCCCTATGTAAGCAAGTCGCTGTATAGCTAGCCCGGACTCTGAGGATCCATGAAGTGGCATTGAATTTCAAGACCCTCTTTTCTCTCTTTCTTTCTCTTTCGTATGGAGGTATTTAGAATATGAATTGGTGTCAGATCTGATCAATCCTTCTCGTAACATGTTCTTCCTTAAATACCAACTATTGTGTACGGCATTGGACCATTTTGTAGGCTTTCCTTTTCCTTGCAATTAGTTGCTATCTTGTCTTAGCGTGGCAATCAATTTACTCAACGATCCATCCATCCATCGTCGTCATTACATAGCTAGTTGAAAATTATCCTTGATCATCAGTGCACGGATCTAATTATTTGACTTTGGCTAGCTAGCTCAAGTTTCCTTGGTGATGATGACCTTGAATTTCAACACAAATTGCGTAGTGGATATATTGTGTGGGTAATTAACTAATTAATTAGCCATTACTCTTACTTAGGTTGTGATGATAGATTGTCCTTAGCCTATCAACCTGGCTACAGCTCACGATACACAAATGAGTTAATGTTATGTTCACATGCATGGTGTTATTTATGACACACTGCATCCAACATTATTTTAGCGGCAACTAATCAAGGAATGATCATGATGATGAACATTCCCGAGAATTATATGTGATTAATCAGCTTGGTCATAGACACAAATAAATTAAAACTATGAATGATAAAATATCTTTTTAATTTCAAATTAATAATCATATATTTTCTCAAATATTATAACTCGTTTAATAATATGATGGGGTTAAAACCCATCTTAACAAAAAAAAAAAAAACAGAGAGATCGAGAGAGATAGAGATTGTTGCAAGAATTTGGTAAGTATGAACCAAACCGATCACATTACATGAACTTACAATACAATTCGTTTACCTTTCGAAGTATATCATTTTATAGCTTTTTAAGTGGTGTTTCCAACAATTGTAGAGATGAGAATAGTTATGATCATCATTAATTAGAAATATGGAGTCTTGGTTGTTATAATTACCTGCCAGCTAAATAATTTAATCTTGCTGTTAAATACCGAGTAAGGTTTTTTAAAAAAAGTCATAGAGATCCCATCATAAGAAGCAGGAAAAGCTTTTCTAAAAAAGTACAAAAAAAATAAGATCTAATAATATTTTACTTCTTAGACAAGTTCTCTTTCGTAATTACTGCAAGCAGATGAGAGCAGCAGTGATTCAGTTACTCACTCATGTCAGTTCACAAGAGAAGTAGAAAGCATGCCACCTTCAAATCCAAAAGTCACCCTGTACATATATAATGCATTATGTTCAGTAGGTCTTTCTGTATTCTTTAATCAATATTGTAACATAGAGGCTTTTTTGCTACATCATGAGTTTTTGGGAGAAGACTCCAGGAAACCCTAGAATGATTGCTTTGTGTGCATGCGCAAGTGTACAGCATCTAGAAACTATAAGGTAGAAACAAAAGTATGACCTAAGAGACTTCCGCCACCGTCCGATCATACACATTAATTGGTGAATTAAAGCCTTTCTTCTGCTAGTAGATTGTATATAAAAGTACTTCATTATTGATTGTACTCCTTGGATACATATATTGCTGGACAACTACAAAAATATTTAAGTATTTTTCAAACCGAAATAGTTTTGAAACATTAAATTAAGCAGTGCGTGTGTGGGGGGGGGGGGCAATCTCCTCTTCTCTAATGATGCATGCCTCATGAACTAGAAGGATAGGAAATAATGAAAACAGAATATTAAAGAAAAATTCTAGAAGTTTCAAGGGAAGTTAATTATTTTGGTAGCCAAGACATTGAAAATCTTCTTAGTTACAATGTAACTTAGGGTTGAGATGAGAATTAAGGATGAGGGTGAGGAAGAATATCAAGATATAGTAGAAAATACATAGATGTATACTGCTTGGAAGCTTATCATGGCAAACTTTTTCACCACATATGAAGCTGATAATGAGCTCAGCTTCAATTTACCGTCACAGTTTTTTTGATGAATAAACTGCGCCGCACAGTTTCAAGTTTATATTCAATATCTTTTTGCACATAATTAATCACATATTGATTTCATATACAATAGCTTAGTGCATATAATTAATCTCAAATATCAAGTGGGAAAAAAGAAAGAAGACAGCATAATCATTTGTTAATATAAAATTAACCCACCTGACTCCATATATACATACACTTCGCCTATCATCATTCATCAAAATAGATAACAATCTGATCCCTTGTCAAAATAGACAATATCACTTCCTCCTTTCACCATAATTAGGTGATTGATTCTCTAAATTCATGTTCAACTAATTAAAATCAAATTAAACCAGGTCATATGCTGCCTGTTTCATTTTTTGTGCAAGATTTGACAGATCCCTTTTAACAGTGTGGAACCAGTTTGATTTGTAATTAACTAGAATATACTAGAAAATAATTTAAATAATATCTTGAGTCTCACTTAATTGTTTAGATTGAAATGATTCATTAACAAATGTCAACATTTCTTGAATTAATCACGATATGATTATCTCTCATTGAGAAGTTTTTGGGAAAATGAATGATACCAAGATTTTAATTACTCTTCCTTTTATGGGAATGATACAAGCAGCATCTATCCGCAAGTAGCTGCAAAGCTGTAATTAAAGACGTGATTGTATTGACCTAAGTAACGAAAACTTGGTGCTTATCTCTATCATCGTACTATAGTTTTAAGATAATGTGATAAACAAACACCACATAACAAATATCATGTGCAAGTAAAATTTTCTTTGAATAGCTATAGCATGCCAAGCCCTAACGCAATTGTTCAAGAATTAATTAAACACGAACAACCATCTTAAATGATTGTTATGAAACTAATACAATGACGATGTTGATGATGAGGTTACTTTTTAAGAAGGCATGCCAGGGTCAATTCCTATATTGACTGAACCGAAAGAGAATGTGTCATCTTAAAAACAAGCTTTTAAGAAGCGGCCAAGGAATTCAGTGCTTGTGTTGGCAAGGGATAATTTTAAAATACTATTCTAGCAATTCTTGATTCTAAGGGAGAAAATCTCAACCCTTGATCATTTCATGCTGCAAGCCAAAACCTCTCACTTTTCAATTCAATATTTTATACATGTTGCATCATAGCTTCCCTTTGGTATAAAAAAGTCTGCCTCAAATCATTCTCTCTCTCTCTCTCCCTCTCTCCAGCCAAGCTGCTAGGAAGACACCTAAGAGGGTTTTCTTCATTACTCTAGTACAAACCCTTCGTTTTGTGTATTATTTGAGATCTGGATCCCTAGCTACCATTTGTGATCATTTATATAAGTCAGTAATCCCTTCAAGAACCCATAGGATAGGACTGCCCACTCCTTTCGTTGACAAAGCTCTTCGAGTCACATCCTTCCATCATGGATATCAATCAAGTTAAATTCATAAACCACACATGGAATCTCGACATGTCCATGGAAGATCAAATTCTTCATCATGACCAGCTTCCCTTTAACTCAATTTGGCCTAGCTGTCCTCTGCAAACACAGCAAACACAAATCCCAGCTTCAAGCCAAACACCAATCTCAACCTTTCTTGGTGACCAAATATGCAACAATACAGAGGAGGAGGAGGATGAGCCGGAAGAGGAACTGGGAGCTATGAAAGAAATGATGTATAGAATTGCCGCTATGCAGCCAGTAGAGATAGATCCGGCCACGATTCGCAAGCCAAAAAGACGAAACGTTAGGATTAGCGATGACCCCCAGAGCGTGGCTGCGCGTCTTAGGCGAGAAAGGATAAGTGAAAAGATCAGAATTCTACAAAGGCTTGTTCCTGGGGGTAGAAAAATGGACACTGCTTCAATGCTAGAAGAAGCTATCCGTTACGTCAAGTTCTTGAAAAGACAAATTCGCTTGCTTCAACCTAACCATCATCAGCAGCACCAACCATGCAGTACCACTGGAGATTGGCAAATTCCATACAGCAATAAACCTCTTGATTCTATCATCACCACTCCATCCCTCCTCGAACCCCGAGCCGGAGGCCTCGGGTACAGTATTCTCGGTGGGAATAGCACCGGGGGCAATCCCTTGTGCTTTAATCATGAGGTAATTAGTGATTAGGGCTAAAGTGAACACTAGCCAGTGATCATTAGTGTGTTAACGAGTCATAATTAATGAACTAGAGGTAATTAAGAGGTATGTGTGTGTATACATATATAAGCTAGCTAGCTAGGTAGCATATATATGAGGGTATAAAGGTTGTTAGGATATTGTTGATCAGTAAAAGATATATATGGTCTGTGGAATAATCATAACGGTTAGCTTGAGTTGCGTTGAACCCTATATCCTTCATAAAGATCTTGGAGTTTGTAGGGTTGGCCGGAAAGTTTGTTTGGCCGACTCTCTTCCTGGAATAATTAAACAGTGACGTGTGTATGTATCATAATGTATGCTTCTGAGTTTTTTTTTCTGTTTATATACGTATATCTAACAATTACATGGGTATAAATGGAGGTATGTGGACAACTGATGTATGTATGTATGTATGTATTTTAAAATATATCTAGGCATATATACAAAAACACATACCGTATATATATTTACCCTGGGGTATATATATAGCTTGTATCTTGAAATTTTTCCTCTCACCTTGCACTTAGATTTTTTGGTCATGATTTACATGTAGGAGCAGTATTTAGTTTACTAAACTGATATTCATGCATTAAATCCAAACATATTGTTGAATTGTGAGTAATTAATTTTACGTAAATGTAGTAGTTATCTCTGATATTATTAGGTACAATATAATATAAGCTTGATAAATTAATATTATTGATTAAATAATATTTCTGGTTGGTATTAATGTAGTAAATTAATAATTAGCTAAATTTGTAAGATAATTTATTAAAAAAATACACATAGGTCTACTTGATCATATATAGATTAATGATCTCTTTACACATTATATAATGTGATTATTGTTTTGAGTGAGATTTTGCATGAGACAGGTTTTAATATAGAACTATTTTTTACAACTTTATGTTCTTTATTGTTTTTCAAGTTCTCAATAATTTACTCCTCATTCAATAATTATGTCTCATTTTCTCATAGATAATTCAAAAAAATACTCAACATCTATTGTATTATGATACTCAACACTACATTCATTTTAAATGTTAATCCAGATTTTTTTTAAGCCATATTATTTATTCATTGAACTTTGAATGTTAATCCATATTTTTTGAAGCCATATTATTTATTGAACTCATTTTACATTGTCAAAAATAATTTTCAATTATACTTGTTTGAATATATATTCTCTAAGCCCACATTGCAAGATTCATTGCTTATGAAACACTTGGTTTTTCCTAAATTTGAAATTCTAATTTTACAAACCTTTAAAGAATTTTAACAAAATTAATGATAATAACTCATCTTAAAAGCTTATAGGATTCCTGCATCATAAGGTTGAATATTTCATGTTGTGTTTGTGCCAAGGAAAATAATTCATTATTTTTTAAAATATCTATAGTTTTTAAACGTGTAAAACAATTAACACCAAGTAAGAGAATTTTTGTACTATCTATTTCTCTATCAGACTATCAAACATATTCTTGGAATAAAATCTTAGATGTTCATACTTTTTTGTTGACATGATACTTGTAGTTCATACTACTTAAGCTCACATGCTTGAAACACCATGGTTTAGCATATTTGCCGATGAATCATAAATGAATTTTTTTATAACTCTCTTCATTATAAGAACTAACAATAATATGTATCTTCTTTTATTGTCTATTACCTTCAATTTTCTTAGTTATAAAAGAATGATCTAGTTAAAGCCTATAAAACAATCATTTTTCATTCATATTGAAAATATCTTTCATGAAAAATTGATCTAGTTTCTCTTTTTTGGACCACAAATTGCTTTCAACATGCTCATATCAACTTATATGTTTTCTCTAATTTCATGATTTGAAGTGTTTAAACTAGCTTTGAGAAAAATAGAATTTTAGTGTATATGTTAGGCACATCTTTTTCATAAACTTCCTTCCTTTTTTTCTCCTTAATTAGTTCTTTGGTCATATTTATAGATTTTTGTATTAAAATATCAACCTTGTTTAGTTTTGAGAATTTTCAAATTTTATATTGTTTGACATTACTTTCTTTAATATTAACTGATAGATATTTAGATAATCTCTTAATCGTATTTGATATTGTTGCTTGGCTCACTTGTAAGTTAAAGTTATTTAATACTCACTGCTGTAATTATTTTTGGATGCAAATTAGATTTTTTATATTGTGCTCGTATAATGCTTTATGTTTTTGTTATTGTTAATTTCCTCACATATTTGAAATGAAAAGACACTGTGTTTGTTTTTATTTTTTATGATATTACATGTTTTTTATATACATACATATTTTTAAAGTATATTGATTAAATATGCATCAATTATAATTCTAATTTGTTGCAAAGTAGATCGATCCATCACTTCTATATAATAAGACTAATTAGACACAGGAGCTTATTTTGGTTAAATAAGTATGTAAAAGAGTGATAACTCATAATTTAGTAATTAGGTAATATTCATATTATCACAATACAAAATACATGTATTAAGTTCAATATTTTAGAGAGAGAGAGAAAAAAAAGAATACCTTGACACATTACTAATTATTATATAATATTTTATTCATTAATGTATAAATCACTAATTATTAATTTATCAATTAAATAATATTTTAATCAATAAATAAATTCTCATGATTTCAAATACCTTGATTTATAGAGATTTAGGTAGTTAATTAATTATCTCGTTGGTTAATTGAAGGGGCATTTTCAGAAAGTGATAATTATTATGCATGCATGGACAGACTTTTTTCTTCAATTTGGATGAGTGAAGGACCTTCAGGCAACACTATATGCTAGTTCGCTGGAAACTACTTGCCTTCCGAAGCCATTCTTCAAGCAAATGTAAAAGAGATCCCTGCACAAATATGAAACTTTTGCGTTTAATTGAATAATTGGAGAAGATTCTGGGAAAAGTGACCCTTTCTGTGTTTATCTCTTCAATGAAACTCTCGACACATTAATTAATTTGGATAAATTAATTACCATCATATACTTCTTATTTTTATGACATAGACATCTGTTAAATACCATCATTAAATAAAGTTTTTTTTTCTAAAAATATTTTTTTCCCTCGTAGGACATTAGAGAGTGGGATTATTCTAAAGCATTGATACTGGTTTTGCCATCCACAATTACTAGTGATGAAGCTATAATTATTTACTAGTGATCATCCATTTCAAGTAGAGGAAATTAGAGAGGAAAGGGAGACTCATGCAAATGTTAGATTCTTAATGTGTGCCAAAACCCAAAAAAAAATAAAAAAATAAAAAATCTCAGCATCTAAATTTCCCAATTCCTTCCTTCTCATTGTGTGAGTTGATTCAAAGTCAAGCTCATGATGGATACTTCCTTTGGTGGGCAAATTTATTTTTGTGACTACAAATTTCCCATTTCTAACTTATAATGCCTCTTCCTTAATTTTTTATAATTCGGTTATAATTGATTAATTTAGGATCATATGCACTCAAATCTACATATTTGTGGAGAGATTTATTAGAACTTTGTCATAGATGGTAATGAGAAATGTTAGCTTAATTAAAAGTTAAAAGTATTAGATCCTTTTAGGGGAGACTAGATAACCACTTCAATTACGAGTTTTTCATTGTTTTATAGTCGGCATAAGCTCTTTATCTAGCTCTCTCCACGATTTCTTTTCCCTTCAAGGCGAATTATTAGTGCAATCTTTGGCGTCGTTCATGGGTATGGAATGTGTTGTAATTTGCGGTGTCGCGACGATTGTTTCCTGGATGCTTTTGTATTTTGTTTTACTGTTATTATTTTTTGAGTTTTTTTAATATATATATTTTTATTTTTTTTATTTTTTATATGGGAATCCAAAACAAGTTACAACAAAATGTGTCCTTTTTAATTGAGTATTGAAAAAGTGATTTTTGTAGTTTATAAAATGAATTAAAAAATATATGAATTAATAAATCATAGACAGAGTTGTTCAAGCTAATTAAAAAATAAAATAGAAAGTTGATCATAAATTGATAATTTCTATGGGAAATATAAAAATATATAAAATTTAAGAAAAACCATATAAAACTCTTACAATAAAAAGGATATTTTATCTGTATTAAATGTTTATGAGGGGGAATTGTTTTTTTTTAAAAAATAAATATAGTGGGTTCGTATATATTAATTAAAAAAATTAATCTTTAAGATTACCATAAAATAATTTAAAATAATTTCTAAATAATTATTTAAATGTAATTTGAATAAATTTATTTAAAGTCCGTCTTATTATAAATTATAAAACAATTAAAATGTTTTAAGAAAAAGACAAAGCATGGCTGGACTATATTTGTGCATTTGACCCAATAATCCATAAGTGTTTAGGCATGTCAGGCAAAGCCCATAGGCCCAAGTTTTTTCTTTTATAGCATGAATAACATATCATTCACCTATATCATTTTTCTGCCATATTTTCGACCATCAGAGCAAAATCAAAGTCTACGTTTTTGTACTTTAAAATTAAACCTAAAATTTTATATTTTTTATAATAGTTTTTTAAAAAAAATTATACGGACTTCTAAAACCACATTACTAACCAAAAAATATATTTTAATTTGATAAAACACTCAAAATCAAACCAAATTATTATTTTTAGCCCTAATCGTTCAACATAATTGAAAGTAGAAACCATCTCCATTGAGTTTTTTTTTTTTAAGATAAATCTAAAAGTACTAAAATCATAATTATTATTGATAATAATTTAAATATAGAGCTTTCTGTTTTGTATGTCTTTTTTTTAAGATTTCTCCTCTTTTCTCTGGAAATTCATGGATTGAAACAAAAAATTTAAAAGAAAAAAAACTTATAGAACAAAACATAAAATGCCCCAAGAAGTGGGACCTACTATGAAAAAAGTGAAACATGGAGGACCAAATTGAACATTTTAGCTCCATTTGAAGACCGAACATGTAAAAAGGCTCTTTCTTTTTGAAATATCAATTTGAGTCCTTGATTTTTTTAATTTTAGTTTCAAGAACAATATAAAATTATTTTTGTAGTAAAATTGATCGCTAATTCATTTTCATATTAATTAATGACAAAGGACAAGCGCTACCATATAAATAAAAGCAAATAAAATCATGTCAACCTAACTTACAATGACATTATTAAAAATAAATAAAGTTCAATTATTGAAATGAAAAGAGAAAAATTCAGGGATCGAAGATAAAAAAAATTTGGGCATTTCTAGACATAAATAAACAATGTCTTTCTAAAATATATTAATTTATTTATT
This sequence comes from Populus ilicifolia, assembly GCA_015708895.1. Taxonomy (NCBI): domain Eukaryota; kingdom Viridiplantae; phylum Streptophyta; class Magnoliopsida; order Malpighiales; family Salicaceae; genus Populus; species Populus ilicifolia. The sequence continues at coordinate 2,395,924 of SRLM01000046.1, forward strand.
AATAATTAATAATTTAAATATCGTCATCATCGTTATCATTTAATCTGATAACATGTTTTATACGTATTTCATCAATTTAGTATTTTAATATAATGTGTTCTTGATTTGTGATCGCCTAGGAGAAAGTTGAACTTGGCAATGAAAGCAAGAAAACCATCGTGACTACTTTGGAAGGAGAAGTGAGGAAAATTAAGCATTGAATATGAGAAACAAAATTACATGGCCAGCCGGCATTGCGAAGGACAGTTATTCTATTATCAATTATCATTGACACCATGATACCTTTTATTAGTTTGTGTGATTACTATTTCTTTTAAAAATGATTGAATAAAAATTATAAATTATAATTTTAAAAGAAAATTTTTAGTAAAACTCGTGCAAATACTATAACTAAATACTTTCAAAACAATGGTTAGAATAAAATATAGTTTTAACCACACACCTTATTACATTAAAATTCTATTTATTCTTATATTTTAAAAGTATTTTTTAAAAAATTAAAATTAATTTTTTTATTTTATATTAATTTTTATAATATTTTGATGTTAAAAATAGATTATTTAAAAATAAAAAATATTATTTTAATATATTTTTAAATAAAAAAACCTCTAAAAACAAACTATTAATATAATCACAGTAACCTGTAAAAAAAAGAAGGAATCTGAAGTGATAAAGTTAAAAAGAAAATAATATTTTTGAAAAAAGGAAGTATGATGAGATCTATGCTCTGGGACTAAAATAAATAATTATTATAGTACATGCAAGTTATAGTTTCAGAAGATAAATCCATCCTTTGTGGAATCATGAGTCCTTACATCAGACAAGATGATAAGGACAATAGTATTTTGTTAATGTATTTGGTCCGAAATGTACTAGAAATAAAATATTTACTGAAAAAGGTTTAAATTAAAGTAATAAAACAGTAATTAGTCGCTTAGATTTGCCAAGTCTCCATCTCTAACTAACCTGAAATATTGTATGCTCTCCAGCCTTGTCTCTGTTTCTCTCTCTCTCTCTCTCTCTCTCCATCTCTCTCAACCAACTCCGATCTCTTTTATCTCCTATTCACGTCCATCTCTCTGCTCTATCACCGTTTAAATCTCTCATAGTTGTCCTCCTCTACAAAATTATCTACTCAATGAATTAAAAATGGTATGCTCTCTCAGTCCCTGCATCATCAACCAATAAGTTTGTGTAATTGTAAAAGTCCTGACATTTTCATTCAAGATTATTTCTTTTTGAATCTGGTTTCTTTTTCTTGAGATTTGATGGATGCCCATTTTGTTTTTCTATCATCTCTCTTGTGTGGTGTGGTTAAAAATGGCTTTGAGCAAGGATTTTTGAGGTTCTGGATTGGTGTATATTTGTAATGCTGTTGTTATACTTTGAAACTCTTGTGATTTCTTGAGATTGATGTTGGTTTTGTTTTTTTTTTTCTTTGTTGATATCATAATGTCTGGTTCAGTGGTTCTTTGATTGATACCATGGTGGGTTTGAACCCTGAAGTGCTTTCACTTTGGAAAGTTGGGTTTGGTGGATCATGAAATGGGAAATTGAGAGTCCTTTTTGGTTAGAATGAGAAGTGTTTGTTGATTAGTGGTAGTATGGTTGAGTGAGGTAATGTCTACTTTTAATAGGAGCAAGTCAATAAACCAGAGGACCTTGGGTGTTGGAACCCCAAGAACTGCTAGTTTCGGAAGCCCCAGAGTAAAATTGACCTCAGTCTCGCATTGGTTTCGATGGCTTGTTGTGATTGGAGCTTTGTTTCCATTTTCTATTGCCCTTGCTGGAGGTTACTTTTATCTTCTTCCAGGTCTTACTCAAGCATTTCAGGGTTTTGGTACTTCCAAGTTCAATGATTCGATGGAAGAATGCAATCTCTTTGATGGAAATTGGGTTTTCGATGAGAGTTACCCTTTATACAATGCTTCAGAATGTCCATTTGCAGAACAAGGATTCAATTGCTTAGGGAATGGAAGGAGAGATGAGGATTATCTTAGATGGAGGTGGAAACCCAAGAGGTGTGAGATTCCACGATTCAATGTACATGATATTTTGGAAAGGCTTCGAAATAAGAGAGTTGTATTTGTTGGTGATTCTATGAGTAGAACACAGTGGGAATCATTAATATGTTTGCTCATGACTGGAGTGGAGGATAAAAACAGTGTTTATGAAGTCAACAATCATAACATAACAAAACGGATTAGATTTTTAAGTGTCCGATTCAACTCCTTTAATTTCACAGTTGAGTTCTTTCGCTCGGTTTTCTTGGTGCAGCATGTTTGGATGCCTAGACATGTGCCAAGGAGGGTTAGGTCGACACTTAAACTGGACAAGTTGGACGATATTAGCAACCAGTGGGTAAATTCGGATATTCTCATATTCAACACAGGACATTGGTGGGTGCCTGAGAAGCTCTTTGAAACGTAAGTTCTCCAACCTAAGTTTTCATTTGCACTCATGGATCTTATTTTGCATTTAAATTCAAAATTTCAAGCTTAGGTTTTCATAAATGATTTTGATGGAAAACACATGTTGGACCAAATTATTTCAGGCGCTATGTTGCCTACTCTTCATGGCACATTTATTGGATTAATTGGCTGATGTTCTGTATCTCGGATTTTTACATCTTTTGGAATCCACAGAAGTCTGTGCTTTGGATGCTTTAGAATTCAGTTGCACTTTACTTGCTACTATTGTTATTAAATGAAGTGCCTTCGATAAAAAGCTGCTGCAACAAAATATGGTTTGCTGGGATTTGCAGCTTAGCAACTTGCTTTGTGAGAAAGATGCTTTTCCTTCTGAGGATACCGTCTCCACTAGAGAAAAGGAATGACTGCTTGTGTCAAAACGTATGTTATCAACTATGTATAATTAATCATAATGCAGGACCTATAATATTAGTTTTTCTTATGCATTTCGAACTGGAGTCCATGGTTGAAAAAATGTCATATTTTGAAATTCAAAATACACACCTACGGTGCATGTCTAGCAGTATTCAAGAAGAATAACAAGACTAATTAACATTCTGCTTTACCACTTTATCCTTGTGTAGACTGAATTTCATGAATATCATGCTGTGGCATCAGTGTTTCTGCATCTTGCACATGGCTAGCTTAATCCCCTATAAGTGCACACTATCTTATTATTCCCTACCACAGGCACGAGCTCTCCATTTTACATGAAAATTGTGTTTTGAACAGGGGCTGCTATTTCCAAGTTGCAAATACAGTGAGACTTGGAATGTCAATTCCTGTTGCCTTCAGAATGGCACTGGACACTTGGGCATCATGGGTTGAGAAAAGGATTGACACAAATAGAACACATGTCTTCTTTCGGACATATGAGCCATCTCACTGGAGGTACACTTTAATTCTGAAACCACATTTGGCGCAATCCCAAAAATGCTTAGTTGTCTATTTTGTGTAACTGCTAAAATTCTAGTATATGTTTCGGTGCAAGATTTTGTCATATAACCTGTTCTGCCTGTTCTCATTGCAGAGTATTACTGTAAAACTATCTTTGCTCCTTTGCTTTTCCTTTCTTTTTCTTTGTGTTTACCAAAACTAACGTTACTTCTCCAAATGATGGGTGTATTAAAGCTTCATGCATGTTTATTAGCAGTTGGTATTCACACATTTTATCATCTCGTTTATTTACTCTACTTGTTTCCTTATTTTTAAATTCACCATATGTCTATAAGTTGTACATTTACTCTCTTTGTTGTGACTAAATATCATTTTTTTAATTTTTTTGGAATCAGTGAACAATCTCATAGGCTTTGCAATGTGTCCAATATTCCAATCTCAGAAGCAGGAGGCAAGGACAGAAGTGTATTTTCAGACACAATATTGGAAGCGGTAAAAAATCTGACAGTTCCTATAACTGTACTCCATATAACCTCCATGTCAGCTTTCAGGAGTGATGCACATGTGGGCAAGTGGAATGGCAATCCATTTATACCTGATTGTAGCCATTGGTGCCTACCTGGAGTACCAGATATGTGGAACGAAATTTTACTGTCGTACCTGCTATCCCCATCATGAGCTTCCTCTCAGATTAATCGCAGCGGAATGTGAGTATCACTTCCTGTATTTTTCATTTACTTCAATGCATCAAAGCATAATTTATTATCTGCTCTCCTCTATCTCCTTCTCTTCCTGTAATGTCCAAATAAGTGTGTTTTTGAGTGTTGAGTGGACATATTTTGAACTTAAGTCGTGCTTTGACCCCATTTCATCCTCCAAGGGAAACCTAGAAAGCCAAATAACTCCTACTTGCATCAGCAAACGGACTCAATACTTTCTTCTTTGTGAGTTATTACCATCTCTGCTAAGGGCAGCCATTCATTTTTGTTCACAGTATAAAATGACTTCTTCTATGTCAGTTTCTATCAGCGCTTATACTTGTTTGTCTTGGTTTAGGAACATTCTGCTAGAAAACTGGAGAAACAGGAGCAGGAATTTATGCTCTGCGTTGTCACTTACCTAGTCTTAATTTTTGCACTTGCTGCCCAACAACATAGACATTCTCTGACGTTGAAAACCCAGTCTCCAATATGAACAGGGAATTAATCACCACAAAAGCTCCCATTTCAGTTATTGATGGCAAATTTTCCGTAGAAATAAAAGGTGGGGGACATACACTTTGAACAATGTTTCAAGTTGATTTTCTTTCCTCGTTGCAGATTGAAAAGTGTACATTTACTACCTGTCAAGTCAGCCAAATCCCACCTCTTGTCCACGAGCAGCTCTGGTGTGAATTGTGAAGCCAGAAGAATTGAGAGAATATTTGGTCTGGTCTTTCTCTCAGTTTATAGTTGTTATCTTTTGTTTACTGAAGCTATGTTGCAATACTGATATTGCACCTGGTGTTTTGATGAAAGCGTAGGTTACACAGAAAATACAGTTTTGAAGAGAACCAATTTGTTCATTCTTTTTTCAAATTTTTGGTTGTTGGGAAGGGGCTGAAATCTGGTCTCCAATGTATAACAATTTTGTCCACCTTGTAGTAAAAATGATGGTTCTGGTTTTTGTTTCTTGAACAAAATGGAAAGGTGAAAGTGATGAAATAGAAATTCTCCATTGTATTTGTCAATTCTTGAATTGGTGCTTGTGCTTTTGAGACAGCTTGTTGTATTACAGCGTGATAAGAAGATTGTCTTTTTATATTTTTGAGGACCCGCTTTCATGTTCAGCTCTGCTCTCCAAGTTCCTTTTGTCATAAATAAGCAACAACCACTAGCCCCACCAGCTCGCATGGAAACAAAGTCAGGTTTGGAGTTGTGAAGATGAATGACTTGAATATAGCCCTCAAAAACTAACTAAATCGAGAAAATATTTTCTATGGTTTCAGTATTCATGAGAATCTGAGAAATCTTAAGAATGAAATCTCCAAGAATCTCTTAATATATTATAGAAAATGATGTAAATTTGATTCCTAATATATTATGCAGTTCATCCTACAGATCACCCAGGTTGCTTCTTCCAGAGTTGGCCCGTCATTTTTATATGTTTTGTTTGATGAGAAGATAGATCTCCATCTTAAGTAATTTATCAATGTACAAAAAAAATTAACCAAGATTTCCTTCTTTTTTTTCTTACTAATTTATCTTTATTTGCTCGCAAGGAAATTTCAATTCATTTTTACATGCTCTAGTTTGACATTTTCCTGCTCATATATCTCACAATCATTTTTTTTGTTAGATTTAAAAAATAAAATAAAATTTAAAAAAAAATATTATTTTAATATATTTTTAATTAAAAAAAATACTTTAAAAAAACACCGACACAATATAACAGTTACCAATAACACACTAGAAGACTTTATAAACTGGGTAAACTGTATCTCATTTTCGTATTTCACCTGCCTTTACCATGAAAGCTACAGTCGAAAACAATTTAACCGACCTCATGAGATTGGAAGCCACCTCTATGCCTTCATTCCCTCCACAGTCCAGTGCCCAGCGCTTAAGGAATTCGACATGATTGCACAATGTAGGGTTCACAGTCTTTGTTCTTCAAATAGATTATCAAGGGGAAAAAAAACATCAGAGGCAGAGCAAGTCATTATCAGAAAGAATCAAAATATGACTATTACTAATTGGTCAATGTATAGACGAGTCATACCAATCTACTCCATTGATATTCCTATCATGAGATGTAGAAAGGTCACCTCTCAAATAATTAGAAAAACAAAAGAAGTGTTTTTTAATGCAATCAATGACAACACCTTGTCAAACTTAGCATGTGAGTGAAGTTACTCAAAGCTTAGAAGCATGCAAAACATTTAACAACTGAAAACTCTTCTCGAGAGTCGATAGTATAAATAGGCAAAAGCAGAACTCATAATATTCGTATCTCAGCAGCAGCAAAACATAATCTGTCAGCTTCCACTCTTTCCCATATTGAAATGGCTCCCCTTGATAACTATGACTACAACTTCCCATATTTTCCTCTACCACCACCGCATAATCCTCCATCCCCTCCGAAAGTCGTGCCACCTCATAATTATCCATCCCCTCCAAAAGGGTCCCCACCCCATAATCCTCCTCCATCACACATTATACCCTCTCCTCCAAAAGCTGTCCCACCTCATAATTATCCATCCCCTCCAAAAGGGTCCCCACCCCATAATCCTCCGCCACCACACACTAAACCCCCCCCCCTCCAAAAGTTCCTCCACCACATCATCCAATTACTCCACCATCCCCTTTCCCAGTGCCAGTAACACCACCCAATCAGCCATTTCATCCGCCACCATCACCACCTCATATTATTCCACCTGCACCCTCTCATGTTATTCCACCTCCACCGCCAACACCAGGACATCATTCAACTGTTATAATTGTTGTCTTTGTCTCACTTGGTGGCATTTTCTTTCTTGCATTCCTCTCTGTTGCTTCACTAAGAAGAGAAAGAAGAAAACGGTTCAGAAAACTGAAATCTTAGAGTTTGATGAGCATGCTAAAGTCCAGGAAGCCATTATTCCAGGCCCACATGGTGAGAAAATCACAGTACTAAACATTGAAGAGGATGTGCATCTTGTGGAGGAGATTAAGAAAAATGAAAAACTGGCTAAAGGTTCGCACATTAAATTGGCACATGATCATCTCCTGGATTCTGATATAGCAACACCCTCTTCTCGGTCCAATCAGCAGCATCTCGAGCACAAGGTCTGATTGAAACACAAGCGAATGAAATAAGCGGCAATGTATCGTATATTCCTCACCATCAACAATATCCCTACTGGGATAATACATGAAAAATTTCTTAATTCTTTTTCAAAGTTGTCGATACTTCTGTTTTAATAAAAAGTAAAGCTTGTTGGACAGTCAGGTCATGCTCATTCATATTAGAAATCCGAACCACACCAAGAAATTAAAATCAGAATTAGCACCATGGCATTAAAAGAGATGAAATTAAATCTCCAATAAAATATTGACGTTATCGCAAACTGGACACTCATCTAACCTTTTAACATCCTAATTTGAGTGAGTGATCATGCAACATCGAATTAAACAAAAAACAACAAGCGTACACTTGAGGCTTTACATGATAATACTGTTATAGCATCTGATACTAGCTACAGAAAAACATGTCCTCTCATATCAGAAACTATTTTCACCTTAAAAAACATCAAGTATTTAACTGACGTTGAAACCCATGATATTGGCTACAAAAGGTACCATGCTCATAATGAGAATCATCATTTTACTCAAACCCATTTCTGTAGCCTTATCATAATTGTCATCAACCATTATAATTACAGGGACTGGTGTCAAGTCTGGGATGACATCAGAATGTTGCCTTTGGTTACTAAATGATAGTTATGAAGCTAAGCCACAAATTGAAAATACTAAAAAATAAATTGATTTGACATACATGTTGGGCTTGCGTAGTGATATTACACGGGGAACATCCTAAGGGAAAGTTCTAGACATTATCTCCACATGGGTAAGTTTACTACCTGGTTACAAATGGTCTGCCGCTGCTCATTGAGGATTTATATGAGTATAAAATCTTGTATGTGAAAGTTTAGGCTATGACCATGTCAGATTGACATGCTAACCATATCAAAATATCTTTTCTAAAGAAAGGTTTTTTGGTTTTGAGAGGGGAAAAGGTTTGAAACTTGTGTTAAATGTAAATGAATCTTCATATGGTATTACCCTAATCGGTCTTTTAGAGTATAGGGTAAAGAATTGATTATGTTAAAGAAAGAATATGATTACCTTAAAGTATTTTTCCTGAGAGAAGCTGCAAAGGGTACCATGCTCATAATGAGCATTATCATTTTACTCAAACCCGCTTCTATAGATTATCATAATTGTCGTCAACCATTCGCTGGGATGGCATCAGAATACTGCCTTTTGTTACTAAATGATAGTTATGATGCCAAGCCACAAATTGAAAATACTAAAAAATAAAACTGGAAAATCTGATCTTAAAGGATGGCGGCCATACCCGTTTAATTGCACTCAACAAGCAATGAACAGTTGTCAGTTAAGATGCGAAACCAAAATGTATTTAGATTCAAGGACAGGGTAGTCCAAGCTTTTCCTTCTAAGCTAGTCATACCATGCCATATGTCTGAACAAGGAAAGAAAAACAAATGACCTGATCAACTGCAATGCCTGTGGTACAATAAATCATCCAGTGAGTGTGATATTACAAAATTTTATGAAAGGGAGCATGATGAAATATTAATAACATGGATTTCTATTTCAAAATCACCAGGCAACATTAGCAACTTGATCATTCTATCTAAAATTTCACACGTCACTTTTGTCAATGGATGAGAATGACATCCTTGGTAGAATTTGTGTACTGTTCCTGCTATTGTTATCCAGCTACAACCAGGAGTTTTAGCCAGACCCAATTCTCTCATCTTTGCCCTGGTTATTTTTATACCATCTGAAATACCATGAGATTTGTAAATATAACACAAGGCTATATAGTTTCCGGGGTTACTTGGTTCCAGTTCAAAAAGACTATGAGCTGCTATTTCACCAATATTGACATTCTTGTGCATCACACAACCACCCATTAGCGCACCCCAGACACTCGCAGTTGCTTCTAACTTCATTCTCTGTACTAATCCAAGAGCTTCCTCGAGATAGCCAAAACGACCTAAGAGGTCCACCATACAAGCATAGTGCTCTACACTGGGTTCAAACCCATAATGTGATTGCATTGAATAAAAGATCCTCCGGCCTTCATCAATTAGACCTGAGTGGCTGCAACTAGCCAAAACTGCAGTTAGTGTGACAGGGTTAGGTTTAAGTCCAAAACCTTTCATTTTCTTAAAAACTTCCAGAGATTCCTCTGCTCTTCCATGAACCCCATAACAGGATATCATTGTGGTCCATGTAACAACATTCAAACTGCGCATGTTCCTGAAAACCTTTTCTGAATCATTCAAGCACCCACACCTGGCATACATATCAATCAACGAGTTACTAATCACAACATCCACATTGAAAAAAGTACTCTTCACTACTCGCCCATGAATTTCCTTCCCTTTCATCAAGTCACCTTCCCCTCCACAAGCATTCAAAATACTCGGTACCACCAAAGCATCCAACTTTACCCCTTCCTCAACCATATTCCTAGCCAAATTCAAAGCCTCCACATAAAACCCTGCCCTCCCAAATCCAGAAATCATCAAATTCCAAACACCACAATCCCTCCACAACATATTAGAAAACACTCGCTTTGCCTCAACCAATTTCCCACCTTTCAAGTAAAAATCCAGAACAGAACTTCCCACAACAACATATCCCTCAAAACCAAGTCTAATCACCCAACCATGAAGCACAAACCCCAAATAACAATCTCCCACTCCAGCTACTGCCTTAAACAGTGGAGGCAACGTATAGTGATCCGGTCGAAAACCCATTTTCAAAAATTCATCAAAGATACAAATAGCATCAGAGTAACAATAATTATGCGCATACGATGACATCATAATATTCCACGAATGCATGTTTCTTTCATGCATTCTATCAAACACTTTACGAGCTTCTTGAAGAAACCCAGATTTTGAGTAGGCTAACAAGAGATCAGTTTGAAGGGTAACGTTGCTGAGGTAGTTACTTAAAACGATTTGGGCATTGATTTGTTTGACTTGATAGATTAAAGAGTGATTGGCGCAGTTTCTTAGTAGAATCGAGAGGTGGTAAGCTGTTTTGTATGTCATTGGAACTTGGCTTTTTGAATGTTTAACGGTGGAGTCATGAAATGGCGCCAAGGAGAAAGAAGTTGAAGAGATGCGGTGGTCAAGTTTCAGGCTGTCAGCTTGTAGAATATACCATTTATTTTACCCGTTCTTGGCTGCAGATAATATATTAAAAAAAAACAGTTGTATATAGAAGTTTTATCAGCATATTTTTATAAAAAAATTATTTTTATATATAATAAAATAAATGAAGAACTATACATATTAATAAATTAAAAAAATATTAATAATAAATGAAGATGAAAATGAAGAAAATAATATATATATATATAAATTAAAATATTTAACTTTACAATACATGTCTTTGCCATTAGAATCTAACAATATCTCTTTTTTTTCTCTCTCAAATCATAATTAAAAGCAACAAAAATAAATTTTTATATTAAAATTGATTTGAAACATTTAAAAAATATCCTAGACATCTTGATAAATCCATATACAACCTCCAAAAACATAAAAAAAAAATCTCAAAACTTAAAATTAACTTGAAACTAAAAATCTTCCTGAGTTCAAATTGTTTTTTTAAACGCTTTCAAGGTTAAAAAAAAATTTAATTTGAACTCCTCTCATCAAATTAAATCAAATTATTTAACATAAAAATAAATTATTTTAATAATCAAAATTGGTAACAATAAAATTTTTCCCTCGGAATCTAACAATCACACACACTTTCTCTCCTCTCTTACACCAAGAACAAAAAAAATATAAATTTTTATATTAAAATTGAATTGAGAAGATATTAAGGAAATAAATACATATAATATGTGAAGTTTGAGGACTAAAGTGATTTTTGTTTGGAACTTTTAAACAATCACCCATTTATGGCTTTTTTTTTTCAATTTTATCTCTTGTATTTCAATTTTTTTTGTTAGTCAACAAATTTATTCAATTTTTCTTTAATTTGGCCAAAAAAATATAATCATGTAAAAAAACGTTTGGGCATCAAAATAAAAAAAATTAAATAGTGAGTACACAATAAAATTAGAAAGAGTATGAACAATGAACATATACATTAAAATACCTATGTTTTTTAGTGTTTTCTATAACTAGATTACATATCCTTTCTACGTTGCGAGTCAAATCAATTTTTTAAAAAATAGTTAAGTACATGTTTTTAAGAGAGAAAAAAAATTAAATCAAATAAGGATTAATCTAATGTTACATTGTTAACTTGTCAAGTTTAAAAGCAACCTGAATAATCAGAGAAAAACATAGTTTGCCTTAAAAACTTTTAAGATGATATCTTTTTTTTAATATATTAAAATAATAACATATTAGATGAATTCAAATAAACCCAAGTTAAAATGTAAAAATCATAGATTGGGTCATAAGATAGTAATCACATTATAGAAAATAAATTTAAAAAAAAACATATTGAAATTCAATTCTTAAATAATTCAACATTAAATAATGATATTGAAATATAAATCAATTAAACAAAATAAGTCAAGTAAGGTTAACCTATCAAACTTGCATTATGACACCAAGATAATATAATAGGAAGCAAATCAGAACGAATTATGAAATTTAACTTCCAATCAATCTAATATTAAATGATGAATTTAAAAAAAATCAATATGTCAAGCCTTTGACTCATCATAAGACTACGATAGTATCTTAGAAAAAAAACTGAAATAAATTATGAATATTAATTCCTAATTAATTTAGATATTTAATGATGAAATTGAAACAAAAATCAATTGAAAAACCTAGAAAAACCAGAATCAACTAGGTTAACTCATAACTCAGATTATAAAACTAAGATAACCTCGTAAAAAGCAAAACAAAATAAATTATAAAATTTAATTCTTAATTAACATAAATATTGAAGAATAAAATTAAAAAAAAATTAATTACAAAAAAAGACTCATGAATGCTTGAATCATTTAAGTTAACTCACAAAATTCATGCCCCCGTCATGAGACAAGGATAATTTCAAAGAAAATAAACTAAAATAATTTATAAATCTCAATTCTTAATAAGTCTTATATTAAAGAATGAAATTGAAAAAAAATACTAAATTTACAAGAAAAGAAAAAAAAAGTGTTGTTCTGATGTTTTTGTTAATAATATCAATGTTTGTGGATATAATTGGATCGAGTTTGGATCTATAATTATATTTAATCTAACTTTTGATATTTTACAAATTGTAAACTTGATCCATTCAATTTATTTAGGGACTAAAACAAGTTGAATAAATCTGGTTAAACTAATTTTTTTTTATGAATATTATATATATTTATAGGTTGAGTAAATATTATTAATTTTCAACGTTCCAGGTTTAGAAGTGGGTTTATAGCATGGATTGTATATGCCATAACATCCTCAATGTTAGATCTAATTTCTATATATTACATCACCTCTTTATTCTGTTGAGCAAAAGAGAGAATTAATTTTTTTTATGTTAAAGAAATCTAATAGGAATCTCAATATCAAAAACTTTAAGACCGAGACATTTTTAAATAAAATAAAAAAATATTTAATTTATAAACTATCAAATATAAAGATAAAATGAGTATATGATATACAAATTGAATGAGGTACTAGCTTTCAAAAATCCCAATATATCACTTGACCTATTATATAATTTCTCAAGTTTTTTAAATCATTGTCATTGATAATATCCATAATATCCATGTTATTTGAATTTGACACATGCACTTGAGTTAGAAAATGCAAACATTACAGATAAGTTATTTAGTTTTAACACCTCTAGAATATAACTAGGTTATTTTCTGTGCTCTCACTGTAATTTGACCAAAATTATTTTCAACATAAAAATATAGTTATACTGATTGTTTTTAAATTTGTGAAGTTGGAACTTCTATACAATTAAATTTTAACCTAAGCTAAGTAAAGAGTTAGGTATAAAGGTTTTTTTAATCATTTTTTTTTAAAAAAATTTTCTATAAGCTTTTTTTATCAACTAATCAAGTTATTTTTAAACTGATAAAATCAATTAAATTACTTTAAAACAACTCCAACGTAAATTAATTTTAAACCAAAAGAAGTTCAGTCAGAGTAGTTTTTATTAATCAATGTCATTCATCTTTCTTCTCCATTGCATCTTCATATATATTTTTTATTGATAAATCAAGTTATTTTTAAACCTATCTAATCTAATCTAATCAATTAAATTATGTCGAGATAACTAGAAAACAATTTAATTTTAAACCTAAACAAAAATTTCAAGTCAAAAGAGTGATTAGATATAATGATATTGTTAGAAAAACCTTCTCTTAACATTTTTCTGACAGGCAGCCGAGCACAGACAAATGGAGTGTTGTTTTCATCCTCAAACACTTCTTTTTTTTACTTCAAATGCATTAATATCTAATTTGTTAAATTTGTTATGAATGGGCAAAATTAAAAGACAGGGAACTAGGTGGCTGTTTAACACTTTGGGCGAAAAGTTCACTTCTGTTCTTCACCTCAGGGAGGACAAACATGGAGAGGGGTTTTCACCAACATGTTATAGATGTGGAAGGAAGACTACTTGAAGATGTTCACCATACAGAACAAACAAAGATCTTTAATTGGTAACGATGCGTACACTTTCATCACATTTTCTGTACAAAAATACCAGCTAGCCCTTTCTTCTACGCCCAACAAATCTGGCAGGACTAAACCGAGCAAGATCTACAATGGTGGACTGCCCATCTACTATAAGCTCAGCCATTGCAGCCCCAGTAGCAGGACCGTTTAAAATACCCCAACAGTTGTGCCCAGTGGCAACATAACAGCCCTTCACCCCTGGAATCTCCCCGATTACAGGAACATTATCGTCAGTGCATGGCAAGAAGCATGCTTGCTCCGCCTTCAACCGTGCCTCTCCTTCCACCAAATGGCTCGACACCGTACTCGCTACTCTCTTGAGCACCTCTAATGATTCTGGGTCGCCCACTATCTGCTCTGGATCCTCCGGCACCTCAACCTCGGATGACATTCCGCACAAGTACACCTCCCCTATCATTCAAGTAATTTATTTTACTGCTAACTGCCATCATTTATTATTCCTCCGAAAAAATAAGAAGTTGAAATGGAATACGAAAAATACCTGAGGGCCGTGGATACACTTCAGGGTCCATGGGCTTTCCACCTTGGGCCGGATAATAACTCAAAAAAAGAGCATGAGGGGTTATAGCATCAGGCTCTTTAGGCTCCAAAACAATACTATGGGCTCTAAGCCCATAAACTCTAAACAAGGAACTCAGCATCCCAAACTTCCCAGACCATGGCCCAAGTGCCAAAACCACTGAGTCTGACTCAATAACTCGCCCCCCTTCGAGCACCACTGAGTCTACCCGCCCTCCCTCAACCCCAACACTATCCACTTTCCCTGTCACCACTTCCACTCCGTATTTCTCCACCGCTTTTGATAAAAGAGTTTTTGTGAACATCTGGGGGTGGACTTGCGCCGTTGTTTCAGTTGACCCAATGGCCCTAAGGTCTCGGGCAGGCCCATCAACCCAAGAAGGCAAATTTTGAATACGCGAGGATTGACTCTGTTTTCCTGATTCGGTGACTGTGAGGCTTAGGGTAGTGAGCGGACGGTAGCCGTAGGATTCGGTGCCGTTAAGTTCTTCAGCAAGTGAACGGTGAAGATTGAAGCTGGCACGGGCAAGAGAAGATAGAGGCCCGCCGTCGCACCAATCTAAGGCGAGGAATCCTCCAGACTTTCCTGATGCGGCGCATGCGACGGATGATTTCTCAATTAGCGTGACGGCGGCTCCCTTCTTGGCGAGGAAATACGCCGTGCAAACCCCGATCACTCCGCCGCCGCAGACGGCCACGCGTTTTGGTTGCGGGTCCATGGATGATGGTGGCGGTGGCGGTGGTGGAGAGGAGCAGTGGACTGGGGTTGTTTTGGTCTTTTTGAAGGTTTGAAGGAGTGAAGAGAGAGTGACAGTTGTTGGTGAAGGCAGCGAAGTCGCCAGCATGGTTGGGTGCCGTTCGTTTTTGTTAGAAATGTAGAAGCTTCCTTCACATCTGACACGTGTACCATAACAAAAGAATATCTAATGATTTGTTTTTTTATTTTATTAATTTTGAACCAGGAGCCCAGTTGAGGTGATTTTGGGCCTCGGCCCATGATTATCTCAGAAATTCTGCAGATGGGATTTTATTTATGATATGCATTTTTTTTTGTTATAATTTGTGATTTGACTATTGAAGTCTTTTTTTCTTATTATTATTTTTATAGAACAACTGCACATAGAATTGGTAAAGTACAGATTCAATTGATAACGAGAATTTACGCAATAATGTTGTGTTGGTACGAAATGAACAGATTGGGAAGAGGAATTTCTATCATGTTTTCAATTAATATAGTTTCAATTGATTACTGTTTGAGGATTAAAAAAAATAGAGATTGTGAAATATAAATATATTTAATTGAATACGTAGAAATAAAAAAATATGTTTTCAAGATATTTTTAGAGTGATTTTTTATACTTTCAAAATAAAAAAGATATGTTCTCTATTTTTATTATTTCTGTCTGTTTTATTATAAAATAATGACTAAACTTTATCTAAAATATGTTTCCAGGGTATTTGTTTTTAGAATGAATTTCTATACTTTCAAAATAAAAATTATATAAAATATATATCTTTTATCTTTATTATTTCCGTCTTTTTTGTTCTAAAATAGTATGAAATTATCTCATCTCAAATATTCACCATTACCATTTTTTTAATGCATCAAATATATAAAGTTTCATAAGAAAGAGTCTTATCTATAATGCATGAAAAAGGACTTCAACATAGCCATAATATATACATGCTCTGGGTTAGACAATAAGAAGTAAGGAGAGCTTTGTCTCCGATTTCAAGGGTTTTTTTTTAAATAAAAATAAAAAATGTGAATAAAAGTGTTACCATCCTCAGTTTCTGCTAGTTTTTAGTCTCAAATGATGCAGTGTTTTTGGAGATACTACAAGTTTTATATATTTTATTTGTTTGAAATATAGATTCAAAATGGTAAAACAAAAAAGATTTTAAAATTGATATAGCCCTATAGTGGGCTTGTGATTTCTTGCAAATTATTCTAAATAATATATATATATATATATAATGTAACCACATTTTCTATTTGTTTCAAGTTTGGAAAAATATTTTGAAACTCTGAGAGATGAGCAAGTTTTTCTGATTTTTCATTAAAAAAAGAGAGAGAGATGACTCGGGGTAGATTTATTGCAAATAATTGCCTCTATATTCGAAAATGGATGCATATTAATCACCAACCAAGATGATCAGTGATTCCCAGAACCACATCACATATATGCTTCAAACTATCCTTTCTCCATGTGCAAGCTCAGAAGGAAAAACCAATTCAGGGTACCTTCTAAATGCATTATGGCAAGCATTTGGATGCTCTGAGGCACCCATGATATCCATACAAGCATAATCACAAGACTCCGTCACCAGATCTTGAACTGAATCTCGAAGAGCATCAGAAACATTACTGTACTTGTCTGCACATTCTTTTAGCAGCTTCTTCATGATGGGGTCCTTTGGTGAAGTGCAAAGCAATTGACATGACAAATAAGATGATGTGGCTGTGGCATTAACCATGCCAACACCATTCATGTAAGTGCTAGAACTTCGGCGTCTGCTTTTGTGCTTATGACATTAGGTTTGATGGATGAAACACAAAGATCACAGTATTTGGTATTCTTGCAAGTGTTTTGGATCGAATCTATGTATCCATGAACAAATATTAATGGTTGGTGAAAAATGTAGCGAGGTAGAAGAAGTAACAAGAAAAGGTGTTGACCCCATTAAAGAGAGTGACCAAATTGTTAAGACATACATATCAAGTTTTTTGGGTAAGTATCATGGGTAGAAATCTGAATTTATTTCGGCTTCTAATAAGACTTGTAAAATCGGTTTGAAAATCTACTTATAATAAAATTCTCTATTTTCATATTACATATTCAAACAAAAATATTTTGAGCTTTAAACATTAAAATCATACGACTCAAAAGCCTAAAATTATTTAAATATTCATGATTACAACTTTTATTAAAAATACTAAGTCAAATAAAATTATTTTAAAAACAAAAATCTGAACGCAATCTAAAGAATGAGATTGATTCTTTTGATTTGATGAGAAAACTAATAGTGTCAAGCATCTCATTACGGCTACAAATATGATATAAAAATGGTAGGTCTTAGGATCCAAAAAAGTTGTAGATCAAGTTTTTAACATGTTATGAATGAAAAGATATAGCTATGATGGTTGGATATTACAAGAAACAAGTTGGAAACAAAGTTTAAATTGCAGCAAAAGTGAAATTACTACAAAGTTATGATAACAACACAGTCCGCTTTCAACATAAATTCTAAGAAATTTAATCACTTTTAAGGACCAAATAAAGAACGAAGAAAGTCAGTAGCATATAAACTTCTAATTAGCATAAGAATTAAGAAGAAATTTGGCATCCAAGAAAAAAAATAAATAGAGTTGAACACAACTGAAACATGGGCTCTATAACATTCTTATTTTTCTTTATTTTTGTCAATTTTTCAATAGCCATAAACTAATTTTTAGCTTTCAATTCACAAGAAATACACACCATCTCCATTACCAAGTTATAAAAAGTAATATTATCATTGTAATTCTTTCATATTCAAGTTTTTTTTCTTGTTCATAATTATGTTATTGATTGTTATTTAAGTTTATTGTATTATTTTGAGATGACAAATATGCGTTATAGTTTCTTTCAATCTATAATTGTTGTTAGGAACTAGAGAAAAAAAAAGAAAAAAAGAATTAATTTGATTGTTGCAACTCTCATCTTAATTTATTATAGAAGAATAACTTAAGTTTAATTGTAAAGTTTTTGAACGTTTACTTGGAATAATTTCACAAACTTTACTTTTAAGGCTACTATAAAGTAAATGAGAATTATTTTTAATATTAAATTGTTTAAAGATAATAAATTGATTATAGAGCTTCATATAATAAAAAAATTAATTAGAGAGTTGTTTCTAATTAATTCTTTCGATATTTCATTAATTTATCTCTGCTTTAAAAAATATCGAATTTATTTGCTTGACATGAAAGAATATTTATTTTACTTTAATAATCAATAAATTTATAAAAATATCAATGTAGACCGTAGATCCTTGAACTAAGACAACAAAATATCAATTTATGATTTTTATTTTAAAAATTTTAATTCTTTAATTTTTTTATTCAGAAAAACACTAGAAGCTTTGATTTATATGTTCATGCCTGAACTGGGAAGCTAATGTGCCATACACAAAACGAAGAAATATACTGAAAGAAACTAAAACATCACCATCTTTGTTCAACATTTAACAATCCCAACATGATTTTATTGTTTCCTTCTCACATTCAGACGGACAGACCAGTCTTCTTTTACGCTTTCATGCGGATGATACACCTGAGACCTGCTCCACTAAGCATGTAGTCAAAAGCCTTGTTGATTTCTGAGAAAGGGACCTCATGGGTGATGAATTTCTCCAGCTCAAGCTCCTGTGACATTACAGCTAGTAAGTTTAACAGTGGAATGCATCAAAACTGAATAAAGGAATAGCTACTGTTTTGTTTCTTCAAACAAGAGTTTCAAGATCCGAGCTATGGCGTTGAGCCTGTGTTTGGTAGTGTGGCGGAACCAGCTCTCACATTTACAAAACCATTGGTACATTTAGCTAGTAGCAGCCAGAGCTATCCCCGGAGTGCTATTTGCATTGCGCTAGCGTAGAAGGCTAAGGAGTTTCATTCCCAGTAATCAATTTCGATCCTTTTAGTTTGATGTTTTGACCAATTAATTTTACCTTCAAGTTTCCCCGAAGAAATTTCACAGGGACCATAATTCGACTACATATACAGAAATATATTTCGTATACTGCATACCGAGTGAGATTAATGGGAACTCAGATATACCTTGTTCATGTACTTTTCAACCACAGAAGGAAGGTCGGAGCGCGGTTTGTAGTTGCCAAAGAACGTACCCTTGAGAGTCTTCTCATTCAGGAAACTCATTGGATGGGTTTTGAAAGAATCATCTTTGTTGGGCACACCAACAAGTACAGCAACGCCCCATCCCTGCAAAGCAAGCAAAACGTCAAGAATGTTATGCATCTTAACTCGGTGATTCTCTTTTTGACTTCCAATTCAATGACTGAAATGAAATCATCGGAAATTACATCATGGACACATTCAAAGGCAGAAATCATGGCATTGATGCTTCCAGTGCACTCGACACTTCGATCAACTCCTCCGTTGGTCATCTCAGCTATCACCTAAAGACATGGAATCAAATTTACAACAGACTTGAGAGATCCACACACGCTTGTTTCTCAAAACATGATATATCCACTATCTCACTAACCTCTTGAACGGGCTTCTTATAATCTTTTGGGTTTACAAACTCCGTGACACCGAATTTCTTGGCTGTTGACAAAGAACAAGAATGAACATCAGAAAGCAATTACAAATACAACAGAGAGAACGTGACTCAATGAGCAACATTACCACCAAGAATCAACACTCAAGCTACTTGATTTTTTATCAGTTTCATGTTATAGGCTATTTGACTGTGCTAAATATATATCAGTCAATATATAATTTTTGAGGAGAACTCAGCAGTCGATGCATTGAAATTTGATCTCAGTAAATGCTCCTCTCACCTTCATTGAACCTATTGGAATTCAAATCGACACCAATGATTCTTGAAGCACCAGAAATTCGAGCCCCTTCAGCAGCCTGTGAAATAGAAACGACACGAACATATTTTGCATCAGCATCCACTTTCTGAATAGGAAAATTGCACACTAATCTTGTGTTTCGAAAAGAAACTTACTGCTAGGCCTACAGCTCCTAGTCCAAAAATGGCTACTGTCGAGCCTTTCTTCGGTTTCGCAACGTTCAAGGTGGCACCAAGACCTACAAGTCAAAAAACAAATATATATATATATATATATATATATCTCAAGAAAGCAAAAACTTCTTCATCCATAGAAGAAAGATTGAACTGGATTTCGCCCCTAACCTGTAGAAATGCCACAGCTGAGGACACAAACTTTGTCAAGAGGAGCAGCCGGATTGATCTTGGCAAGACAGCCAACATGAACCACAGTGTACTCACTGAAGGTTGAGGTACCAACAAAGTGGTAAATGGGCTGCCCTCTAATTGAAAATCTAGACTTTCCATCATTCAACATCACACCTCTGTCAGTGTTGATCCTCAGAAGATCACACATATTACTCTCCTCAGATTTGCAATGTCGGCACTCCTTACACTCTCCTGTGAAGACAGGAAGCACGTGGTCACCGGGTTTCAGGTCTGTCACCCCCTCACCAACACTTTCGACTATCCTACAAGAAAAGAAAATATCAAATTAGCCACCCCCCATTCCTCACTGTCAACATAAAATGAGCTTATCGAAGGATCACAGAAAGGAGTGAACTAATGGATCAAATTCATACCCTCCTGCTTCGTGGCCAAATATGCGAGGAAACAATGGGGTTTGCCCCTGCAACATGACAAATTAACCATGCTAATTATATTATCAATCTCTAAGAACACAAGAAGGAACCAACCAGATTATAAAAACAAATCGTAATAGAAAGTGCTGATCACCTTGGCTTCCCAGAAGTAAACATCAGTATGGCAGAGGGAAGTGAAGAGGATCTTCAAACGAACCTCCATAGCTTGTGGTGGAGCCACCTCCACTTCCTCCATCACTAATGGCTTTCCAGCTTCCCATGCCACAGCAGCTACAGAAGATTACAGGCATCCCATTATTTAATTGACAAAAGATAACGAGAAATGTTAAAAACAGGAACCAAGTAAAGTGGCTTTTCTCAGTTACCTTTGCAACGAATGACTTGACCAGCAGTGCTTGACATATTCTTTCTTGTCTTGAACGAACTTTGTGTTTCTTGTGTTGAACGAGTTTTATGTTTCTTGTGTTGTGAAGAGAAAGGTTTGTCTTTGTGGGTTCTTATAGTAGCAGAAGCATGTGCGTCTGTCATGCGTATGGTCAAACATTGATTTCAAGTATTTTAAAGAGAAAAACCATCTACGATCTTTGCTGTTTTGTTGTGTCTTCTGTATTGGACCTGCGGCTCCATGGTTTCTTGATTCCCTGTTTCTGTTTTTTTGGGGGTCAAGCTACTACAATTAAGTCCTCTATTTAACATGTTTTGATACATATAGGATGACCATCTATTTCAATTTTTTCTACCTTTTTCTTTCAATTTTTACTGAAAATTCTCTATTTGAATGGATTATAGTTTTGTTTTTTCCATGATATCAAATAGTTTTTGATACTAAGAATATAATTTACAAGCTAGGCGTGAAAAAACTTGGCTTTCCCTAGTAATATGCAACCTTAAACTTTGTGAACTTGATTTTAAGAAATGATAGTTAGATAGGAAGATTTCCCTAGTTTGAAATTCAATTTGAAACCCTCCATCATGATTAGGGATTGATTTCTATTTAGACATGGTGGTTTTATATTTCCAGCTTTGGTTTTGTGATTTATTCTTAGTTTATCTTGCGGTTTGTTAACGGCTTGTTTATATATATATATATATATATAGACACACACACGATTTCCACTCTACCAGCAGGCAGCCATTAATAATCAATCTGTTTAAGGAGAAGGATTGGTTTCTAGTGAAGTTGGATTTAAAAACTCATCTTCCTCTTGACTCTTTTGATCCTAATCTTTCCTCAATGAATAAAAAAATCTTTCTATCATTGTAACTCCTAATCAAATTGGTTGTTTTTTAATTCTTCAAGGTATCCATAGCCTCTTTCCCAGAACTAATCCTTTGAGGTTACGTCGGGCATCAAAACAGGAACTTCTCCAGAAAAAAACATTTGCAGCATCCACAAGGATGCTCAAACACGAGACCACTTGCTCAAGCAACTGGTGTCGTTTCCACTCCGGTCAACTATCATCGGTAATCAAATTAGTTCATTTGAAGCAACATCGTCATATTACCAGAAAACATTAGGCGCATGAGAACTCTTGATTTCTATAAATTATATTCTTAAAAACAAATTCTTATCTATGATATCATCAAATATTTGTATGAAAACTTGGCTTTCCCTTGTAAGATGCAACTGGGGACTGATTTTAAGAAATGATAGTAGGATGGTATAATTGAAAGGTTTTGTAGTTTGATAATCAACTTGAAACCTCTATCATGCTGGGGATCGATTCTCTTTAGCCTTTGTGGTTTTATATTTCCGGTTGTTGTTTTGTGGTTTATTCTTGTTTTATCTTTTGGCTTGTTAACTGCAAGTTGACTTATATAATACATATTAATTTACTATAGGTCAGCTAACAATAGTATCTTGTTGTTCTTTTTTTTTTAAAAAAAATAACTAATTAAGTTTGAAATATCTTTTGAGTGAAAAGAGGCTAATCATTTGTAAAACAACTTTAGTTCATATAATTTTGAAAATTTTCGATTGACAGATGAAAAATAGTATTTAAGCATTTTTTTGGGTTAAATAATATATGAATCATTTAACTCCTTAAAAGTTTTACGATGGTCTATTAATTCCTATGAAATCCCTCTTAGCAAACCTTCCATTTCCCATGGCTAACTCCATTGAACATAATGTCATCGAAGTGAAGCACAATGAAAATTTTGGGAATTATAGTGAAAACAATCTTAAAATTTCAAATATAAAAGAATAAGCATAATTAATTATATAGGAGCACATAAAATTAGTTAGGTAACTTAAATATACTCCATAAATGAGATGATTAGAAAAACTCATTTGAAAATGTAAAAGATTAAAAAATATCACATAAAATTACCTTATTAGGCAAAATTCCAAAATAACTCAAAACTTATATTTTATCTTTTCTATTTAGCCATGAAAATATAGAGAATTTAAACATTCACAAATAAACCTTAATCTGTAAATATTATAACTTTAGACTTTTTATTTGGATTAGGTTAGTATAGATATTTATTTTTTTATATAGAGCTATAATTTAAGATAAACTCAGCAAAACTCCACCTTAATTTAAATTGAGTTAACTTATAAAACTTAAACTCCTCTATAATTTTCTCCACTAAGCATCTTTCAAGTAATACACAAAACCAATTAAGTTCTTGGACTTGACTGCAGAGATATACTTTGTCAATATACATGTCGGGTTCTCACTTGTAACAATCTTCTTCACTAATATATATCTTATGACATCATATCTAGAATAAAATGAAACTTAACATCAATATATTTGATCCTTTCATTATACATTAGGATATTAACTAGACTAGCACTTTAGTCATTATAATGCACAATGATCAACTCATGTGATAAACAAAGATTACCAACCAAACCTTGCAATTATAGAGTTTCTTCTACTTTCTTTGTCAATGCCATATGCTCAACCTTTATTGTTGATAAGAAAAAAATGAATTGCAAAATTTCTTTCCAACTAATGACATACCTTAAACTAGTGAAAACATAACCTGTCAGTGATTTTTTTCTATCCAAACTACTAGTATTATTTGGTTTTACAAAACCTTTAACATTACTTCTAGCGCCACTACTCTTGTTATATATCATATCAATACATGTAGTATCTTTAAGATAACAAAGTATTCATTTCATGGTATGCTTGTGAAATTTATTAAAATTTATCATAAACCTACTGATTATACTAACAACATGTGAAATTTCTGGATGGGTATATTCCATAATATACGTATTGCTCCCAACTATACTAGTATATGAAACATTTGACATGTGCTCTTTTTATCATTGGTTTATGATGAAAAAGTTAAAGATAACTTAAAATGAGTTGTAAGTAGAGTACTAACTAGCTTACAATCTTGCATATCAAAACATTGAAGTACATTCTTAAGATCCTTTCTTTGTGACAAGTATAATTTGTTAGAACTTTGATCTTTGCATATTTGTATATCTAAGATCTTATTGATTGTATCTAAATTCTTCATCTCAAACTCACCACTCAATTAGTTCTTTAAATTGTTAATTTCATACATGTTCTTTAAGGTAATGAACATATCATTAACACGTACATAAATAAATCATTTGACAACTTTCAGAAAAACATACAGCTATCATTGTCATTTCTAAAGTAATTGTGTCCAAGTACAAAAATATCAAACATTTTATACCATTACCTCTGTAACTGATTCAAGTTATACAATGAGTTCTTTAACAAGCATACATGGTTTTCCTAACCTTGAGCAATAAAACCATTTGGACAATACATGTAGATCATCTCTTCCAGCTTATTATATTGAAAGTTATTTTTATATATAGTCATTCAAACTTTAAATCAAACAAAGCAATCATAGCAAGTGATACTTGTGTCACAATCGAACATCATGACAACCAATTAAAAAAATAATCTTAATTTGAAAAATAAATAGATATCTGACATCTTGTTTTTTTAAGGGAAAAGATCTTGTTTACATAGTCGTCATCTAGTATTATAGTCATTAAAAACCCTAACTGACCAACAAAAATTTTATAGTACAGGACTAGTTACGCAAAAGAAAAGATATTATCACCTCTTAAGAGTCCTATTTAAGACAGACTGTATTATTGATTTTGTCTAAAATTATTAAGAATTTATTCTCTTTTTTCCTTTTTTATTCTTCCTTCCATATTCCTGACTTTAGCGTCAGTGAACAATTTCTATGAATATTTTTAATTTTGGTGTTGATAAATGTCGCATAAATTCAAAAAAAAATACAATACTGTTGATTCTAGTGTCAATGAATATTTTTGCAAAAAATAAATTTGAAGAAGAAATTTTCTATGCCATTTTTTTCTTATTTATCATTTATTATTATTTGCCCTTTTTAGATGGAAGTAAAAAAAAACATTGCACGACATATTTGTATTTAATAGTAATAGTCTATAGATTAAGCACATCTATAAAAAATACAAACAAAAAGAAAAAAATAAAACAAAATATGAAAGGCTTACAAATAAATCAACAAAGACCCCAAGTATTTTTAGAATTTTCTATTATTGAAAAGGGGTTCATTTGGTCAAATATCAAATTAAAATAGGTACAAAAATTATAGTCAAAACATAAGAGTGTGTTTTGTCAAGCAAACCCTTAACAAAAATAGTTTTGATAGGCTAGGCTTAAAGCCCAGACCTAACCCTTTTTTTTTTCTTTTTGACCTGGATTCTAGCCTAACCGTGCGTGAAAGGCTCAAGGATGCATGCAATAATAACTAGTTAATTATTTTAGCAATGAGGAAAGGAAACTTACCTAGACGTGCAGCTGCTAGAGGTGAAGTCTAGGGAAACTAAGCTAAAAAAAGGGATTAAGGAGGGCGGCGACTAGTATAGGGTTTGCCTCCCTTTTTTTTTATATTTCTCTTTTTTAGGGTTTTTGGTAATGACCTTTTCTTAGGGTCTCTTCCTTTAGGGGTTTTCTCTAATTGTCCTTTTTTTCTTCATACACCGAGATCAGTATTTATACTGCAAGAGTCTTATCACTTGTGAAAAGTAAAGTCTCAATCAAATTTATTCTTTTTTTTTAGTTTGAATTATAATCAAATTCGAAACAAATAACTATCATTATTTTAAAGGTAAGGATATAATGGCAAAAGCACATTATAGTCCCTAATTTCCGTACAAGCTGACAAGTCACTTTTTTTTTAATTTTACATTTTAAACCTCATAAAAAATAAATTAAAAACTATAAATTAAAATTGGATTACAACAACTTGGATGGAACTATGCTTCACAACTATATAGAACACTTAATTGAAGTCAATTGTTTTCATGTCAAGTCCTTAGTAATTAGTTAAGTTTAAAACCTAGTATCCCCAACCCCTGAGATTCCATCTTTCCTACTATAAACTCATTTACACCCAACAATTTTTTAGTTTTATAATTCTTTAACAAGCTTCTATATTTGGTTTTTATAAAGAGACTTAATCTTCTTGCTCATAAAAAACACTAATTGAGAAGATTATTTGTAAAAAAAAAAAAATTACCTCTTTATAACAAAGCTCATGATTATCAAAATTTTCTACAATATTTAAGAAAAAATCAACTAGATTAGTATAATCATACTTAACTAATGCTTTTATCTATCTTATTTGCCTTCTTATAGTAATATTACAATGTTGTTTCTCAAATGCATTTTCATCAACAACATCATGCACCACTTTATCAACAAGTTTTGAAACCTATTTTTGCATTGTGTCTGAAGTTTTAATCTTAAGCTCTATATGTCTGTTAGTACCCCGAACCATCTCAAAATCAACACTAGTGGACTTCTTTTTCTTGTGAAGCATAATAGACTCTTTAAATGTCACATCCCTCAAACAATAAACTTATATGACTTGGAATTAACACATCACAGGTGATATCTTTTCACTTTAGATCTACCAAGGCTAAATGTATTAAGCATATATGATGAAGTTCTAAAAAATTCAAGTGGTCTAAGAATATGACTATCATGTTGGATAATTGATTAATCAATTAGTCTAATAATTTCAGTAATTCTTCCTATATAAGGAGGTTTATAGCTATACCAGATGTCTGGTAGGTCAAGGTAACTTATAGCTAGTACCTATAAAAGATTTTTTTTAATGGAAATGGAAACCCTTTGATACTTAAATAAATATATTTTTAGAAAGAGAAATACAAGAATATTTTAGAGAGAGATGCTATGAAAATATATATGCATTAGAAAATAAAAATTATGAATTTTTATTTTGAAGTTTCATGATGTATTTATAACTCACAAGTCTTGTATTTTTATGAAGATTGTTATCTCGAACTTCTCAAAAATTATTACTAGGAACTTTTGAACAATTCTAAATTTAGAAGAATCAATACCAAGGAGGCTTATATTGTTAATAATGCCAGGAAGTTTATTAGAATATTCTGTAAATGTTTTTATTCTTTTATATTTGGCATCTCATATTCTCGTATAAAATTCAACACTTGCATCCCTTTGATCTTCTCATTTCCTTCATATTCTTCCTTTAAAAAAAATCTTAAATTTCCTTGGTTGTTTTAGAGTTATTATTTTGTTGAAAATAGTGGGTGAGACTGCTGCAAACAAAGTTGTTTTTGCTTTTGATTTTCTTTGTTTTCTTTCCCTGTGTTTATTTGTGCAGTAGTTAAATTGCCTGACAAGGTTAGAACTTTGTATACTTTTTCAATAGTTTTCTATATATTATTAGCATCAACATAGACTTTTATTCTAACGGTCGAGACCTGATAATTCATCTCATCAAGCACTAGAGGTGCAATTACAGTGACATTTCTAAATTCATATTGGATGTGTAGTGTTAGGTGATAAGTATTTGGAAATTGTGTTTTGGCTTTCTTAATCTCACATATCCTTAAGATAATCAACTCTGATACTGGTTATATACAAAAGAAAGCAAGTCTTTTGATTCTTCAGATGCAGAAGATGATAATTTTATTGAATATCAAAGCATTTATTTATACATCAGAATAAAACTGAATTGCAAGAAAATCTCCTTGCATATCAGGTTCTAGTGTTACACAACAAATGAAAACTGGTTATGGCCACGAAACTAACAACAAATAAAAACTAATTCTGCTTCTTGAGACATGCTTGGTCAACAAAACATAGTGACATCGATTTGCCACCCCTAGATTGCTAACTAAATTGACAAGAAACCAAACTAGAAAATTGCTTTAAAAGAAAAGGAACAAATGGAAATTTTACTGCTGAATTTTTCTGTACGGGAAACTGGTAACACAGACCCTTCTACTCGCATACAAAGACATCTATAAGATAGGAAGACAGCAAAAACTACGTGGGTAAATGGAAATACAGTCAAAGACATGTGATTAATGTTACTTGTTGGGACATTACTTCTCATATATGCAGAGACATAGAATTAGAAAGACACAAGCTGAAGGAGATAAACTGAAGAAGCTGAAGTCAGAAAAACACTAGAAGCTTTGATTTATATGTTCATGCCTGAACTGGGAAGCTAATGTGCCATACACAAAACGAAGAAATATACTGAAAGAAACTAAAACATCACCATCTTTGTTCAACATTTAACAATCCCAACATGATTTTATTGTTTCCTTCTCACATTCAGACGGACAGACCAGTCTTCTTTTACGCTTTCATGCGGATGATACACCTGAGACCTGCTCCACTAAGCATGTAGTCAAAAGCCTTGTTGATTTCTGAGAAAGGGACCTCATGGGTGATGAATTTCTCCAGCTCAAGCTCCTGTGACATTACAGCTAGTAAGTTTAACAGTGGAATGCATCAAAACTGAATAAAGGAATAGCTACTGTTTTGTTTCTTCAAACAAGAGTTTCAAGATCCGAGCTATGGCGTTGAGCCTGTGTTTGGTAGTGTGGCGGAACCAGCTCTCACATTTACAAAACCATTGGTACATTTAGCTAGTAGCAGCCAGAGCTATCCCCGGAGTGCTATTTGCATTGCGCTAGCGTAGAAGGCTAAGGAGTTTCATTCCCAGTAATCAATTTCGATCCTTTTAGTTTGATGTTTTGACCAATTAATTTTACCTTCAAGTTTCCCCGAAGAAATTTCACAGGGACCATAATTCGACTACATATACAGAAATATATTTCGTATACTGCATACCGAGTGAGATTAATGGGAACTCAGATATACCTTGTTCATGTACTTTTCAACCACAGAAGGAAGGTCGGAGCGCGGTTTGTAGTTGCCAAAGAACGTACCCTTGAGAGTCTTCTCATTCAGGAAACTCATTGGATGGGTTTTGAAAGAATCATCTTTGTTGGGCACACCAACAAGTACAGCAACGCCCCATCCCTGCAAAGCAAGCAAAACGTCAAGAATGTTATGCATCTTAACTCGGTGATTCTCTTTTTGACTTCCAATTCAATGACTGAAATGAAATCATCGGAAATTACATCATGGACACATTCAAAGGCAGAAATCATGGCATTGATGCTTCCAGTGCACTCGACACTTCGATCAACTCCTCCGTTGGTCATCTCAGCTATCACCTAAAGACATGGAATCAAATTTACAACAGACTTGAGAGATCCACACACGCTTGTTTCTCAAAACATGATATATCCACTATCTCACTAACCTCTTGAACGGGCTTCTTATAATCTTTTGGGTTTACAAACTCCGTGACACCGAATTTCTTGGCTGTTGACAAAGAACAAGAATGAACATCAGAAAGCAATTACAAATACAACAGAGAGAACGTGACTCAATGAGCAACATTACCACCAAGAATCAACACTCAAGCTACTTGATTTTTTATCAGTTTCATGTTATAGGCTATTTGACTGTGCTAAATATATATCAGTCAATATATAATTTTTGAGGAGAACTCAGCAGTCGATGCATTGAAATTTGATCTCAGTAAATGCTCCTCTCACCTTCATTGAACCTATTGGAATTCAAATCGACACCAATGATTCTTGAAGCACCAGAAATTCGAGCCCCTTCAGCAGCCTGTGAAATAGAAACGACACGAACATATTTTGCATCAGCATCCACTTTCTGAATAGGAAAATTGCACACTAATCTTGTGTTTCGAAAAGAAACTTACTGCTAGGCCTACAGCTCCTAGTCCAAAAATGGCTACTGTCGAGCCTTTCTTCGGTTTCGCAACGTTCAAGGTGGCACCAAGACCTACAAGTCAAAAAACAAATATATATATATATATATATATATCACAAGAAAGCAAAAACTTCTTCATCCATAGAAGAAAGATTGAACTGGATTTCGCCCCTAACCTGTAGAAATGCCACAGCTGAGGACACAAACTTTGTCAAGAGGAGCAGCCGGATTGATCTTGGCAAGACAGCCAACATGAACCACAGTGTACTCACTGAAGGTTGAGGTACCAACAAAGTGGTAAATGGGCTGCCCTCTAATTGAAAATCTAGACTTTCCATCATTCAACATCACACCTCTGTCAGTGTTGATCCTCAGAAGATCACACATATTACTCTCCTCAGATTTGCAATGTCGGCATTCCTTACACTCTCCTGTGAAGACAGGAAGCACGTGGTCACCGGGTTTCAGGTCTGTCACCCCCTCACCAACACTTTCGACTATCCTACAAGAAAAGAAAATATCAAATTAGCCACCCCCCATTCCTCACTGTCAACATAAAATGAGCTTATCGAAGGATCACAGAAAGGAGTGAACTAATGGATCAAATTCATACCCTCCTGCTTCGTGGCCAAATATGCGAGGAAACAATGGGGTTTGCCCCTGCAACATGACAAATTAACCATGCTAATTATATTATCAATCTCTAAGAACACAAGAAGGAACCAACCAGATTATAAAAACAAATCGTAATAGAAAGTGCTGATCACCTTGGCTTCCCAGAAGTAAACATCAGTATGGCAGAGGGAAGTGAAGAGGATCTTCAAACGAACCTCCATAGCTTGTGGTGGAGCCACCTCCACTTCCTCCATCACTAATGGCTTTCCAGCTTCCCATGCCACAGCAGCTACAGAAGATTACAGGCATCCCATTATTTAATTGACAAAAGATAACGAGAAATGTTAAAAACAGGAACCAAGTAAAGTGGCTTTTCTCAGTTACCTTTGCAACGAATGACTTGACCAGCAGTGCTTGACATATTCTTTCTTGGCTTGAACGAGCTTTATGTTTCTTGTGTTGTGAAGGGAAAGGTTTGTCTTTGTGGGTTCTTATAGTAGCAGAAGCATGCGTGTCTCTGTCATGCTTATGGTTAAACATTGATTTCAAGTATTTTAAGGAGAAAAACCATCTACGATCTCTGCTGTTTTACTGTGTCCTCTGTATCGGACTTGCGGCTCCATGGTCTCTTGATTCCCTGTTTCTGTTTTTTTGTGGGTCGAGCTAACTACAATTAAGTCCTCTATTGAACATGTTTTGATACATATAGGATGACCATCCATTTCAATTTTTCCTACCTTTTACTTTCAATTTTTACTGAAAATTCTCTATTTGCATGGATTATAGTTTTGTTTTTTCCATGATATCAAATAGTTTTTGATACTCAGAATATAACCTACATGCTAGGCGTGAGAAAACTTGGATTTCCCTAGTAATATGCAACCTTAAACTTTGTGGACTTGATTTTAAGAAATGATAGTAAGATTTTCTAGTTTGAAATTCAATTTGAAACCCTCCATCATGATCAGGGATTGATTTCTATTTAGACTTGGTGGGTTTATATTTCCAGTTGTGGTTTTGTGATTTATTATTAGTTTATATATAGACATTGCCCACTCTAGCAGCCATTAATAATCAATCTGTTTAAGGAGAAGGATTGGTTTCTAGTGAAGTTGGATTTAAAAACTCATCTTCCTCTTGACTCTTTTGATCCTAATCTTTCCTCAATGAATAAAAAAATCTTTCTATCATGGTAACTCCTCATCAAATTGGTTGTTCTTTAATTCTTATTCAAGGTATCCATGGGCATCAAGACGGAATCTTCTCCCAAGAAAGTTTGCCGCATACACAAGTGCTCGAACATGAGACCACTTGCCTTTCTTGGTAATCAAATTTAGTTCATTTGAAACAACATAATCATATTACCAGAAAACATATACCGTGCGGACAAAATACTGTACAACTGGAGAGAGTTATTATTGTAGATTGTAATAGAAGATTTTATCATTCATCAAATAAGCCTAGAAAACTAAGCTCAGGGGTAAATTAATCTTCTACACGTGATTCATTTGTCTGAGTTGTTTTGATTAGGGGTACAATGATATTAATTTTTAAATAGTAAAATCCCTTCAATGCTATTAAATGCAAAAAATCAGATAATTAAAGGGTGTTGAAAAGTGTGGTAGCAATGTTTTTTTATTTCAAAATATATTAAAATAATATTTTAAAAAAATTATTTTTAACATCAATATATTAAAATAATCTAAAAATATTAAAAACATATTAATTTAAAATAAAAAAATTAAAATTAATTTTTTTATAATAAAATTATTTGGAGTCGAGCGCACACTCTCATACATAGGGTAAAAATTTGTTTTTACCATGTCATTTAATTACTCTCGGCAGTTAGTAACTACTTGGTTTTAATGGACGGATAATCACCCGATGTTTTTTTTTTTCCCTCTCTCTCTTTTCCCTCTATATTCATGACTAACATTTAAAATTTTAAAGCAATCATATTGGTTCAGTATACTTAAGTACTAGCGTTCTTTGTTTTAATTGTTTAATATTTTTTTTAATTATTCATTGTTTTTTTTTAACTCGTAGTTGTTTTCAATCATATTTTTTAATTGAAATTTTTTATTTTTATATATCTAGTTTTTATTCTCTTTGGTGGTTTTTATTTTTCTTTAATTATTTTATAAATTGATTTTTCTTTTTAATTTAGCCTTTCAATACAACATTATCCATTCTCTTCTTCTTCCTTTTCTTTTTAAATTTGGTTTTTATTTTTTTAGTTTTTATTTTTTCTTTTAAATTCTTTTTTATGATTGATTTTATTTTTTTAAGTTTCATAATTTAATATTTAATTTATTAAAATTTGAGTTTCATGTTTTTCAAGATTGGATGTTTGTAGTCAAATGGCTTTGGTTATGGGTTCATATTATTATTATTTTACTTATTTTATTTTTTAATTTCATTACTAAGTGTCAATTTTTTTTGTTTATAGAACAGACTTCTTGTTTTTCTTTATTTTTTTTATAAATTTTTTGAATTCTATGATCTAACTCTTGAATTTCATGAATTAATTATTTTTTTAAAATTTTTTATATAGTTAATTTTTTTATTTTATTCTTTAATATTTGACCTGTTAGAAATTAAACTTTATTTGTTTTTCATGTTTAGTGTTTTAATTAAAAGGTTCAAGACATGAGTTTTATAAGTTAATACATTTTGGAATTTTTTTATTTTTTTATTTCTTTTGTTTTCACATTAATTTTTCTCATTTAATATTTTCTTCTTTTAAATGCATATACATCTAATGAATATTATTTTTAAAAAAGAAAATGAAAATTATCCAACATGCAATGGAAGAACGCCGGACATGTAAGTGGTTGTAAATATTTCTTGTAATAAGACGTTATATAACTAATTTATTGCAGATCAACTAACAATTGTCTCTCCTTTTGTTTTTGGTTTTTTCAGAAAATTTAAGTTTGAAATATCTTTTGAATGATAAGAGAAAAAATAACGAATCATTGGTCAAACAATTCTAGTTCATATGATTTCGATCCGTGTAATAATTTTTCGATACAAGGATGAAAAACACGTATTTATGCTCTCTCTTTTTTTGGTGAAAAATATGTAATTTTAAAGTCTTACAATGGTCTCTTATTTATGAAACTTTTCGATTGATTTTTTCTAAAAAAATAAATAATAATAAACTTAGAGACTATGGAACAATGAATGATAACTTTAATTTTTATCAATTAAATTATTTAGTAATTAATAACGACACAATATTTATAATGATTGTCTATTAAAATCTGTTAAAGCATTAATTAGATAGTAACATAGACATCAAAACCTTGGGGAAAAGAAAGATTAATATCATTCTACAGATACTATATCACCAATAAAATAATAATTTAATTTGCCATGGCCTTCGGCAGGGGAAGAAGCAGGGAAGAGGTGAAGAACAGGAGACTTAGATACCATTGTTCTTTTAACAGGGTGTGCGAGGCAAAGAAGTGGAAAGATTGATGTACAGGATGATCTGTTGATCCATATCTTTATGTGATAAACTGATTTATTTAATAATTATTAATAAATTACAGCTCAACAAACATTAATGTTATTTTTTATATAAATAAGTTAATTCTACTTAAATATTATCAATAAAAAAATGAAATTCAGATATGAAATCTCTTGGTAAAATGCAAATTACAAAAAAAGAAAAGAAAAAAAACCTAGAAAGCATAGATGTTGTCTAGAAGAATCCACAATTTTTCTTTTTTCCTTCAATCTATTCATTGAATTTTTTGGAAAGGAAGAAATTAAAAGGTGAAGGATTAAAAAAAAATTAGGAAAAAAGTGACAATTTTCTAATCATTTTACTTTTCAAATCATAACTTGTTGACCCCTTTAAATTTTAAATATTTTATTTTAATATAAAACTTTATTTGTTTTATATTTTGGTTTAAAAAAAAATATTATTAAATTTTGATACTGGTTGATATTGGTTCTTACCGCAAAAATAATTTATTTTAATGTTAATAAATTTTATTTGATAAAAAGATTTTTTTAAGTGTTTTTTATATTTAAATTATTTGAGAAAATAAATTTAACATTAGAAAGTTTTTAAATTTTAAGTTAATTTTTTAAAAAAAAAAAAACTCTTACCCTGATTTTTGATTTAGTGACCATTTAATCGCTAAAATCTAGTCACTATCTTTAAAAGCAGAAGGTTGCTTTAAAAAAAACTAAGCAAAGCTTAAGTCCATATGCTTGAGTTGACAGATTCACAGCGTCTTTTTTTTAGATTAATGTGGGTGTCCGGGCCAGTTTTCGCACACCATGACTAATTCCATGGGCCCTGAAGTTAACGACCATGTAAGCCTCCAGTGGCTATCATATGAGTAACCAAGTACTCAAACGCCTTTTTTAATTAAGGCTCAGGTGGAGGCTTGCTCTCTTGGAATTTATTTTTTGGTTGTTTTTTATATTTGATTAATTTTTTTAATTTTTAATTTTATTATTTAATATTTTATTTATTTTAAATTTTTCTTTGTGAATTATTTTATTAATTTTTTATTAAGTTATTCTAATCTAATTTATTCTGTAGGTATTTGATTTTATTATTATTGATTGAGTTAATCTTTACACCGTTTACTTGAAAAAATAAAGTAGCCACGCCTCTTTTGTTTTTTTAATTTTATCTAAATAAATAAGAAAGTGGCCGGACCAACTCTATCAATTGTCTTGCACAAATGGAGTCAACAGCATCAGCATCAGCCTCCTCCTTCCTCCTCCTCCTCCTCCTCCTCCATCACAATTCTTCAGCCACAACACCAACCCTGCCCACTTCAAACTCTAGTTTTCCCAATGAAGCGCTGCCCACAAAATCTGGGTACCTCCCAGTCAACCCGAAAACCAACTCAGCCATTTTCTACACTTTCTATGAAGCTCAACACCCAATTGCACCTCTCTCTCAAACCCCACTTCTCATCTGGCTTCAGGGTGGTCCTGGATGCTCCTCCATGGTAGGGAACTTCCTCGAACTGGGCCCTTATCGTGTTGTTTCTGATTCCGAAGAACAAAACGTTACTCTTCAACCCAATCTAGGCTCATGGAACCGCATTTTTGGCCTCCTTTTCTTTGATAATCCTATAGGAACTGGGTTTAGTATTGCTGCTAAGCATGAAGAGATACCAAGAGATCAAACCACTGTTGCTAAGCATCTTTTTTCTGCAATAACTAAGTTTCTTGAATCAGATCCAGTGTTCAAGACTCGTTCGATCTATATAACTGGTGAGAGTTATGCAGGAAAGTATGTTCCTGCAATAGGACATTACATTTTGAAGAAGAATATGAAGCTGCCTGCGTCAAAGCAAGTGAATCTGAAA
The DNA here is from genome assembly GCA_015708895.1 of Populus ilicifolia. Classification (NCBI taxonomy): domain Eukaryota; kingdom Viridiplantae; phylum Streptophyta; class Magnoliopsida; order Malpighiales; family Salicaceae; genus Populus; species Populus ilicifolia. The sequence goes on from SRLM01000046.1 coordinate 2,431,698, forward strand.
GGTGTTGCTGTAGGTAATGGGTTAACAGATCCTGTGACACAGGTGAGAACTCATGCTGTGAACGCTTACTTTTCTGGTTTTATCAATGAAAGACAAAAGAGGGAATTAGAGGAAGGTCAAAAGGAGGCAGTTAAGTTAGTTAAAATGGGAAATTGGAGTGCGGCAACGAATGCAAGAAGTCGGGTCTTGAGTTTATTGCAAAACATGACAGGGCTAGCTACGATGTATGACTTTACTAGGAGAACGCCTTACGAGACAAGGTTGGTTACGGAGTTTTTGCAATCTGTCGAGGTGAAGAAGGCATTATGTTCAAATGAATCTATAGTTTTTGAGCACTGTAGTAAAATGGTGAGGGAAGCATTGCATGAAGATCTGATGAAGAGTGTCAAGTACATGGTGGAATTCTTGGTAAAGAATACTAAGGTATTGTTGTATCAAGGGCATCTTGATTTGAGAGTGGGTGTGGTTTCCACTGAAGCTTGGATTAAGACAATGAAATGGGAGGGAATAGGGAAGTTTCTGATGGCTGAAAGAAAGATATGGAAAGTGAACGGAGAGCTTGCTGGGTATGTTCAGAAGTGGGGGAATTTGAGCCATGCCTTGGTGCTAGGAGCTGGACATCTTGTGCCTACTGACCAGGCAATAAATTCTCAGGCTATGGTAGAGGACTGGGTTTTGGAAAGAGGAGTCTTTACTCATGAGAAAGAGGAGGATTCTGCATCAGGATTGTTTGACGCACTCTGAAATTAGTATTTGAATCAAATTCGCATGGATTTTTTAGGCTTTCAGGCAATTGTTTGTGGTGAATATCAAGTGAGAATCTTTGTTTCCTTGAAGCCTTCTCAACTAGATCGAGGAAATAGATGAACATTGAGCACAATGTTCATCTATAATTTAATATTTGTCCAGAGTAATGGACTATCATGCTGGAAATATATAGTGATAAATATAAGTCGGACTATGATTTATTAATGCAAGAAATAGGCAGTTCTTGCACAAGAAAGTCAAAAGCGAAAGTAAAGTTCTAACAGCCTTGTTTAATTCGCAATCTGAAGCGTGAATTTCTTGGCTCGTCTCACACTAAGAACAGACCATTCTTATGCATCCATCCGGATGATACACCTGAGGCTAGCTCCACTGAGCATGTACTCAAAAGCCTTGTTGATTTCAGAGAAGGAGACTTCATGTGTGATAAATTTCTCTAGCTCCAGCTCCTGCACATACTACAACTAGTGAGGATAACAGACTGTTTTGCATTGTGATATAATGCTTCAAAACCAGAGAAGGAATGGCTACTTTATTGCTCATGTTCATGTTCTTTATATTAAAGCAATTCACTGTTAAAGATCATTCTAGTTAGTTTGAGAAACTTCACATACAGATTTGCTTCCGATCTACACTAATAGAAACCACATGTCTGCTGGCTGTGGAGAGATGATTGGGAAAGTATGCACCTACTGAATTTGATTAGTGGGGATTGAAGTTACCTTGTTCATATATTTTTCTACGACGGAAGGAAGGTCGGAACGCGGCTTATAGTTTCCAAAGAAAGTACCCTTGAGAGTCCTCTCATTCAATATATTCATTGGATGGGTTTTGAAAGCGTCATCTTTGTTCGGCACGCCAACTAGTACAGCAACACCCCAACCCTGCAAAGAAATCCAAAATGTGAAAATGATTTAGGTGTTTTTGATGTCTTTGGTTTTTTTCTTTCTTCTCGATCGGCTAATGGCTAGAACAGTTTTCACAGGAACTTACATCATGGACGCATTCAAATGCGGAAACCATGGCGCTGATACTTCCTGTGCACTCAACACTTCGATCAACTCCTCCATTAGTCATATCAGCTATCACCTAAAGACAGAAAAATCAAAATTAGAGCTGAAGCAATAGGTTTGCATGAACCCTTTCCCTCGAACATGATTTATCTTCTTACAAACCTCTTGGACAGGCTTGTCATGATCTTTTGGATTTACAAATTCGGTCACTCCAAACTTCTTGGCTGTTGAAAGAAACATCGGAAATCAGCTGTTGGATAGCATATTAAGCATTTCTTATCAGAATATGTCAGTACTATCACCGGGAAACAACAGCAAAGATACTCGATGATATGCATATCAGTTTCATCTTAGTTACTTGACAGTGCTAAAGTCCCCTGTGCAACATCCTGTGTTTACTAACATGAACATCATTTCCATCCCTCTCTCTTTGTTTTTTTTTACTTCTTTGTAGCAATTGAGTAGATTTAGATACACCTTATGTCTGCTACATAATTGTAATGCAGCCAACAAGTTAAGCCAGGAATGGATAAAGAACCCAAAAGGCAAATGAAACAAGAATAGGATTTAACTAAATGTTTGGTTTACCTTCTTCAAATCTGTTGGAATTCAAATCAACACCAATAATCCTTGAAGCGCCAGAAATCCGAGCCCCTTCTGCAGCCTGATCATGTCAAATAATAGAAGCAGTTTTAAAATAAGCGGCCGCCTAGCATCTGAATTCAGAAATGGATAGAAAGAATTCCCTTGTTTAGTGCTTTGGAAAAGGAACTTACAGCAAGGCCAACGGCTCCTAGTCCAAAAATGGCCACAGAAGAGCCTTTCTTTGGCTTAGCAACATTCAAAGTGGCACCCAGACCTAGAACAACAAACCAAATCCTCATTAAAAGAAGGTAACAAATTCTTTATTCATATAAGAATAATTGAATTGCTGTTTTAACCCAACCTGTAGAAATTCCACAGCTGAGGACACATACTTTGTCAAGTGGAGCAGCTGGATTGATCTTGGCAGCACAGCCAACATGAACCACAGTGTACTCACTGAAGGTGGAGGCACCGACAAAATGGTAAATTGGCTGCCCTCTAATTGAAAATCTAGACTTGCCATCATTCAGCATCACACCTCTGTCAGTGTTGATCCTTAGAAGATCACACATATTACTCTCCTCTGATTTGCATTGTCGGCATTCCTTACACTCTCCTGTGAAGACAGGAAGCACATGGTCACCAGGCTTGAGGTCTGTCACACCCTCACCAACACTCTCAACAATCCTACACCACCCCAAAAGCAAAATGGAGACGTGAGCAAAAATTATCAAATTAGTCACCCCAATTCATCACTACCAAAATAAACAAAAGCATAATCCAAGTTCAGCAAGCAATGACTAATGGCTCAAATTCATACGCTCCAGCTTCATGACCAAATATGCGAGGAAATAATGGGGTTTGCCCCTGCAATTTTAAAACCAATGTTATATTATCAATCTCTGCAAGCACAACTAGAAACGCTAGCCCATAAGCAAGATCACATGCATGATTCAGTAGCAATCACATACCTTGGCTTCCCAGAAGTAAACATCAGTATGGCAAAGAGAAGTGAAGAGAATCTTCAAACGAACCTCCATAGCCTGAGGTGGTGCCACCTCCACTGCCTCTATCACTAGTGGCTTTCCAGCTTCCCATGCTACAGCAGCTACAATACAACCATCAATCAAATCAAATTCATAATCTAGTTCTCTTCTTCTTCTTTTTTTTTTTTTTAATAGAATTATGAGTGAGTTCTCTAATTCTCCACACAATTTGATCTCACCGTCTGGTTGAAAACAAGATTTTTCATAATCAAAAAAGAATCTGGCACTGTTAAACACGCAAAAACAATCTCATTCCCAAGATTTAAGAAGGCAGAAGGAAACATACTCTGTAATAGCAGTTTGTCTATTACCTTTACAACGTATGACCTGACCAGCAGTGCTTGCCATTCTTCGCATAACCTGACCAACAGTGTTTGCCATTCTTTCTCGTTATTCTCTTGACGTAACAAACCTGTTTTCTTTGATCACTTTCCTCTGTTTCTTGAGTTCTGAAGTAGCTCTGTGGGGGTGTTTCACTATTTATAGCGGCAGAATCTAGTACTCCATTTGGCCTTTAATTTTCTACCAGCTATATTCTTATGAGAAATTCCAAATACATTTTAAAGATGTTCGACAAACAACGGTAAATGGCTGAAATCCCCGATAACGTCTGTGCAACAGAAAATGAATGCAGCACATATTACGGAGAATCATTCGATTCTTCCTCATTACATTTTCGCTAGAATCTCCTTTTCTGCGTGCCTGCATGGTTTTTATTCTTTTCCAAAATACGTATGTGTACTATTTCTCTTTTGTTAAACATATATATAAAAAAATTGTTTCCTATATTGCTCAATCCACATATCAAAAATAAAATTTAGACAATTATTTTAGCAAAGGATGGATGAGGGCACGAGATTGATTCTCTTGATAAAAACAGAGCTTATGTGGGCTTGTGATTACCAGTCAGTGATCACCTCTAGTTTCGTTAGCTGTAAAGGGAAAAGAGATGCAGGGTATGATGAATAGATGGAAGCAAGCAAATCCAGGGTCTCCATTGTATGTCTTGGCTCCCATGGAACACGCATGATTGTTCCCTGGTTTTCCATTTTAAAGAGACTCGAGGCTTCACTACAGATAAAAAGGTGGCGGAACTCATAAAGCGGCATCCAGAGAAGATGGTTATTCTCATAATTAAAGGATGTGGCTCTATCTAATTAAATAAAATGTTACGTAAATGAAAGGGTTGTTGTTTTTTTATCAACCAAAGCAAAAGATTATAGAGAAAGATGAATATATGTGTCCGAACGAAATCTTTATAGATTAATTCAAATTAGATTTTCGTCCAACTTTTGTGATATACCATTTGCATGGAGTCTCAAATGGGATATTGATGAACAAACTTGAAACAGGTTTAATATAATATTGTGATAACTTTTGTGATTATATTTTAAAAAATAGATTTAAATAATATACTTTTAGTTATGAATTTAAAAAAGGGGGGGGTTTTGAAAGACATGTTTAATTAAAAGTGTTGTAAAATGGGTTTTTGTATATAAAATAAATAAAAAAACAGATGTTCATAGACAGATGAGTAAGTTATTTTAACTTATATAAAATAATTATTTATACATTTAAATGTAAAAAACAAAAATTATTCAACTAATCGAACATTTTTTTTCTTCTCAAAAGCTACTCTTAGAGTCCCACTTTTGTTTTCTTGAAGGAAAAACTCAGCGGGCCCAGATTCGGGGTCGTGTGCTGTGAGTGGAGCCTACGCGTAGAATATACATCGTATTATAAGGCCTTCTGTGATGACGTTAGCATACTGAATGGACCCACCCAAGAGAATACAAAACCAATTGACCCAAAATTATACTGTGTCTCGCCCCAAATCCACTCCAACTTTAAAATTAAGAAACGGTCAGGATCGATCCTTCAGACCCATGATTTTTTGTGTAGTCTTAATTTCGAGTTAGATTTTAAAGTTATAATAAAAAAATATATCTAATTAAAAAATAAGAAAATAAATATATTTCTTGAATAATTTTGAAGTCAATATTTGAAATCTTAAATCACGTTTTAAGAAATAAAACTATAATGAATTCTCTGATTTTAACTTAGATGGTATATCTTTGAATAGAATGGAGATGAATTCAAATCTTAATGTATTGAAGCTGATTTCCATTAGACATATATATATATATAAAGAACAGAAAAAAGAAATGATTTAACTATGGTTCAATGGGGATGGAAACTCTAAATATATAATTTCTTCTATTTTTTTTAGTCCCACCTTATTTAGTAAATAATTTAAGAAATTATATAAAATAATTTAGTAAATTAAATGAAAAAAATATATGTTTTATATAAACATTTTCAAACTTTTAATCTCATTTCTAATAAATCTAAAGTTAACTAGCTCAAAACACTTCAAAAACAACCTTTTTAAAGATTTGGCATAGACCAGTGAACAAACAAGAACAAGCCTAAACAACCTTTTTTGGCCCGCTTTTCTTATATTTAGGTTGGTTCTGTAGTATTTTATATTATTTTAAATGAAATTTAATTTCAAATATCACTTTAATTTGTAAAGGTAAAATTAATATGTAGTCTCTATTCTCCATGAAAAAAAAATAAGATTTGTAGATTATAAATACTTTATAAATTTATTAAATTCAAGATTTATAATCTTTTCATTATCAATATTTTTAGCTTATATATTTTAAAGTTTATATTTTTAAAATATTTTTATAATTTTTTTCAACAAAATTATTAATTTAAGCATATAAGAATCATCGAATTCACTAAATATTATCTTTTACAGGTATTAACTATTAACTATGTTAGTTTATCAAGTACCATGCACTTACTAATTATCTTAATTAGAAAAAATAAATTAGATTATTAAAATAAAAAATATTAATTAATTATTTACTAAATTAGGTTGCTTATATATTTAGAGACATCATGGCTCTCTAGCTAGAACATCATTTACAACCCTTGGATTTTTTCCTCCTGGCATCTGCTAATTGCATATCACTAAGTTTGGCAGTGCAAATTTATTAAAAACGATAGCTATCGTATCCATAATTTGCAGTCCGTTAAAGATTACTTAGTCATACTTTCAATAAAAGAAAAAACTCTCAATTTAATATCTTAGATGAAGGGAGAACATAAATGTCAAGTGGATGTTAATTTGTTAATATGGTATGGGGTGTTTTTTAAAAGTATTTTTTAATTAAAAATATATTAAAATGATAGTTTTTTTATTTTTAATATTAACATATCAAAATTATATATCAAAAATACTTAAAAATATCAATTTAATATTTTTTATATAAAAAAATTTAAAAATTACTTAAAAAACGCTTTCAACCATGCAAGCAAACACTCAATAAAAGTTGAGAAGTAAATCTAGTACATATATTTCAAGAATCTTAATGACAACGATCAATTGCATATTCTTTCTATAAACTATACATGATTTATATTATTATACTTAATCAATGTTTCAAGATAAAAAGAAAAGATATAAAAAATTAAAATTGCTTGGCTGGAATAATAAATAAAGAATATAAAATAATTTTTCATAAATTTATTTTTTATTAAAATAAAAAGACAAACAACATATCTCATCAAATATTGTTTTCGTCTTCTATATTTGATACACGCTACATAAGTTTTGATATTTTCAAACATGTACTATTGAATTATCAGAAGAATCCAACACTACGTCTTTTGCGAAATTGGACTTTGTAATAGAAAAGCTCCGTGTGATCGAAACCTTAGTTAATGAATAGTAGTCACCATTACTAATTCTCTGTCCATGGCAACTTTCTAATGGTTTCCATCAATGGTATTCAGTGGATCTTACCCTTCATGATCGAAACCTAAACCATTCAAATCCTTGATGATTAAATAACTATGGGTTCAAATCTTATCATTTTTATTTATTTGATAAAAAAATAAAAATAAATTAATATAGACTTTTATAAATTTCAAGCTCGAAAGATTTTTACTTGACAAGATATATTAAAAAATAATATAAATTATATTCTAAAATCTCACCTAACAGTTTAAACTATTAGGTTAAAATGATTTTTTAATATAGTATCATTGCCTTAATAATAAAGCGGTTACAAGTTCGAAACTCACTATCCTTATTTATTTGATAAAAAATAAATATAAATTAATGTGAAACAGTACATATTTCAAGTCTAGAGAATTTTCACTTGAGAGAGTATGTTAGAAAATAATATAAATTATATGTTAAGACTTAACCTAATAATTTAAACTATTAAATTGAGATGATTTTTTGATAATTTCACCATGAATGAAGCTTCAACTGCATTGCCTTGGACGAAAACATTCTTTTTTCTTGACTACCAGACAATGACCTAACATAGCAATGTATCAAGCTTGTGTTAGAAAAATATATAAATCATGTCTTGATATTCTATTTAAAAGTTTATGTTGTTAGGTTGAAATAGTTTTTTAACATGGTATTAGAGTTTTAAAGACCAAACAATTATGAATTCGAATCTCATCACTCTTATTCTGTTTAATAAAAATTAAACATAAAATAGTATGAATTTATATAATTTCAAGTTCAAAAAGATTTTACTTAAAAGAATGTGTTAAAAAATTATATATTCAGGTCTCACCTATTAAACATGGTATGTTTTTTGCAACCAATCAAAGGTAAGAATAAATTATTTATAAGACTTATTGTTCGTTGGTATTTAAAAAAAAAGACAAAAAAAGGGATAGATTCTTGAATTCAAATTTCATCCCATGGTTGCTAATTAATATAATGTATTTTTAAATATCAAACCAGTTTTCTTGATATGGAGTAGTGGAGTTGAAGACCTATTACCCAGTGATAAATCCTAAATAATATTTTAGCAAAAACAATATTATGGTTAAACATATAGTTTAATCATAGTTATTGTTAGCATTCAATTCTAGCCACATTCATCTTGAATAATAAATTGATTTTATCCATCAAGGTGTATATAATAAATTAAATGTTTGGATTTTTGCTTCAATTTTGATATTTTCTAATGTGGCGAGCATAATAATAATAATAATAATTAGTTTTAGATTTTATGTTTGAAAAACAATTAAAAACCATATTTTGAAAATTTATTTTTAAGAATATGTATTGTGTTGCTTGAAACTACATGGAGGAAAAGAACCTTATAGCTTTGCAAAAGAAGAAAAATTCAAAACCAATTTCAGATGCAAAGAATTCTCTCTCTTTTTTTAATTTTTTTTTCTTGTTTTTTCCAGCTATCTTTCCCTTGCTATATACTCTTTTGGATTCTATGCATGCAAGCTCTGTGGACTCGCCCAGCACTTTTGAATGCCTTCAGCTGGACGGCACATATAAACAAATAATATTTCTTAAGATGCTTTATAGTTGGAGAACAGCTTGTCTTTGTTAAGCAAATCTTCAAGGACCTGTATTTCAAGGTAGTGATTAGCAAATTGTTTTTAAAATTACTAAAAAAACATATATCAAAATATTATATTTTTTATTTTTAAAAATTTATTTTTAATATCAATAAATTAAAATGATCCAAAAATATAAAAATAAAAATTTTAAATACAATACATAGCTTTTATGAAAGGAAAATCACATGTTACTTCATATGTTGAGCTCTTGGATTAATTATAGGTTTAGAAGTCCTTGTTACACACAAGTGCCTCTTTTTTTTTGGACGCAATATTAATTACGTATAGAGCTAGGTGGAGGGAAAACATTGTTTTCTTATATTCATTTGAATTATATCAGTAATCCATGCTCTTTTTTTTGTTATTGATTTTTTTATTAGTTTAGATATGTTACAAGGATTTATAGTTGATAATTTATTTTTATATAGTTATTATGATATCAAAAAAAAATATCTTAACATTGCAGTATAGTCTATTTTAAAAAAAAAGTTAAATGAAAAATAATTTTAAGAAATTAGGTTATTAAACCCTGCGAAATCAATAATTGATTTTGTGAGTTTAATGAGATAAGTTGATTGCTCTACTTATTAAGTTTAGTATATTAAAAATATCTAAAAATAAAAAGAAAGATTGAAATAAAAAATAAAAAAATTTATAAAACTGCTGTTACAGTTGCGCACCGTTTCGTTGATCATAGCCCATTATATTCTCAGTTTTTAAGAATAATAAAGCACCGACCACATTTGAATTGTCACGTGAGTTTTTTTTTATAATGATAAAGTATTGATTTTATTATATTTCATTTTTTAATATAAATGTACAGTTTCATTAAGAAAATATTAAAATGACTTCTTGTGATATCATGCACTCCTCGGATGGCCAATCATAGTTCAACAAGAAATTATATCGAGCTAAAAATATTCAAGCCGAGAAAAGAAAAAACAATCCAAAACTTTTATATTTTTATATAACAATAAAGTAAAAAAATAAAAAATTGGTTTAAGGCACACGGGTTGTGCTTCAATTAAAAGTGGGCTGCCTCCAGATTTTGAACACACGCGTTCCAAGCGAGGTTGTGACGTGGCGCTCGCGAATTTGGCCAATCAAAAGCCTTGTTCTCCTCCGTCTTCCTCAAGGGCTAATGAGTTCGCCTTTTTAAGTCTCTTCCTCTTACAATCTGCTGGCGTTTTTGGATATTTTTTACGTAAATAAAAATAATTTATATTTTCAGAGCCGTTAAATGAAAACTATAATGATAACAAAAACTAAAACAAATGTCTTATTGAGCCACTGAAAATCCATTTATTTTTACCTGTCAAAAATATTTTTGAAAATATTTGGGATTTTTTTATTTTAAATTATTTTTTTATTTTAATTGGGAAATACATTTTGTTTCTCTCCCTTCTGGCAAGCAATACAGATGGTCAGAGACTACGGGCTGGTCACATTTGGCATGCCCAAATGGACAAATGATGGAAACATGCCGCTTTGTTGCCATTTCCTTTCCCTCAGTTTTTCCATGCAAAGTGCCAAACCACACAACCAGGTGCAGAATTGTGAGTCTTAACTCTAAACTGCCTTTGAGTGGAAGGGCATCTCAACTGTAAACTGCCCTTGAGCGGAAGGGATGGACTCGTGCGAAGGACACCATGCCGCCATTAAGGAACCGGGTCGTTATGGAGTTGAAGAAGACAACCAAAATATTTACGAATTAGAAAGCTTGCCTTCCATCTTTCCCAGGATTCCCTGAATTGAGTGCCGTGTGCGTCGTGTTTTGGTTTTTAGAACACACGTGTAGGCTGACTTAGTCAAGACAGGATAAGGTATCTAGGTCCCCCGCCCTTATTTTTTTATCACCGAAAAACTATCCAAGTTGCCTGCCACATCAGGCGACCTATCATTAGGTGACATATAATCAGTTACAAAATCCCAAGACAAGAATGGATATTATATTGTTTGCTCTTGAGAAAAAAAACAAAAATAATATCAGGAAAAAATCTAGGATTTTTTTTCCCCTATAGGCCAGGCGTGTGAGCTTTTTTTTTTTTTTTCGTATAATTCTTTTCTATTTAAATATTGATTAATTTCATTTTTTTATTTCTTAAACTGTTTAGTTTGATTTTATTCTTAAAATAGTGATTGATCTTTTTTGCATTCTTTTTTGGTGCTTGGAATGGATTAGTTTAATTTGTTTCTATATTTTTCTCTTTTATATTTTATATAAATTAGTTGTATTTACATGATGCATTTATAAAAATAAAAATTATTTGTTATTAAATATGAGAATTAGCCTCTTATATAAAATTAACAAAAACTTATAAAATAAAAAGTATAATGAATGTAAAAGATTTGTGCATGCATTATCTTTTGCTTTTAGTCATTAATTAGTGTTGATAATTTTATTTTTATTTACTAACGTATTTCTTAAAATTTATTTTATAAATCATAAATAACATCATTTTATTTCTCAATTTAAAAAGTTTATGATATATGAAAAGGCATGGAGAATGAAGTTATATATATATATATATTTAAAAAAATTCTTAAATTTTACAAATCTGGTATTATGATTGATTGAGGATGAGTTTGGTAATATAATTATAGTTGTTTTTAAAAATATTTTTATTTAAAAATATTTTATAATAATATTTTATATTTTTTTAAAAAATATTTTTTAATATTAGTATATTATAAATATGATTTGAAAATATCAAAAAATATTAATTTAAAATTAAAAAAATTAAAAATATAAAATTTTGGTTGAAGAAAAAGATGAGAGACAGGAGTTATTAATATACATGGCTATTTTTATATTTTTACTAAAATATAAAATTGGGTGGACCCTGAATGTAAAAAATAAATTGTTAAACATAAAAAAAATTATTCAAAAATTTTCCATGTAATTATTCCTACGATCAAGATCCTAGAGTATTTGAATCCGAATGGCAATAATAAAAAGAGCAGAATTTATTAACCATCATAATTAATTAGAATTCGAGATATTAATTATTGGGCTCCGAACAAAAAGATAGAAGGCAACTGAAGCAACATTTCAATGCGCGTGGTTTTTTTATATACAGAGGGTCGTAGACCGCGGGCTGGCCATACGTGGAATTGACGCGCACAAGCCACTCGAATTCGTTAGCTTTTGCCGCCTCCTTCAACCCACAGGAAAAATATTTATATTTCTCTATAACTACTCTTTAATTTTCAAGCATTCTCCAAATAAATAATCCATTTATCATCATCGGATCTTCTTCTTCTTCTTCTTTAGTCAAACTCTTATTCATCATCAACCCAGTTACCATTCACTTATCATCATCTCCTTGTAGTTCTGTAACACATGGAGATGGAGCTAGAGCAATCCATGCAGAGAGAGGCCACTCCTAGTACTGCTCAGGCTATGCCCTCGAAGAGTACTTGGACTTCTACCATCTTGGCAAACGACGTCTCACCATCAGTTACACCTACTGGTATTAGTAGTTCGTCATCTCCTTTGATATCATCCTCTGCTAAAGATCTTTTCCGTTGCTCGAAATCGTTTAGGGCACTAGATATTGTTGCCCCGAAGAGCAACAGTACCACTGATAAAAAGCTAGCATGGTTGCGCTCTCAAATCATTGGTGATGATGTAGAGTTTGATTCTCCATTTGGAAAGACAAGACTCACCTATGCTGATCATACTGCCTCCGGGAGATCTCTTCGCTATATCGAGAATTTTATCATCAACAACGTCCTCCCTTTATATGGTAACTTCTTATTTATTGCTCTTTTTTTTTTTTTTTTGCTATATATAGACTTGATAGTTCTTCGTCTTTCCATTTTCAAGTCAGCAAGAGTAGGATTCATACTTTAAACCAGCTTAATTCCATAATCCTATTTGAATATGCAAGATTTAAGAGCATCGTAGTTTTTTTTACATAGAACCCAAGTCCCTGATCATAGATAGCTAGATAGGTTGAACCAGTTGCGAGTCAACCAATTATCTTATAAAAAATTAAAACGATATTTGAAAAAAATTAAACTAAATTTAACTGCATTTTTATTGGATGAACAAGTTGCGAGTCAACCATATTTTTTTTATTATATTATATTAAATCAATTCCTTATTTAATTTTTGTTGAAACTATCTCAAATCACTCTCTAAAATAATAAAAAAATGTATGTAAACAAAGAATGTTGAGTTTCTTCAAGCACTGTTTGACCAGAACTCCTGTCAAGTAAGGAAAGTACATTCACATGGCGTCAATCGGGTGATTCTGCATCTTTTCCTTCTTCTCTTGCAACCATTTGCATAAAATAAATCTTTTATTTTTTATTTTATTTTGCTATTTTGAAGGCCGTTCAATTTCCTACGCAGCGATAATTTATTCCTGAAGACACTGCTCTACCTTTCGTTAGCAAACACGTTGCCACTGTTACTTTCTTTTTTGGTCTAGATTGTTGTTTGTGGTTTCTTCTTTTGGGCGCGCGCGCCCATATTATCTATCCTAAATATTAAAACACGTGGGAATTTCCCGTGGTAGTTGTCAGTGTACATCCACCCGCACAAATTTCCTGTATTTGTTCCTTGGTAAGAGAGAAGAGAGAAAGGTTGCTGAATTGTAGAAATAGAGAGAAAAATATTGTTGTTATTGATTTAGATTATTAAAATAATTAGTATTTTTTTAAAATAGTTTATTTTATCAGGTTAATTTAAGTATCTTTACTGTCTTTAAGGCTATGGATAAATTTATCATAATTTTTAAAGTGTTTTATAGGTGCTTTTGAATAAAAAAATAAATTAAAAATTGTTTTTTAAATTAAAAAAACCTAAATTTTGATTTTTCAGTCACTTTACATTAGAAATTCAAATAACGCATTGCTCTCATCCACCTTAAATCTAACTAAAAAAATAAAAGGCTTAATTGTGTGAGCCATAACAAATGAGTCAGGTGGGTAGGCCCAAAACGCTCGGCCTTTTCTTTTTTTGTTAAATTATTTTTTATCTTTGTTTGCTTAATTTTTTTATTTATATGTAGATTAACACTTATTCTCTATTTCATTTTATTTAGAGATCTTCTTTGAAATGATTTTTTTTGTTATACATTTAAATTTTGAAGAGTTTTTTCAAGTCTATCTATAATTTTTTAATCGATGAAATTTATTTTTGAGAATTATAAAAAAAAACATTTTATGGATTATATTTCTAATATATGCAGCTTTAAATAGTGTTTTTTTACATTTATTTTATTCAATCAATTTAATTTTTATCTACTTCTATTATCATTTGATTAAATAAAAAAAATTATAACCAAGTAAATATATAAAAGATCAAATATCTTGATTCATATTTTTCTAATTTATTTGATTGCATGTATGTATAAATTTTTTTATTTTTATTTAAAAATTTATTAGCTATTAAAACATATTAAAAAAATCTGTGTATATATTACTTTTGCTTTTTTAAAAAAAAATTGGGTTGCAGCAAGGCTCAAGTAAAGTATCCAGTGTTCATATTTATATACAGAGCCCTGAGATGTACATGCTCTAAATTAATGTCAACAGATTGGTTTTGAATTTAATTTATGTGCAAATATAATTTAACGACACTTGGATTTCTACCATTCTCTTGAAAACGTATAGTTTTATAACTTTCTTAATTTGCTTTCTTGTTAAAATAAATTTATTTTTGGTCGTTAATTATTAGGAATTAATGTGTGCAGGTAATACACATACTAGTGACAGTTTCGTTGGACATAAGACAACAAAAATGTTGCATGAAGCTGCCGAATATATCAAGAAGTGCTTAGGTGGTAGCCAAGATGACGCAATCATGTTTTGTGGCTCAGGCACCACCGCAGCCATTAAGAGATTACAAGAAGTAATGGCCATTGCTGTGCCATCAACTTTGAGAGATAGGCTAATTAAATGCCTAAGTAACGAAGAGAGATGGTTGGTTTTTGTTGGTCCTTATGAGCACCACTCGAATCTGCTCTCGTGGAGGCAAAGCTTGGCAGAAGTAATAGAGATAGGTTTAGACGACAATGGCTTGATAGACATTGAAGATCTAAGGAAACGACTTGAATCATATAAACATGCAAACAGGCCTATTTTGGGTTCCTTTTCAGCTTGTAGTAATGTGACTGGGATTTTCTCGGATACTCGAGGAATTGCTCGACTTCTTCATCAACATGGTGGTTTTGCTTGTTTTGATTTTGCTGCAAGGTAACACAAAATTTATTCTTGTTTTTCCTTCTCCCTTTTTAACCATTCATGCGTGAAATGCACTGACACATTGCAATTGTTTATTGCATCATCAAGCATTAACTTCTTGGTTTATACATGTATATATTTATGCAGTGGTCCATACGTGAAAATTGATATGAGATCCGGAGAGATTGATGGTTATGATGCGATTTTCCTTAGCCCGCACAAATTCCTAGGAGGGCCCGGATCACCGGGAATACTTCTGATGAGCAAAGCCCTTTATCAGCTGGGATCCTCAGCTCCATCAACTTGTGGAGGTGGGACAGTTGATTTTGTAAATGGCTACTGTGAAAAGGTATGCCTTACATGTTTCCTCTATTTGCTTCATATCAATGAGATAAAAAATGGGATGTCAACCTAAATTAAAGTTTCTTCATGAATTGCAGCATACATTGTACTTGAATGACATAGAGGAGAGAGAGAGCGGAGGAACTCCTCAAATAATTCAAACCATTAGAGCAGCATTAGCTTTCTGGGTTAAAGAATACATTAGCCACCGGGTGATTGAAGAGCAAGAGAATATATACATCGCAAAGGCACTCCACAGGCTTCTCCCAAACAAGAATATATGGGTTTTAGGTAACACTACTGCTAAGCGACAAGCTATACTGTCCTTCCTCATATACTCCACCACAAACTCTTCTTCAACAAGCATGACACATGAGAGCAGCACAACTGATAGAAAAAACACCAACGATGAGGTTCTTTACATGTGGGGAGAGATAGGAAACAAAAGGGACAAGCCTCTTCATGGACCTTTCGTCGCAGCACTCCTTAACGACCTATTTGGTATTCAAGCTAGAGGTGGCTGTGCTTGTGCTGGCCCCTACGGCCATAGTTTGCTCCTTGTCAATGAGCCACGCTCCCTAGCCTTCAGATCTGCCATAAATAAGGTAGGTAGTTCTTTTAATATTTCTCGACAGCATTCTATCAACTGCTGCTGAAGAACTGATGCTGTGATTTCACTAAATGTCAACGTTTGATGCCATTAATTAATACTCTAATGCTTCAATTGCAGGGTTATGTTGGAGTAAAGCCAGGTTGGACAAGAGTTAGCTTCCCCTACTACATGTCAAGTGAGGATTTTGAGTTCATTCTTGCTGCGATTGAGTTTACAGCCATTTATGGCCAGCGATTCCTCCCACTGTATCACTTCAATTGGAAAACAGGTAGCTGGACGTTCAGAAACAAGGAATTCAAGAACCCAGTAGGCAAAGAAAACAATAATGACACCAACAAGTTCGCGTCATATTTTACGAGGGCTAAACACATTGCGAATCTGCTTCCCAAATTCCCTTCCCAACGAAAGATTCCTCGGGAAATAGACCTTGACCTCTTGCATTTCCGAGTCTAGTACCACTCCACCTCCAGCTGTTGGCTACTACTGATTGTTCCTGTGTGGAATCATGTTGGCATGTCAATTTTTCTTCTATTGAGGTATTAATTAGTATCACATTGATATATATGTGTATGTATATGAAGAAAATATACACATTTTTTTTTAATTTCTTTTTACAGTTTATTTTTACATGCTGCTGTCTATCCATAATATTTCTCTCTCAACTATGTGCTCAAATAAATGCATGTTTAGAATTGTAGTGTAAAATAATCTTTAAAAATGTTTTCATATAAAAATTTATTAAAATAATTTTTTATATTAATATATTATAATTATAAAAAATATTTAAAAAATATAATTTAATATTTTTTAAAACAAATATACTTTTAATTTTACTAAAAATATTAAGTATTTTTCTCTTCTATTCTAGCTACTATATAAAACCAATTTTTTTATTCTATTTTTTAAATTTTATTTTTAACATAAAATATAAAATATTAAAAAACATGAAAAGATATTTTAAAATACAATAAATAAATAAATTACAGAGAAATAAAACTTTACCTATCTTCTCCCTCCACCTCTTTCTTATCAAGATGGGTATTCACTATCAACTTCAACACAACTTAAAATAGACTTATTTAACTTCCAATCTCGATGCAGCAATGATTCATTAGAAATCCTCCATCTTAACAAACTCTCATCGTGAAATCTTAACTCTCTCTTCAGATCCACAGTCATTACCTGGGTTTTTACCAGTACTAACAAAATTCGGATTTTGAAACAACAAAAGGAAACATGATTTTTTTAGTTTTGGTTTAAGCTTTTGGGTTGTTGGATTTTAAAAATAAAGTGAGTGCGATGCTAGCGATAAAGGTCAAGAAAAGTGCAGCTATTGAGTAGTTGATTTGGAAGGAAAGGATGAAAAAAGATACGGGAAAAAAGGAAGAGGGGGGGGATAATGGATTTGCTTGCTTGGGAGAAGAGGGAAATGGAAGAATTGATTGAAAGGGAAATTTGGAGGCCAAAAGGGAGAAGAAGAAGACGACGACGACCAAAGGTCAGGGAAGTAGGTGTTTTGAGGGTAGGAAAACGTGCCGGAGAAGTGAAGTGACGGTAAAGGGTACTAGGCAAGGCAAGTACTTGTCCACTTGGACAAAAATAAGAGTTTGGTATTCCAAAAATAGCAAAGTGGCTATCAATTTACAATAACAATCTTGCCCTATTTTTTTTTTTAAAGAGTATTGTAAATTTTATGTTTTTTGGAAATTTATATAATTATTAATTTTAAAATTTTAAAAAAATTAATTAAAATATACATAAATTAATTTGAATATCCATAATTAATAAAAAAAAATTTACACTATTTTCACGTTGAAGATAAGTGGTGTAAGTCATCCAGGTGTTTTACATATATTATGTTTCTATTTTTAAATACTTTTCAAGAATATTTTAATTTTAAAATATATTAAATTAATTTTTGTAGAAATTAAAAAAAATTATTATAATACATTTTTAAGAATAAAATTATTCTAAAAACAATAAACACTTATGTTGAATCAACTTATTCATATCGTACGTTGTATTGTGTCAAATCACACATGCTTTAAGGTTAGACAGCCAAACCTCAAGAAGTTAAATAACTGACGACAAGCGACCCAACCTGACATTAAAGTTTTGTTTTAAATTAGCATAATAATTTAAATTTTTCGATAGAATAACATTATTTAAAAAAATATAGTGAAGTAGCATGCTTTTATTTTATCATTCTTTTTAAATACAATATTTATTAAATAAATTTATTTTGAAATACAACAAGATAATTATTTTTAAAAAATTCCTACATGTCACGGTTCATAATTATAATATCTAAAAATAAATTATTTCATTAAAAGAGATTTATTATTATATTCATTCTTCAATTCTTTTTATTTTGTAATCCAGTTTCTTCTTCTTTTTTTTGGAAGAGGGAACTCTGCAGTACATTCTACATGATTGGTAGTGTTAATTATGCTGGTTTGTTTATCGATAGGAGAATTGTTTTGCTTTCCTTGTTATGTTCACTAGACGAGATAAATCCTGTTGAGATGTTCTTTTACATTAATCCTGATTTAAAACGTGGATCAGTGCTCCTAAATTTTCTGGGAATCAAGTTGATTTTGCATTGTGGGACAGATTGTTTTCAAGTTTAAGATCTTAAATGGACATTTTAAGGCCTCTCTTATAGTTAGAAAATGAGTTCTTGTATATAAAAGAAGTCAGAAGCTCGACCTAAGTTGTCGAGGCTTATTTTAAAAGGTTCCAGTGTTGGCCACCTAGGCCAGTGCATTTTGTCTGACCTTAATTTTCTCCTCTCCTTACTAAAATAATTTATATGTTATTTTAAATTAATGAAAAATATATTTGGATATTACTTTATTATTTTTTTTTATTTATTTACGTGGAGTGTCCGGGTCAGCTTGCGCGCACCATGACTAATCCTTACGGCCTACTGAATACCCTGCAAACTCAGTAGGCATATAAGGCACTGCGGGGGTGACAGACATACACACTAGAACTCGAATCCAGGTGCAGTAAAAGAAGATAAGCCCCTTCCACCACTAAACTAATCACTGGAATGCAATATTACTTTATTTGATATCTTCAAATAATATTATAAAAAAAAAATTAATTAGAAGTACTTGTTTTTAAAGTGAGCCAATATCTCCACTGATAATAATTAAATGATAATATATTAATTAGAAAGAGAGGACATCCATGATTCAAGTCCTACCACTTGTATTTCCCAACCTGTATGTAAGTGTGTGTGGTCAACTTGAAATCTCGAGTTAGTAGGCTTTCCCCTGTGGTTTGGCTCCTGGAAGTAACTGTTTCCTGTAGATCATGTCCAGAGATGTAACTCTTGTATAAAAAATGTTATTTTTTTTTACAACAAATCGTATTTTATTTAGTTTATCCTGTGCCTTTGTTATGGTATTTGATTTTTCCCATTTCATGATTATATAAAAAATAATTTTTAAAAAAATATTAAACCCATTTGGATTTTTAATTCAGATCTTACAAATTAAAATGATTAACTCTAAGATTTTGTCAATATTTTAAAAATAAATTTTTTATTTAAAAAAAAACAAAGTCGGGTTTTAAAATGTTATTAAATCTATCTTTGATGGTGCATCATTATCCATACTTCATGAAATAATTTATGGGTTAGAGAAAACTCTTCTAGAAAAAAAACTGATTAAATTCTATCATTTATGAGTTAAATTGAATAAAATAATGGGTTAAAAAAATTAATTTATGTGAATAAAAGTATAAAAATTCTGCAAAATCCTGTGTAGAAAAATCAACCCCAAAATATTTTTTTTCAACCCTTTTTATAGATGAGTTTGGAATCAAAGCTGATATAGAATTAATTATGATAATCACAAGAATAAATTTCCTCCACCGTTAGCTTTAATTATTCATCATAAAATCAGAATTAAACCTGAATATTTTAGATTTAAATCAGAGAAAATTAATCATATTAATGGGTTGAAAAAATTATTAAGGTAAAAAAAATTGTTCAGGTTAAAGAAAACTAATCATACTCTATCATTAATGGGTTGCACTAGACAAAACAGTTAGCTGAAAAAACTAATTTAGATGAAGAAGGGTCAACTCTAAAACACCCTTCTTCAACCCTTTTTATATACGAATTTGGAACCAAAACTGACATAGAATCAATTATGACAATTACATTAATAAATCCCATTAATTATCAACTTCTATCATGCATCATAAAACCATATTTAAACCTAAATATTTTCATTTAAAATCATATATATTAGGAGCTTAAAAAAACTATTCAAGATTAGAAAACACTCATTTGAAATAAATATTTTTCATGGATTGGATTCTCCAAACAGTGAGGTGAAAAAAATAATTCTTTATTGGTCAAAGAATTATAAACCTAATCCCATGTACATAATAGTTTAGCAAAGAATAATTTTTTTATAATTATAAAAATTATTTTATAATAAATTCAAATTCATGCACAGACCGTGCATGTCTATGGATTTAAATTTAAAGCCTAGTTTTTAAAAAATATTTTTGGGTGCCCTTTAAATCTATTTTTTTATATTTTCACTTAATAAACCACTAAAAAAACTTATTTATTTTCTACGTGTAATATATAACTTTTAGAAGATTATGAATTTCTTCAAAAATATATCAACTAGAAGTTTTTTAAAATTAATTTATTATTTATTTAAATCATGTTCAAAGTTAAAAAACTTAAGTTGAAGATTAAATTTCATTGAAGTTTTTACCAAGTAGACCGATTTTTTAATTGGCCAGAAATATACACATTTTCCATGATTTAAAACAAAATTCCAGCCCTTCACACATGCACGCAAACAATCTTTCACCTCAATCTCAACTGTTTAAAGCATCAATGATTGCATCACCGGGTGCTAACCTTCTGTATTTATTAACTTTGTGAATTAGTGGTTCATAGGCGGAAATTGACCTGAGATCTGGAGTGATTGATGCCTATGATGCTGTTTTTCTAAGCCCACATAAACTCCCAGGGGACCTGAATCATCAGGAATGCTTTTGACGACCAAAACTCTTTATCAATCCAGATCTTCATCTGAGTCAACTTGTGGAGGTGGAAATGTTAATGACGTAAATGGTTTTCATGGAAAAGTATGGTTTATGCAAGTCCCTTGTTAACTGTACTAATGTTGATGTTTTGTTCTAGGGTTATGTTGGGGTAAAGCCAGGATGGATAAGAATGAGCTTCCCTAGCTACATGTCCGATGAGGAATTCAAGTTCACTCTTACAGCTATAGAGTTTAAGCCACTTACGGCCAGAGATTTCTTCCATTGTATCACTTCAACTGGAAAACTGGCAATTGGACTTCCAAGACAAAGGGTTTTAAGGACCTGGTGGTTAGAGAAAGCAGTGGCAATATTCATTTTCTTGCCATTGGAAAATATTAAACATCCTGGGATTGTTAATATAAGGGGCCTCGTGTTCACCAGCCTTGAACCTGCAGATGATGTCGTTCACAGAAGTAATTACAAAGGGGACGCAACAGCTAGTCCTTCTATAATAAAAACTAGTGATGGACAAGTCAACTAGCTTGTTGCATCGACTTATAATGGGATGGTAGCAAATTGAAGATGATTCACAAATTCACCAATTAGTTTAATTCTGGTAAGCTTTGACTTGCTAAGATTCAAATAATTGATTTGCCTAGATAAATCTAAACTGATAGCAACCAATTAAAAATCGATCACTGAAAAAAGTCTTTCCATTTCCCACTTCCATGCTGGCCCTTGTGTAGTCATCATAGCATACAACGACAGTTGATACTACACAAATTGTCTGCTGATGGATTCACAATTAGCACCTGTATCTTTGAGATTGACTGAATTCAACCCTTTCTCAGATTTGACAATCCTGCTTGATCTTGGAAAATTATGATAATAATGCAAGTAAAAGACCTTTTACCGTGGAGACATAGCCTTTGTGAGATCGCAAGTCCACCTGCACATGGGAGCTGAGAGTCTCAGACCAACGTATCAGTGGCACGTTTTTTTGAGAATACAAAAATAATGTGCTGCTACTGTTTCAACAGAAAAGAAGCTTCAATCCTATTGTAGAAAAAGATAAACAGCCACAAAGTTAGCGAACAAGACTGGCAGCAGGACCATAAACTGTCACCAAGAAAAAGAAAAATGCTCAGCGGATATCATAACAACAAAGTTGTTTCTGTATCAATATGCTTGATTCCTATTCCTTGCAACACTTAACTTGGTTTGACAACTTGTCCAGCCCAAGTATGTGCTCACTAATTACGTTCTTGGGAGAAGACAGTGAGCCCAACTTCCAGGTCGATCCAGCCTCTGGCAAACGTGGAGGATTCAAGGGTGGTGGAGCTTGCTGATGATTTTTCAAGACTTTATGCTACTTATCAAAACAAGGATAAGATTTTACAAAATAAACTATTAGAAAATGCCAGTGGTTCAAACCAGAATTTCTTACTACAATTACAGAGCAATAATAAATAACAGATAGTGGTTTAGTTTTATTTCCTTTTCATTTTACACTGAAAATTTTGAGGCCCATTCTTCATGGCAAGAAGCAACTGCACCTTGCCTACAGAACAAGTTTATGTAAGGGAAGGGAAATATCTTCCATGAGTTGACTAGAATGGACAGTGTTTATCATTTGCTTGTCTTCATGCAATTCATGAAACTCCACCCAGAAAGACAATGGAAAAAAGAAACAAAGAAAGAGCATGAGAAGTAACTGAATACAAACAATGAAGAAAAAACCCCCACCTTTTTTATATCTAAGAAAAAACCCATCTGTTTTCAAAGGAAATGGCTGGCCATCAAAAGTTGTGGCCTCTCCTTGTCTTCTTCAATCTCCATTGAAGATTCAGATCTTATTTCCTGAACCCTTTGATCCCAGATACCATCCATTAGCTTCCAAGTTTCATCACTGACAACTTGTGTCTGTTC
Organism: Populus ilicifolia; assembly: GCA_015708895.1. Taxonomy (NCBI): domain Eukaryota; kingdom Viridiplantae; phylum Streptophyta; class Magnoliopsida; order Malpighiales; family Salicaceae; genus Populus; species Populus ilicifolia. Next base: position 2,454,608 of record SRLM01000046.1, read on the forward strand.
ATGAAACCATTTGAAAAAGAAACAGTCAGCATTACTAGCACGACAATGAATTTAATGTGGATTACTGGAATTCACACAACTTCATTACCTCCATAGGGCGGGGTGCACCAAAGGTTGCAAACCCAACATTTCCAGGTGCAAATGTAACCCTACCAGGAAGGGTAATCCCATGGATCCCCCATCGTCCAGCATAAATTAGGGCTCCATATTCATCAACAGGATTTACAGCGGGCTGCATAACAAGTAATAGAATACAGAAATTAAAATGCTTAAATCATCATAAATATCCCAATCATCAACCCTTTATTATTTAAACATCTAGAAACTGTGGCATGACAAGTTCACTGAACAAGCATGAAAGCAGGAAAGGAGAGGAGCTGCCATGAACCTTTATGTTTTATGCAACTTCTCCTTCCCTGGTCTCCCCCTTTTCCTTTACAGGTTTTCCTTTATCTAAACAAAACTTGTAACCTAATTATTTTCATCACCACTTATTTGAGATATTGCAAGTGCCATCAGAATTTGATTGTTGCAGTATAATTTGACTTATCCCCCTAAAATGTCTACAAGTAAATGTAAGACATCGTCATATAAACATGTATTTTATACTCTGCAAGCACTTCACAAGTTTAATATTGTGTAACATGTCCCAAATTATTTTTAAATGACACAAGAGAACAAACGCTACAAATTTCTGCAGAAACAGACTATAAAACTAAAATCAAATAAATCAAATCCGGACAGTAACAGTCAAGAGAATAGTGTTTAAGAAAATTCAAAAGAAATTGGAGACCAATTCTAAACTCAATTTCTATAATAAGCAACTTGAAATAATCATATTCAAGGATAAGGTCAAGAACTCACTTGAGGTATTCGAGGAGCTCTTTTGTATATGTCCCAAATTTCTGACGCTTCTATCTGTCCCTTCTCAAGTAAAATGTCTGCACGGAATGAAGGAATGAGGCCAACAGATATCAAGCATTTCACATATAGAACTGCCTCAAATGACCAAGTCTCAAGAAATAACTCATTAACAAATTGATAAAGCCAAAAATGTAACCTGTAATTGTTTCTACAGCTGAATGATATTCTCTCAGGACAGATGAACATTTTTCCACAGCGTATCGCATGTATTCATCTCGAAGAGCTTCAAGTTTAGCTGCAAGCTGTTATGAAATAAAAAAAAAATTACAAATGCAATATATGCATTCAGAAAATCTATTAAAAAAGGTGCACAAAGCTCTAACAGATTTGGCAATTGCTTCCTAGAAATATACGTTGGGCACAAGATCATTATGTTTCCTGTAGAATGCTTTCCCAAATGCTGTCATCCCAGTTTGGAGAATAAGAAATTCTGCATGGCGTGAAGCTTCCAAGGTAGCCTTTGCGGAGATCCAACACATGTTGTTTACCCCAAACATCTCCTCCTCGATCACTCTAGCTACATCAGATTACCAGTAAAACTGCTTATATTCTTTAAGGAAAACAAAAAAACAAAGACAAAGAAAGGAAAGAAGAAACAACAATAAAGCCTTTTAATAAAAAGTCCATGAGTATGATTCAGTGATGAGACCTGATTCAGAAGACTGCTAAATAGGAGTTAAAGCATAAATTACAATCTAGGCCAACAGTCAGAAGGTGCCTAAAAGATGAAGTATGCAGGAGACTCTTTCTAATTGTTTTGTGATTAAAATCTTTCCCCAATAATACTCCACATGCAGTTCCTTGGTGTTTTTCCATTTGTTTTTGTTTGGCACTTTTTCTTTATCCAGTGAAATTATGTAAATGTAAGACTGTTATATTAAATAATTGTTGAGGAGAATTCTTGGAAGTTAAAGCAAATCCTTAGGCCAGTATTTTCCAGATGATAAAGTCCCCAAAAACTTGAAGCTTAAAGAAAATGTTAACGGAAATTGAAAAAAGAAAGAAGAGGAGGATATTTAGGATTTAAACTCAAAGCTCGATAATTAAACCAAATTTTAAAACTAGAATTTTTTAAAGCAAAAGATGATCCAATTATGCAGGGAAACAAAGATTGCTTTATACTTGATTTAAATGCTCAAGGTCGGAAGAATAAAAATTCATTTATTTGCTTTCAAAACAGATTTCCTTTTATAAAATGATAGAAAAACAAACAAAAACATATCCAAAAGTTCACAGCAATGATCCATAAAACATACTACATTAATCTGTTTTAAAACAAACGCTAAACATAAATGTATGTAACAATGATATTTTAAGACAAGAACAAGATTCATGTAACCTACGAGCACATGCACGCACTATAGAGTTCACATAATCTGATTTCCTTGCAAAAATCCTGCCTGCAGTTTCTGCATAACGCATATTTGGCTGGCTGGTGATAGAGTTTATATCAGCCTGCAGGAGGAGATACATTCAAATACATAACTGTCAGATATCTCAATACTTGATCACAAAATACAACCCCAGAGCATATTCTTCAATTACCTCTGTGAAAGGGCGGAAGGGATCTGGAAGGTAGCATGCAAGAATAGCAACAGCTGCTTCTCTGTATGCCAATCTTAATTTCAATTCCTCAGGAATTTCAGTACTATCCTCTTGTCCTGTTTCAAATGTGCCTTTTTGCTGCACGATCACATAGCAAATGAATTGAGAAAATGAGAATGCTGGAAGTGGAAGTAAACATGGTTTTCACATTTATTTTAAGAGAAAAATTGTTATTTTATGCAAAAAGAGAGAGAGAAAAAGAGTAGCCCTAACCCTCTTCAAGGCCTCTAAAAGTTCTTCTCGCCCGATATAGTCTAAATCCTTCCTGGCAGTCAAAATTCCAGCTTCATTCCTGTCATTCAGTTTATGAAGAAATTAGCATCTCCTTTCACTGATATTCAATCAGAAGTAGAACTGTGCATATTCAATAAGTAGAACTATGAATTAGGCATTACGCACAGTATGTTCTGCAGCTCTGCCCCAGTAAAATCTTCTGTAAGCTCGGCAATTTCCTGCAGTAGAGCATCCCTTTCCTTTTCTGACCGAAAAAATTTATTTCTAGCATGCACCTGGACAAGTTAAGTCCCAGGGATGATGTCAACACAAATTTAGAGATCTTGAATTTTTTATCATTTTGAAGAAATACCTTCAATATTGCCAATCTGCCATCTTTAGATGGCAAACCAACTCTCACAATCTTGTCAAAACGACCTTTTCTCAAGAGAGCAGGATCAAGAATATCAAGTCTATTGGTTGCTCCTATAACCAGCACCTGAAAAACCCAAGTTTAGCTGTTGATAAAAAAAATTCAATGTCTCCAGCCCAAATAAATAATTCAAGCACACCTGTGATGTAAATTCCTTAAATCCATCCATCTCAGTCAGTATCTGAAGCAGACCTTGCTCTCTCTCTGCACCACCCTACACAAACAATTGCATGGATGCACTGAATTCAGGGAGAGAGGGAGAGAAATGTAAAAGAATTATGTTCCAGTTTGTGTGCAGACGTCACTGATATATCAACAAAGGCTTATGAAATGTTAATTGCTGTGCTGCTCAACCAAACTTCAACTGCTGGATATCACAATGAATAAGTAAATAAAACAAATACACTGCAATAATTCCAGTTTTTTTTTCTGGTCATTTATTAGTCTTGAGGCATGAAGGCTGAGAGACTAATTTGACAAGTTCTGCTGTGAATTTTATTGCATGTTGCTATTAAAATCAGTATGACTTTAAAAACTACATGGAAGCTCCTTAATTTCCTTTGCAGTTGTATAAGTGCCACTGAAGCTCCTATATGTTTTTGTTCATATCATTTCATTAGTGAAACTTAATGAATGCAAGCAATAGTACATACTATCTTACCCCACCAATATCAGGTCCACCACGCTTGCTCCCGATGGCATCAATTTCATCAATAAAGATGATGGAAGGAGCGAACGATCTGGAACTAGCAAAAAGATCCTTGACACGAGATGCTGCCACACCTACAAACATCTAGAAAGTCAATTTTGTTAGTTAGACAATTTTCTTTTAGTTCAAAATGACTAAATAGGGAAAATGGAAGCAATTTAATATGAGTGAAAGTCAAGAATAAGAAGCAATGCCAATCACAAGTGCCAGCAAGTTGTTAGAGAATAAGTACAAAGGAGTAGCACGGAATTTATCAAACTTGTGAAGTAGTTACATAAGTAAACATAAGTGGTGCTTCATGAAAAAGATGGTTAGCTACTAAGGATGCAACGTGAATTTTCTCCTATCAACAGAGGCTGAACCAAGACCATGAAACAAAAGAAATGGCTATTCCTTTTAGATGTAAAGTATATCCACACCTCTACAAAATCTGTGCCATTTGCAGCAAAGAAAGGCAGTCCTGCTTCACCAGCAATGGCTTTAGCAAGCAGTGTTTTACCAGTTCCTGGAGGCCCATGGAGAAGGACACCTTTTGGGCAGTAGATGCCTTTATCTTGAAACTCTTCATCATTCTTCAAAATGCGTACAATCTCTTGCAGTTCCCTCTTTATATATTCCTGGCCAGCAAAATCATCAAAGGTAACACCAGTGGTTTCTTCTGCTGATATAAACTTTGCCCTGGTGGAAAGGAAGTCAGAAATTAGACCCCAAGTGCGTCATTGTGGGGGGGTAAAAAACCAAAATGCTCACAAAACCATTTAAAGTTGTCATGATTTAATTACAAAACTGTAACAATGTTAAGACACAATGGTAACCATTAAATAAATCCCCTTTCCGGAAACAACAATATTTGAAACAATTAACTCAGAAACCATAGAGAATACATGCAAGAACAGGAGTTTCGAGGGAACTTTGAAGATCTAATCAAATTCAAATTAATTTCCATAAACAGAATAAGTTGTAAGAAATTTCTAGATAACACATGCAAGCCTGTGGACTGTATAGTAGATGAAAATGATCACAGGATGGTAGCCCGTCAATTAGCTTTAGCGTTACCAAAGTTCTAAACTAGCAATGGATAATAGATAGCAATTATTAGGACACCAACTCTCCACACTATATTTTCTTGATTTTAAATTAAATATAGTTGAAGGAAAGCTTCTAAACTCTGACAATTTTCCACTGACCTACTCTTGCCTAATGACCCAAGTGCACGACGCTTGAGTGGCTGCCTAACTGTTTCGGTCGGCTTTCCCAAGTCACAAGGTATTAGCTTCGCATAAATAGGTCTCATCATATTATCAATCCAGAGATATAACACAATAGAAAGAGCAAGTCGCATTGCCCATATGACAGCAGTTGCAACAGTGGAGTAGACTTCTGCAGGGACTGCATTCACATTATGGACATCAACATTGACTATTTGCTGGTGCAACTTTTCCCAAACATCATTCCAACAATCAATTGGCATACGGTCAACCACATGGCGTCGGAAAATTATTTCTTTGTTTGAATTTCCTTCTGATCCTTCTTTTTTTGCCTCTTTGTAGTATGGAAGAATCACTGTTCATATGAGCAATAAATTTTCAGCTGAAAATCTCAAATGAACACACGATGAGTAAGGTGTAGGCATCTTTCAGAATATAGATCTATTATAAGGTGATGAGGCAAGACATAAACTATGCCTTCAGGAGGTCTATGATTAAACAACAATAAAATCAACATTAAAAAAGACCAGAAGATTCACTTGGATGATGCATCTGAACTTTAGCATCAATAGCAGGGACTGCAATATGAGAAAGAAATTTGCAACGGGGAAAACAATTGTTCATAAGGAATAAATAAACGGAACATCATTGCCTTAATCCAGGGGCCAGAAAAAAAGAAAAGGCTGCATTGTATGTTACATGATGAAATCCAAGGAGATATTTTATAAAGATTATGATTCTAATAGATTAACCCTACTCAATTATGCAAAACATTAGTTTTTGTAATGGAATTCGAAAAACAACTCATGTGGCCAACCTGATTAGGCTTGCATTTGAGGCTTGACTGAGATAAGTTTAATCAGATATTTTTCGGGCAACATTCTTAATCTCATTGAGAATTCCATTTGCACACTAATCAATTATTTTAAAAAACAGAATGAAAATCATTTCCTATAATGTCTATAATAAATGGACTAAGAGAATGCACGAAGCAATGTACTGAACCCAGTTACTGCAAAAACAATCCCAGCAAACGCAAGTATATATAAAAAGACTAATTATTCATTAACCACTAAAAACAGTCAAAAGAACTAAAACCCAGAAGAAAAAAAATATAACAGCAGCAAAGATTAAAAAGTACAACTTTCCAACCTGAAACATTCTGGCCGTAATTTGCGTACTCCATAAACTGAACATTATTGGAGTTAACAAGTCTCAAAAAATCACTAAAATCAATCCTATGAGAATTCTCAGGATCCCATTCCGTTCCTTTTATCTTTCCTCGCATCATCAACAATGCCCTGCTCCAGTTTGAAGCCATTACTAGATTCCTCTCCAATTGTATATCTGCCTTTCTCTCCAATTCTTCCAATTTATTAATTCGTTTTCTTTCTGCTTCTTTCAGTTTCTAAAAAGTTACACAGAAATAAAGTTACAATCTTTGAGAGGTTTTATAAATAATTTTTTTTCAAAAAATGTACTTTATTGTTACCCAATCATAAAAATACAAAGATAGCCCTTCTATTTTCTTCTCTCACTTTCTGAGAGACGAAACAGTGGTTCATTTTCGGAAAAAAAAATATTTCAGAACTTGGGGATAGATAAATATGAATTCAGGACCGTGTAGCTACATTTTCTTTCCGCACTTTCTCAGTAGCCAAACAAAACTTAATTTTTTTGGAAAATAAATAAATCAAGTAAATATATATAAAAAAAACTGAAATTTCCAGTTTCCTTACAAATGAAATGAAAAACAGCGTAATATTAAAACGAAAATAGAAAATTCACTTCAGTTTTTTTTTCTATGAACTTTCCTGGTAACCAAACAGAACCCAACTTCGTTATAAATAAAATAAAAAATAAAAAAACTTATGCATAAAGAAGAGAGGAAAAGAAAAATAAAAACCTCGAATAACTGTGCGGACTCGGAGTCTTCTTCCGCTACTTGTGCTGAGTTAGAGGAAGAGGCAACCGAGTTAGAAGAAGAAGCAGCAAAGGCAGTGAATTTAAGTGACATGTGATTCCTAAAGAGAAGTGAGTGACGATCTCTGAAGCTTAATTTTGTTTTGAAAACAAGCTTACGAGGGAATTGAATGGCTAGAGATGAATTTGGGATTTGAAGAACTGAATTCGAAACGAGGGATTTCATTTCTCTACTACTAGTATTTATTATTAGAACACTGTCAGTTTGAAGATGAAAGGAAAAGGAATTGGATTCCTCTCTCTCTCTCTCTCTCTCGGAAATTCAGTTTGATGAATAGCAGCCAATGTGGGTTTGGATTGGAAAGGGATATCTTGAATTTTTGTTTTATTTGTTGCCCGTTTCCTTCTCTGGGTTTTTGCGTAGGGGTTTTGGGATGAGAAGAAGGTGCTGATCCGTGATCAACATTCCAACGGTGCCGTTTTAAATGGTAGGGATGTAGGAGGATACAAATTTGCTGGCAACTATTAAATAATATAATTTCTTTACACCTCAAACTTTATTTTCTTAATATGATATTTGAAATCATTTTTAATATTATTCATAAAGTTAAGAAATTATAGTTTTAGAAAACCTTAATATGATAATTGAATTCATTTAAAAATACTTGCACATAAAATCTTAATATATAAACTATTACATTATTAGCTTGATTAAAATAGCATAGCAGATTTTCCAAACATTTCAGCAATTTACAAATTCATCAAGCCAAAACAAATTAATACAGTAAATTAACTTAATATCCAAACAACCTGAAACCTAGACAATTTAAATTAAAAAAGTAAAAATAATTTAATTCGAGGTCAATTCAAAATAAAAACCTAATTAAAACTGAACCATCAATCTGAATTGTTTTTTAAAAAAATATCAAAACAATATTATTTTTTTAAAAAAAAAATATAACCTAATCTCGTAATAACTCGTGAACTAATCTTGGCCCAGATAAAACCATTAAAAACTATATTATTAAAGTGTTGTGTGACAGAAAAGAAGGTTTCACAAATCCTTTTTTTTTTCTTTTATGCCATAATACCTCAAGTAAAAAAAAAATAGTAGAAACATGGAATTTATTGTTAAATTAATATTTTAAAAACAAATCTCATGACCCCTCGGAAAAAAGGATACCAATGGGCTCGATTTCAAAAAGGAAAAAAAAGAAGAAGATAATTTCTTTCTTTACTCTGTCCCAACAAAATGGATAATTGAATGAAATGCTCTCAGGACCACAGTGGCCAGACGGACACAAGGGCGGGCTGGTAATTTTCGGTCAGCGCTCACATGAGATTCACTGTTTTACATACCAAACCATAAGTATAGGAGTGATACAACAAAGAAATCTGAGTTTTCTGCTAGTGGCCATGCAAGTCCTTCTCCCCTCCTCTAACTCTGCTAATGTAAGAACTAAAAGAATGGATGCTGGCTAGGCTCCATCGATTTTGGTTCAGACAACCAGCTAGCTTGCTGTTGATTTTAGTCACCGCCAGACACCAACGGATAAAAAACTTGGAAATCTTATCTAACGTCTAACTTGGGGGTATTAACTTCAGTTCAAACTGCTGTCTTTGATCGGCAGATACACTCTGGATATGGATTCTCATAGAAAGATTCTTCAGTCCTCAAACGTGCTCGGCCTTTTATTCCTGGCAATGGACCGTGTCTTTTTCTTGGAGCTCCTTGCCTGCAATTTCGATTAAAACAGAGTGAGTCCCTGCAGTTACTCTGAGTGTGTTTAATCGCATCTTACAGCTGCATAAGCAATTTGTATGTTTACAAATCATGATAAACAAAATGCAACTATTTCAATTATCATAAGAACAAGCAGTGGCACAGAATGGTTTGAGATTACACGATGCAATTGAGTACAAAAAATTAATAGAGATGCACAACAAAAACGAAAACACAAACACAGAGAAAAGAAGAAGAAGCAGAAACAGACAGTATAAACTTTCAATAGAATTACCTGTTCTTGTGCATTTCTTGAACAAGGTGAGAAAATGAGGACCCTAATTTCAGCTCTCCACTTTCTAGCTTATCAAATAGTTCAACAAGTCCTTTCCTGGATCACATTATTCACACAAGGGACAGGAGATAGTTGGAAGGAATTATATACAGAATGCAGTGCATGCGTGCGCACAAGCATGTGTTATGCATTCCCACACAAACAAAAAAAAAAGAAAAAGAAAGAAAGAGGAAAAGGAAACTAATTTATATCAACATCCATCTTCAACCACAATTCCAGAAACAGAGGGTGCCTTGTGCAAATCCACATTCGAATGTGTGCCAGCATTTGATTCTTGATTCTTCTCATCATAAGGCGTATAAGAAGTGGGTTACCCATATAAGACCTAATTTTCAGTTCCCATGCAACCCTAGTTGAATTCAATAACACAACACCGTGACTGGGTCCATACCTGTCTGGGTTGATTGTCCTGCAGTGTCCTAAGAATCTTCTGTGGCCCTCAACAGCTCTGGCCATATTACCTGAATGAGAGGGAACAAAGACATTGCTCTCTATAGAAATAATATAATCAAGTGCTGCAGTTTGACTGCCATGATTGGCAAATGGTTCTAACTCCTTTGCTGTGGCCAATGCTTCCTGATATCAACCCGACAACAACTTCATTGTTACTGGCAGTTTTGATGGCATCAAACCATGTCAATGAAATTAAATCATAAAATTATCATCAAACCTTGGAAACTATATTTGGGAAGCGAGTCTTAAGTTCTGAAAGGCGAGCTTCGCCACCATAAATTTCCCCCGATGCAATATAAATTGTTGTTATTGGAGGATACCCAAGAGATTCAAGAAATATTCCCACCTCTTTCGGAGTTAGAGGGCAAAAGCCTCCCACCCTCTGTTCTGTTGAGTTTATCTTTTTAACCTTCCAATGGTTAGTATTCTCCCTGAGAAAAATGACAAGCATAAGTTATTGATAAACAAATATATCTGACAGCAAAAGAAACATTTAAAGGCTTTGGCATTCTCTAGTCAACTGCGTCAGCATAATAGAAAACAAGACCCATCTTCTCTAAGTTTAAGACATTAAACCAATTGAATTTTCTAGTACATTGTTCAACAACAATCTCGACAATGAAGTTCTTATGGATATCTCTTGATATAGCAGGAATGCATCCTCAAACAGCACTCAAAATTTGAGAGAGTCCTGAGAGCATATCATCATTTCATATTTATTATTATGATCTTGAAGTTGGAGCACAATTAGAAAATGCTAATGATTGCTCTCAGCATTTCGGATTTATTACTTGGAAATTGAAGTTAAGGACAACTTGAAAATGTTAATATGAGGAAGCAAGGTTGCTTCTCTCCCTAACTGCTAAATCCTTGGCTGATATATATGGATTATATGTCTATCTATCACACTTGTATTTCAGAGACATACCCGTGCACAAACACATCCTCACCTCATTATTCGCAGCTCTTCAGATTCTGCCTCAGTCAACCCATATGTACAGCCAGTAAAAGAGAGCATGTCCTTCTCATATCTCAGATGGAGTGCAATGTATCTTCCGCTGTGTGATCTCAGACGCTCCACAAGCTTCTGTGGTGTCATCGTCATGCATTCTCAGAACCTAATTTAGCAGGAATCCCCATAGGAGACCTCAATGCATCAATACTGAAAATGAATGTAAATTCAAGATCATGCACATTGAGTTTTAATCTTTTAAATCATGAGTATCTAAAATGGTAATGGGTCATGCCTTTCAAAGTTCAGTGTTGAAAATTCTTGGAGACTTCAGCCATTTTGAATAGGCATAATTCACAGGAATCCAGTTTAAACTTGAGCCAAAGTTACAGAGGTGCTAATAGAAGAGGACAAGTGTTCCAAACCTTTCCTAGGCTTTCAATTGAAGGAGAAAAACGGAGAGCACGGTATAGAGCACGACATCTCAACCTCTGTATATCAAGAGGCAAATCATTGTTTGCCAGCCGGGAATCTGACTTCACAACATGAATTACCTGCAGAGATTAAGATAGATCAAAGATTTTAATAATAGCAGAATAGCAGAGGGCCCCAGAACTAATGTGTAGGGCTTATGCAAGAAAAGTGCTTATTCACACATCTAAAGTACAAAACCTGACACTTTCATGAATTGTTTTTTAAAGTGACTAGACATCTTCATGAAGATAAAATAAACCCATATGACAACAAACATATTGCAAACATGTTTATGGACTAGATAGACAAGGCCAAATCTGAAAAGAAATCCATGAAGAAGCTCAGATGCATCAGATATGAAGCTTGGCAAAAACATCGATAACATAAGTTTGGATTGTAGGATCAGACTCAATTGGTCATATAATTCGACAGGCCGAGTCCTTATAGAGACGCACTTTGTCAGTCATCAAACCATATAATCTTTCAAATAGAATCTTCCAAAATTAGGCTCAGAAGTTGATGTTTTTTCTATTTTAATTATTTTTCCATTTAATTTCAGATTTTAATTATTTGTTTCTTAATTAGCTTAGGTTTCTTGTTCAGGTTGGTTTTAGGATCCATTTAAATAGTTGTGATGTTGTTTTAACATCAGATTATTATTCATATATTTTTTAATAAAATATAAGAGATTTTCTCCATTCCTTTATAGAGTTTAAGGTTGTAAGTTTAGGGCTTGAGAACCCTAACTTTTATCTTCGCTATCCGCTGCGTCAATATGCCCCCTATTAGAAAATGCAATAACTATTCCACAGACTGTACAAACTTCATATATAACTACCACGCGATTACTTGACACCTTTATCACATGCAAACACAAAAAATCACACAAAATTCGCATGAATGGGAGTGGCAATTTGTGGTGATCTAGAATATGGGGGAAGCAACAACAACAATGAAATACAACATATGACATTAGGTTCTTCAACACTGCAAACATCCAAAACAAAATCTTAAGTTATTAGATGCCAACACACACATTAAATCAGAGAAGATCACAATTACAACCAACACAAATCAATCAACACCTTCTCACAAAGTTGTCCTTTCTGATGCAAAAGGGAAAATGAAAAAGGAACTCCAAAACAATGATTTTGGAGGCAGGGAAAATAAAAGGGGGGGGGTTGAAGCAGACTGCACACAAGCAGTTTTCCCATTTCAACTATGTTCATAAGATGTAAGACAAATGAACTAAGTGCATATAGCATGTAAAGAGGTTTCATCCTAGTGTGTGCACAAAGCAGGTTGGATTAGATAAAAACATCTAGTTTCAATTTCCGCTTATTTTTATAACAAGCATGCACCAACTGCTCTTCTAATTTCACTGTACTTGAAATCTGAAATTCACAGTTCTAAATTAGATGATTATATAAGCAAAGCAATAATTTCATATAAATGTCAATCATTACCACCATTTGTACTCAAGACTACTAGAGGTTGAAAAAATTAATCTCCTTTACCTGATAGTCCTTCCATAGTCGAGCCATCTCTTCGTAGTAACCAATGCCAGACCAGGAGGTGAAGTGTTTCCTGGCCCGAGGAATTGACTCCAATTCCTTCGGAAGCGCCTTAACAATCCTTACATCATCTTGTAAGGTTGTAATGAAATGAAGCTCATCAAATATGTCTGAAAATGTGCTGTACATTTGGGTCATGTTATGTGAACAATTTAGTAGGAGAAAGAAGAAAACTTAAAAAGAAACAGGGGATGTGAACCGAAACATTTCAAAAGAACACCATATATGATTGCTAAAAGAACACCTCGTGTCTTGCCAGAATGACCGTTTATCCAGTTGAGGGATGACTAAGGTAGCGTTCATAATGTGTGCCACAGCCACCATGTCTGAGATCTGCAGGAAGGCAAGGTTATTGAGTTTATATAGATGAAATTATTCAGCCAGAATTAGGTTGTAATCTAGCAGAAATGTGAAGCCCTGTTCACATATTCACCAGTTACCAGTAGTTCACAACACTATCCTGTGATTATATTATATATTTATCTTGCATGTGCTCATCCAAGACATATATGAAACAATGGACAGCATACTTCAAGCATCTTCCCATGCATTTGCAATGAGTTAACTATTCACAAATTATTCATTCATTGAATAAACCTTCATTACTATATTTCATAATAATAAGGGAGATGTATGGTTGCATAAAAGATACTTTGAAAATTCATAAATGATACTTATTCAGAACCTTTTTGTTATCTTGCTATCAAATGAAAAGGCCATTTTGGTACTTTGAAATTATGGACAGGATTTTTAACACCCAATAACATAAACCATGAAGAGAATGAATGCAGAAAACAGTAAGCAAAATACAGATGGTATTGAACTTACACCAGTGCGCATTTGATTTAGTCCTCCGTTGCTTCTCACAGTTATATAGTGATCTGATCCTTGGGCAGCTGACATTTGCAAGTTGAATTTAGAAAAGACTAGAGAGAGAAAGAGAAAGCCAAAGAAAAATGAAAAAAAAGAATTCATACATGGACATGGTTCCAGGTTAGTGCATTACTCAACAACCACACATGATGCACCTAGTATCCTTTAATTTAAAGGGGGGAAAACTATAAAAAAACAAAAACAAAACTACTGAATAAAAAAGAAAGCAGGTTCATGTAAATGTTAATTACAAATTGAAACTAGGGATAGATGGAAAGACCCATATAAACAGAGAAGGAAGGCACAAGTATATGTTTATTTTTTAAACCTTTATGTCTAACTGTTGGCTTGATACATGGGTGCAAATCATGGCTTAGAGAAGCACCCCAAAGGTTTTCATCTGACACCTGCAAAATTAGAAGCAGAACAACCTTACTTTCTTTAAAATATTAATACCAGTTATTTTCTAAAAAGGATATGAGCTCTCTAAAGCTTGTAGCAAACACAGAATGATATTTTTCAGTTGTATTTTAAAAATGAAAGGTGTAAGAAGAATTTTGTGACATGTTTTGATAAGCCACTTTACATGAAACAATCTTTATTTGTCATAATAACCAAGCACAAAACAGATTCAATGCATTCAATATTGACATGAATGTAGGTCCATCTCACAGTAGTCCTCCCACATTAATGCCTTTCAACAGCCTCCCCAAAATGCTCAAAAGACAGAACTATGTCTTCAAAAGTTTGCAATTACAAGGATACTAACCTCTGTTTCTAATTTGACATTCACAGAAACTCTTGCTATCAATTTAAGCTCCCTCACAGTTGGATTCATTCCATTCTTAACTACTAAGTTTATCATTTGTCTGTTCAATCTACATTTAGCTTCAAGCCTTTTTCAAAGTTAAAGGGAATTCAAGTGACATTTTTTACTTTACTTGGGATAAATTCTTGACAGAAGCATGTACAACTTCCTCCAAGGTGAACCCAGAAAAGTTCAGGTTCAGGTTTAGGTTGATTAGGTGTAGTTGGAACATTCTAACTTTCCCATGATCCAATCAGCAATCTCCCAAGTGATTTTTATCCCGAAAAAACCACAGGAAAATTCAAGCACACAAGTACAGTTTCCTGGACGAAACCATTACTACTCAACAACAACAATGAAAGAAAAACCTGATTATCCAAGGCCAAAAGCTCAAAACTCCTCGCATTAAAACAAAAAAAAAATGAAGAAGAGACATTTAACATTTCCCTTTGAATATAATTCTCAAATATCAATCACTACAAGAAACTACGTAAAGAGTTCCCCAGTTCTCCAATTGATAAGAAATTCAATCTCCCTAACATCACTGAATCAGCAAATCCAAAAAAAAACTAATCATCATAATCTCATAAACCCAACTAAAAAAAATTCAAGAAGCAAATAACTAACATTAACAAAAAAAAAAGCGCAATTCTCCAGATAACACAAGGAACCAGTAAGACCAAAAAAAATAAATCAAATAGCAAAGCCTTTTTTTCAAAATTAAGAAAAGGGAACCGTAACAGTACCTGCTGCTGCACAGATTGAGATTGTTGGGGTTCTTCTAGTCTTGTATCACCTTTCAATATGTCATCCTCCTTTGGGGCAAATCCATAAAGTAGAAGGAAAATAGAAAAAACAAAAGCAAAGATTGTGAAGAGAGCTATTGTAAGAATAGATTTTCTTCTTGAGAGAAATCTTCTGAAATGGGGATATCCTCTGTTGTTTGCCATTTTCTTCCACGATTGCCGGGAGTAGCAGTAGCAGTTAAGGTAGATCTCTCTTTCATAGGCACTTCGGAAATCAGAATGTACCGGAGAATTCAATGGGCTGGGTTTTCCATTTTTTTAATCTCCATATAGGAAAATGACAGCAAATGGGAGAGAATTTAAATTTAGACGCACGAGCCCAAATCTGTTAACAACCTGAAGCATGGGCCTATCTTGGGCCAGATCTCTAGTTGATTGGTAAACTAGATTGAATCTCATAATTGTGGAGCAGCAACCTCGAGAGTGGGAAACCCTATGATCTTCATAACTTCATGCCTCTTTTCAATCTCTTTTTATATGAAATCATTTTATTTTATTTTTCCAAAACCTGAAGATCTTAATTAAATTCATATGAGAACATTTAATATATATATAAGGTGTTAAATACTTAAGTTGTAAATTTTACAAGGCATCATTTTAACCATACATTAATTTTTCTTTTAATTAAAAAAACTCAAAATAAACTTACTCCATATTCTTATATGGACTTTTTTCGAGGTGCGTATCTAATAAATAACTTAACTTAAGGTTTGAAAGTATGATTATAGTTGTTTTTTAAAATAAATTTTATACTGAAATATATTAAAATGATCTTTTTAATTTTTTAAAATCAATGCATTAAAATGATCCAAAACATAAAAAAAATTAATTTTTAGCAAAAAAAATTTGAATTTTTTAGAAACCATGTTCTCAAACATTCTCTTAATGTATTTGGTAATATGGTAATAAAAATTAAAAGTTTGCTTTACAAATGAGATGAAGGAAAAAAAACATGATAAAAAAAGTAATTGAATTAGTATGTTTATTTGTTCACATTCAAATATTATTTGTATTATAAATAATATCTTTAGCAATATAGCTGAAATTAGATTCACTATAGACTATTTAAGTATGAGGTCATTCTTCAATATATTCTTATATAAATACAAAAAGATGTTTTCATAAGAAAAAAAAAACTTAAACCTAACCTCTTAAAGAAATTACAAGAATGACATTTCTTTTTTCAAATCTAAGCAAGATTTGAATTTCACTAGTGAAGTATTTCTATCATCATGCATGGTACATCTTCTAATTAATTAGACAGTGATATAAAAATAGATTGGAAGTTGTTAAACTTAAAAACAAGTTGAAGACTAAAATATCTAAGATCTAAAAATAAGTTAAGCTAGTTCTCTCATTTTCATAAATTGAGAGCGGTCGATAGATAAATATGGGAGAATTAATTTAGATTAATATTTGGAAAAAAAAATAGAATTCGTTATTTTGCAAATGTGGGAGAATTAATTAAGGAGTTAATTTATTGAGAGAAAGAGAGAAATAGAATTTGAAAAAAAAATTGATTTGAAGGGGTTAAATAACTAAGAAATTAAAAAAAAAGGTTTTAAAGATTATATTTGAGTTTTGAAACTGACCAAAAAACACCAATATTATTTTGCAATGAGTTTACTCGATCAGTCCATTTTCATATGGAAAAGGGATGATGAGTTCGTTGTCCTTTTTGGTATAGGGATCAGCACTAGACATCCATTGCTCCATCTTCGTTATTAGTGCTTAACTTTCTGTAGTGTGCGCTTCTCTAACAATCCAATGTATATCTTTCTTTCTTTGCCGTATTGGATAACCTTTAGTTGTTTTGTTTGGTTAGCTTTCCCTGAGTATTGCACGCACCCGTGTTTCCATTTAGCAAAAGAGAGGGACCCTAGCTCCAGTTTTCTCTCTCTCTCTCCCCCGTCTGAAGGCAACAGTAGTTAGGGTTTGATACCAGGAACTGGAAAGAAGTTTTTCCAAAGGCAATGGCCCCCGACTCAAAAAACCTTTCCAAGAGACTATGCCTGGCTTTCTATCCAAGGACTCCCCTCACCAGTACTACTTTAAGTCTTTAGCCATATACATGCTTTTCCTTTGATGATATGTTCTAAAGCCCATATGCGACGGTGGTCCGAGTTATAAATGCGCGCAGAGCAACATGCAGAGCCGCCAAAATACATACAAAGCAATCGATTTTCTTCTTCTTCTCTTTAATCCATCCTCTTAATCATATACTCTATATAGTTTTCAAGATTATAGTTGAATTCAAAAAAAAAATTTAAAAAAGGTGTGTGTGTGTGTTTGTAGTTGTGGAAGTTTTATCTTCTTCATTAATTAATGAAAATAACACGCTATAGTCCTATCTTGTAGGAATTCTAAAGTATTCGGTCAAGAAGAAGATTATATTTGCTTAAATTCATGTACTCTAACATACCAGATTTTATTTTCTATTATCTCTTAAGGGCATGCATTTCCCTTTGCTAGCAATTCATCTTCTTCTTTATAAAACTTTCTTTCATATAAGTTTATCTTTTATTATATTCCCTATGACATCTCAACAAAATATATTTAAAAGTTTGATATTTATGCTCTTACTGGCGGAGAAAAGAAAGAAAAAGATATTTACCATTAACTTTAAAAATATGAATAATTTTATTATTCCACTATTATAATCATAATTACATTTTATTTTGAAAAACGTTTACAATAATAGAAATAGGATAAGAATTGATTACTATACTAAATTATTTTACAAGTGAGAAAATTAGATGTTTAGAAACTGGTGATAAAGTTTGCTTGTATAATAAAAAACCTACTAGTGCTTTCGTCAAGTTGTGAAGGTAATTTTCAATTGGGCGTTGGGCCTTTTGCCCCATCGCTAGTGCTTTATAGCGTCTCCGAAATCTTTCTTGGTCATCGTTAGAATGCAAGTATATCCACGCCTGCAAAAATTATAACATAAGAAGGAAGCCAAATAAAGCTCCTTTGTTACATATCGGCGCCCACATATATAAGAAAAAGGTTTCCAGCCAGGAAAGGCAAGTTCGCACCAGGAAGAATCAAAGCACGCATTAAAGCACATTTCACGTGTAGATCGTACTTCCACAGTCTGAGGCTCTGTATAAAGGGTTTGATTATGAGAACAAATTAAACCACAAGGCAATAGAATAATCACACTTAGCAAAAATGGCTATCAGAGGGTTGTCTCTTCTATTAGGGTTGTTAGTGTTGCTTAGCTCATTGGTTCCTACCGTGCCGATAACATATGTTTACTGCACAATCCCAGAAGATCCTGAGTTTAGCAGAAATCCCTTTAGGGACTTTATCATTGGTAATTTCCCATTAAACAAGAGAAGTAGGATTTGATCTCCTCATGTAGATGAATTATTCTTGACTACTTAATTACCAAGCACGAATTCTATTTGCATTTTCATCAGTTACTGATATATTAATCCCAGTATTAGGTAAAATATGAAATGTAATATCTTACAGCTTTAGCTAATTAAAAGTTCTCGTTGATAAAAAAGATTTTGTATGCTTTCTGAAAAAAACCATGCACCATATGAAATGTATATAGTTCTTGCACTTATTAAAGTGTTGGCATTTGGGTTTTCATATCTAGCTAACGTTGAAACTATCTTTGTGCATGGTGTATATTCAGTACGAAGGTCATGCAAACAAAAGTAACAGAGGGCCGAGCATATGGGACACATTTACTCATGACCATCCAGGTATCTCAAGCACAGAAGTCTGTTTTTGGAAATTAAATTACGCGAAGTCTGGCTCTTAGTTAATCCACACCATTATTTATTGAAATTTAGAAAAAAGATGGCAATTTATAGTGCCATAATTTGTACGATTTTGAAGATCCAAAGTTGAAAGATTGAAAGATACAAAGGTGGTTTAACTATAATAAATTAATTCATAATTATATCTCATACAGACTATTTACCAATTTATAATTCCATATTTAATAATACTTGATATATATATGCGACTAGACAATCTAAAGAAGAAACTTGAGAATAAATTAGTAGTTTTATGAAATTTTGCAGAAGAATCACAGCACCGGTGATGCTGGAACCGATTTCTACGATCGTTATAGAGTAAGAAGATCATAATGTTTTATTGCTCGAAATTTATTTATGGTTCACAGTATATAATTTCTATGGTCAATTAATATGGCGGAGAGATTTAAAAGGATGAAGGACATGCATATGGATGCTTTTGGAGTCTCTGTATCTTGGACGAGGGTGATACCTAGCAAGTTTCTTGTGGCATAAATTAGGAATCATTTACGTGTATATATGTTTGCCTCTTCTTTTCATTTTTTCTTTTTTTATAATTCACATTTTATTTTTATATAATTTTCTATTTGTATTTAAAATAGGTGGGCAGGTACAATGGGGAACCTCATTGATGAAATCATATTGAATGGTTGGTATTTTCTCTTGTTTCAAGAAAATTTAAATATTTCATAATTACATTTTCTTAACGATATATAGATTTATAATTTATTTCTTATATACAGGACTCGAACCTTATGTGACAATATTTCATTGGGATAAGTATGGTGGCTTTCTTAGCAAAGATATATATATATATATTGTGTAAGTTTCACATTTTATTTCAGTTTAATTTTACACCAGAACATATCAACAATAAGAGTGTTTTTCGAATATTACATTTGAACCTGTATGATGATAATGAGTTTTTATTATCCAATCCAGAGGAATGATTTTCGAGATTTAGCGGATTTATGCTTCCAAAAATCTAGTGATCAAGCGAAACATTGGTTTACTTTAAATGAGACAGACATTTATAGTGTTTTTGGCTTCGATTCTGGCATTGGTGCACCTGGACGATGCTCAAAATGGGTGAAAAATAATTGCCAATCTGGAGATTCTGCTACAGAACCTTACATAGTAAATAACTCATAATGTGCTTCGTTCCCATGCGGCTACTGTAAAATTGTATCGAGAAAAATACCAGGTATAGCAAAACTCTTAGTAATTAAAAAGATTTCTGCATGAAATAATTATTAATTATATACTACAAACACATTAGTCATTTTACATCATCTCCTTCGGCACAACAAAATGGCAAGATCGGCATCACACTCTGTTCCTTTTGGTACGAACCTTATTCAGATACCCTAGCAAATTACGAGGCAGTTCAAAGAATACTTGATTTCAATCTTGGATGGTGAGTATTTCTGTCAAAATAAAATGCTATGATTTTTATTATTACTATTATTAAAATCTTGGTATAAATATAAAATAAATATTGTCTTCAACTAAGAACTTTTGATGTTACCAGGCACTTGAGCCCAATTACTTATGGTGACTATCCAAGGAGCATGAGAACTTTAGTCGGAGATCGATTGCTGTATTTCAATGCCCAGGAAACCTCAGATCTTCAAGGATCTTATGACATTCTTGGATTAAAATACTATGGTGCATGCTATGCAAGAAATCTTACCAATATTGATCCCGATCCAACTCACCTTCGTTATACAAAAGATTCTCATGTCAATATTACTGTTAAACCCATAAATCATCACAATATCTTATATTCATGAAATCAAATAATTAACTAACTAACTTGAGGCTTTGAAAACATGAAGAATGTTTAACAAACGGGTGTTTGATCAGATGGTATTCTCTCAGAAGAGGCGAGAGAAGTTAATTGATTAATAATTTATATATTAACAACAAAAAGAAAGAAAAAAAGACGAACTTATTCATTGAAATTTTGTCTATACGAAAAACAAGAAATCCTCTAATTTCTACGTTTTTTTTCCACAAGTCACAAGTCCATGCTGAGCTTTTATTTATCTTCTTTTTTTTTTCTCAAAATACTACTTGGTTGTTTTAAATTAACTTCTCTAAAACTTCAACGAGTTGATTTTGTATAATGATAAAAAAAAAAAGTTGGATCATCAAATTAAGGGGGGGAATATTTTATTTAAGAAATCATTTCGAATCAATCAAGTTAATTATTTTAGTTCATATTTAAAATTAACACCTTGTTTTTTTTATTTTTCAGGCATAGAAGATTTATTTGATGATTGGGATTTGAGTTGATTTATCTGGTGGTTACTTTAATAAAATATATATTTTTCATGGTTAAAAGACCGGATTTCTTTTTATTGATATAATCAGATTTCTTTATAAATGGGAGGTTTGAAATTGAAATCTCTTAGAGAGAAAAAGAGACACTAGTACTTGTTGAATTACAACTCATTGGCATTAATTAAATTTCTTTTTTAATCCACGATTAAAGACTTCTTAATTGTTAGCTTGGAAGTTCGAAGAGTTCAAGTAATTATTCTATGTTTCAAAATATTCCATGGTGTAGAAAGGATAAAAACCGATCAACAACTCTCTACAAATATAACAGCATAAACCTTCGGTTAGGGTCTAAAATTTATCCGTCAAACCTTTTTGAGATGGAAAAAGCTGATGATCTTGTTATCTTTATTGCTTTAGGGACGAGTGTGTATGATCACTCGTTTATTGCTCTTCTTTATTGCTGTGCAACTTTCTCCGTGGTTGTTTAAAGCTCGCAATCCAATCTATATCTTTCCTTTTCCCTATCGGATCACCTTTAGCGGTTCACCTGGTTAGCTTTCACGAGTACAGTTTCCATTTAGACATATACAGCAAGAAAGAGGAATCCCAGTCCCATTTTTCTCTCCTCCCTGTAAAAGCCATATTCTTAGGGTTCTTGGACTGAGTTCTGCAAGCCCTCTTCGAGAGTACCGAGGGACGGGTGGATGCAAGTTTTTCAAAGGAAATGGACCCTTACTAAAAACACTTTCAGAGAGCATGCATAATGCTTGGCTTCCTTTTCAATTACTCCCACCACTACTACAATCATAATCCTGCTTTTTCTTTGATGATAAACCCGCATTCATGTATGCGTGCAATCCATGCAGAGCGATATAAAGCGATCCTCCTCCCCCTGTTGATTATGTATGATTTTATTTTCTATTATTTCTTAGAAGATATTGATGTACAGATCTCCAGATTATAGCTACCAGTTTTCAGAAGATATCGTTTTTCATGTAAGAACTTAAAATAACTGTTTTTAAGGATTTGCAAACTTTTTTTTGGATAATCTAAGGATTTCCAAACTGATGCATGGAGTTGGGATCGTCGTAAGCACCAGGGATCTATTTATTCAATTCATCTTCTTCCAAAACAATTTAGTCAATTCACGAGCTCACAATTAATGGACAATATTTTATACTAAGCAAAAACTAAAAAATCATCATCAAAGCAAAGTTTAGCGTATGTTTTGAGTATATGATAGCTTTTTTTAAAGTAAAATCAGATTTAAACTAGATATAGAAGTGTTACCAATGCTTTAAATCTTGAGGGATCTAGTGCTTCACATTTTAGGGTATATCATCTGTTTGGCCGATCGTCAGAATGTGCATGGATATCCATGCAGATGCAATCTTTTGGCGTTTTAATGCAATACTTTAATTATCAAGAAAATAAATAAATACCAAAAGCTACTTTGTGAAATTGTTGTCGCCCCACCAAAAAAAGTTTGGGCCACCCAAGAAAAGCAATTCAGGAAAAGGCCGTATATATCAAAGAAAACATGAATGCACATTTCACGTGTAGATTATAATCTCCACTGTTAGAGCCTCTATATAAAGGTTTTGATCATAAGAACTTAAACCATAAAGCCTTTGAACAATAATCACACTGAGCAGAAATGGCTATCAGAGAGATGTCTCTTCTTTTAGGGTTCTTAGTGTTGCTTAGCTCATTGGCTCCTGCTATGCCAATGACATATGTCAATTGCACAATCCCACATGACCCTACATTTAGTAGAAATTCCTTCCCAGATGGCTTTGTTTTTGGGACTGGCTCAGCTGCCTACCAGGTAGCAAGAATATATGAACTTATCCTTCATGGGATCCAGCCCTAGCAATATGTTTTGTTTGTTACTATATAATTTATATTTTAATCTTGATTTCTTCATGCATGTTTGTCTCTATATAGTTTATATTTTAATCTTGATTTCTTTCTTTTTTTTATATGTAGTTTTATTCCTATACAGGTCAGTGTTGATTGTAGAATCTAATGACAGTAGAGGAGGAAACTATACATCGATCCCCTTTTTAAAGGGCGGGCATGGAATATATATAGTTCCTTTCAATCATAATATTCAGAAAAACATCTGTGTATTTCTAGACAAGTCAAAGATAATACTCATATTTATTTTTTTTGGTTAATAGTCGAAATTTTATTAAGGAGATTAAGATATCCTCTAAAGCATTACAAGCTAGCTTGCATCTAACGTTATTACTTTATTTATTTGTATAATAATAAATATATAGTTTATTTATTATTCTATGTTATTTGTCTAATTATTTCTCTATCCTCGTTTGAATGATAAATTAAATTTCTCTTTTTCCCTCTATCATTAGGTCTGAAAAAAAGAAAAAAAAAGAGAGAGAAATGGTATGGAAAAGAGAGGGTTCATTCGGCTTAACATGTGGACTGAACACATGCCTGATAATGAATAAATCATTGTAATCATTACTATTATTAACTTTTGGTCCAACTGGAAGCTCCATCAAGGCCTTCGGCTATGGTGGGAGTTGCCTTCTTCAGATCTAATCCCACCCCTTCAAGTGTCCAAAACCTTAAATTCTTTAAGTGGTGAGGAGTTTGCTAGTAATTTATGATTAAATGACAAATGTAGGATTTGATCTTCTTACTGTTCAGGTCAGAGAATATTCTTTAATATCTAATAACCATACAGATCAAATAGTTATTGATCAATTAATCCAAAACTTTCTTCATAAAAAAATCCCAAAATTTAAGATTTTAGGTAAAATAGCAAACGTAAACTCCTATAGTTTTAGTTAACAGATATTGTTCATATATATTTTGATAAAATCACGATATACAGTAATTTTTCAGTATTTATTGTTGTGTATATTGGCAATTAGGTTTTCATAGCTAGCTAATGTTGAAACTATCTTTGTGCATGGTGTACATTCAGTACGAAGGTCATGCAAACAAAAGTAACAGAGGGCCGAGCATATGGGACACATTTACTCATGACTATCCAGGTATCTCGAGCATAAAAAGTCTATGGGAGAAAGGGGGACTATGATTATGCAATACCATGGGCTATTATAGTCGGCCTTAATCTATTAATATTTATTATAATTTAGAAAGAAAATTGACTATTTTTATTCTCCAGTAAGTTATATTTATGGAGTTAAAACAATTATATACAGACTCTCAAACAAATTAATTTGAAATGTTATTTGCATGAAATTTTGCAGCCAGAATAAAAGATCATAGCACCGGTGATGCTGCGATTGATTTCTACAATCTCTACAAAGTAAGGAGTGCTTGACAATGTTGTTGTTACAAATGCTTTCATGGTTCAGCTCTTGGTAACAATTAATGATTATGGCAGGATGATATTCGTAAGATGAAGGACATGCATATGGATGCTTTTAGATTCTCCATCTCTTGGACGAGAGTGATACCAAGTAAGTTTCTTATGGCCTAGATTAGTATCGGCATGAGAAGTCATTTAGGTATACAGTATTTTCCTAATTTTTTATAATTAATCACATTTTATTATAATGGTATATCTTTCTATATACGTGTGTTTGAAATAGGTGGGCAGGTGCAATGGGGAATAAATGATGAGGGAATCGAGTTTTACAACAACCTCATTGATGAAATCATATCGAATGGTTTAGCACATATTAACTCTTATTTCAAAATAATGTTCGGATTATATATATATATATATATATATATATAGTTTTACAATTAATTTCTTATCTGTTTCATATTTACAGGACTTGTGCCTTATGTGACTCTTTTTCATTGGGACACTCCTCAAGCATTGTTTGATAAGTATGGAGGTTTTCTAAACGAAAACATTGTGTAAGTTTCATGTTTAATTTTTCATTAAAAATTTAAACACCATTAGGAGTGTTTTTCAAGTATTTGAATTCGAATGAAGTCAAAGATTTTAACTTGGATGATGATGAGTTTTTATTAATTATCCAATCGACAGCAATGATTTTCGAGATTTTGCCGACTTGTGCTTTCAAAGTTTTGGTGATCGGGTGAAACACTGGTTTACTTTAAATGAGCCAGACACATACAGTGTTCATGGCTTTGATTCGGGCGTTGGTGCACCGGGACGATGCTCGGCGTGGGTGGATAAAGCATGCCAAGCTGGAGACTCTGCTACTGAACCTTACATAGTCACTCATAATTTGCTTCGTTCTCATGCAGCAGCTGTAAAATTGTATCGGGAAAAGTACCAGGTATAGCAAAACTGATGAGTCAAAAAGATCAATCCATGAAACAATTACTGCTTATCTACAGAAGTCGAGTGAAATCTTCTTCCTCGTGTTGTCTTCTGTTAAGTCTTATAATAATGGATTGTACGTAGGAACAACAAAATGGCAAGATCGGCATCACACTCTGTTCCTTTTGGTACGAACCTTATTCAGAGACCCCAGCAGATTATGAGGCAGTTCAAAGAATACTTGATTTCAATCTTGGATGGCGAGTATTTCTTACACTCCTATTATTAAATTCTTGATACAAATATAAAATATAAATTATCCAAAAAACTAAAAGAGATTTTGATGTTTCTAGGCACTTGAGCCCAATCACTTATGGTGACTATCCAAGGAGCATGAGAAGTTTAGTCGGAGATCGATTGCCGAATTTCACCGACCAGGAAATCTTAGATCTTCGAGGATCTTATGACATTCTTGGATTAAATTACTATGGTGCATACTATGCAAAAAATCTTACCCATGTTGATCCTGATCCAACTCACCTTCGTTATGCAACAGATTCTCATGTCAATGTTACTGGTAAACTCACAGTTAAATTCATAATGATTTATGAAATTGGAAGATAGAACATGGAAAGATGATGGATTTGCTAACTTAAAACTCTGTGAGTAAGAGACGAGATGAAATCTTCACATGGCCTGACTGTACTATAAGCGCAAGCCAATCAATGCCTTGATGGCTTGATTCATTAATTAAAATTTAATCAACTTTCATTTAAAAAAAAGCTCTCAAAGTTAGAGAAGTGTTTGACAAATGTGTTTTTGATAGAAAAGAGAACCTGGACAGAAGTTTTATGTTCAAATTTTATAAACTAATGAAAAGAGAATTAAGAGTTCCTAGGGGAAAAACTCAAGAATAAATTAATTTTAATTTGAGCTTATTCAAGCTTAGTGTATTACTATTCATCATTTATTTTCCTTCTTGTTTCACAGGAGAGAAAAATGGAAAGCTAATTGGACCGCAGGTTTGTGCGCAGTAAAACCTTTCTATAAAAATTAACAATCAGATAGATTACATTAATATGATTAAATGCTAATTAGTTAATTACTAGAAAAACACATATGATTAACATGGTGTTTCTGAATATGTAGGCTGCTTCACCCTGGCTATATGTTTATCCAAAAGGGATACGATATCTTCTGAACTACACCAAGGATCAATACAGGAATCCAACAATTTATATAACTGAAAATGGTATGGAAAATGTTATCAAATCTCAATTTAAGTGTAGTTAATTGTTATATTGTTAAACTAATCGTGATTTCTTCGTTGTTTTGATCTATCATCAGGAGTTTCTGATTTCAACAACGGATCCCAGATATCATTGAAGACAGCACTTAATGATACTTGCAGGGCAAAATACTATCATGACCATCTCAAGAATGTTCTACGCTCCATTGAGTGAGTTTAATCTCTCTCTCTCTCTCCCCCTCTCTCTTGCACACACAGCTAGCAACTGTCCACTAATATGACAATCAAAAATCTTGGCAGAAACCATGGGACCATTGTTAAAGGATATTTTGCATGGACATTTGCTGACGATTTTGAATGGCCAAATGGTTATACCATAAGATTTGGTCTCTACTACACTGATTACCAGCATAACTTGCATAGATACCCTAAGAGGTCAGTGCGCTGGTTCACAAATTTTTTGAAGGGATACAAGTGGAACAAGGAACCAATGTCGAGCTCTCCATTGCGTTTCTACAGTTCTGCTCCAAGTGATCATCAGTACCTGGATGAATGAGAAGTCATCTTTAAATAATCACCAGGATTGCATATCCAGTGAATTACAAGTTTGTGTTTAATTATTATATATGCTTGTGTTGTGTGATAGATATCTGATGCTTCCAGCATGGACTAGGAATTATCCCTTCCCTAGTTTACCATGATTGGATTAAAATTGTGATGGGACTTATAATTAAATAAAGCTTTATGTTTACTTATTGTCTAGATCCTGTTTTCCCTTTTTTACATTGATCCTTTGGTATGTATAAGAAAAACGGTTGTTTCGTATTAATGCATGTTCAAATATTAATCAAATTATATATATACAAGAAAATCATCAGGCTAATGTTAGAATTGTTAGACAGTGAATATTCAACACGAACACAATCAATGGTATAAGATGAAACAGAAATCAACTTCGAATTCTATTTTATTTGCTTTTAAGGTTCCTTATTTAACAGCATTCTTGCAAAAAATATTTGAATCACACACTTGTAGAATTGGTCAAGAAAGCTTGGGATTTCCTCTCATAGTAATAGTTATTAGAAGAAGAAGCATCAGCTGAGAAGATCATCACTCCATTGACATCAAATCCATTTGCCTCCAGCAGATTTAAAGAATCAAAAAATGCGTCTCCTTGAATGCCCCTTCCATTCACTTCATAGCTAGGTAACAATTTGTCCTTATCGAATTGCGTGGCTCGAAGCTGAAAAGCTGCTAAATACCCTTTTGGACTCCTAACTTTATCAGTATAAAATTGGTGATTGACATAGTCAATAACATCTCCATACTTATTGAAGAGCTCAATATAGTGCAAAACAGTGGTGTGAAAAGGTGCGGTGGTGGCCACAGAAATGACACTTTGGTTTTTCAGTAAGGTAATGAGCTCGCCTATGCAATAAGCGAAACTAGCATTGTTTCTAGGGAAGTTTTCGTAATCGATGTCGATACCATCAAGATGATATTCCTTAGCTAAGGATGTAAGAGAGGTGAAAGCATTACTGATCCAAAGTTGAGGGTTTTCAGGGTTGTACCACCGAAGGACTTCGTCACCTAAACTCCAACCAGAAAGACTTGCCAAGGCTTTCACATTAGGGTGACGCTCCTTGATAGCTGCCACTGATTGTGGGGTTAATGTGTCTGCCCAATATGGTAAGAATTTTCCATTTTGAGGCTTAGCATATGGATCTGCATCAATGGCAAAACTAAGTATGAAGTGGAAGTCAATGTTGTCTTCAACTGGAACAGGATTAAATGTCACGGGTTGGCCTGTGGCACCAATGTACTCCATAATCACCTTCGCATCTGATCGGAGTTAGAATAACAATGTTTACATCAAGAGTTAGTAGATTACAGCCGATATAGATTTTCTTTCCAGAGGTGGAGAAGTACTCTTGATGATCATTTCCTGTTTTCTTGTAGAAAATCAATTATATAAATAAAAATAATAGATGAAAACTCCTTGTGGCTCATATTTTGTTTTTTCCTCTCCCACACATTGCAGATGACAGTCGTGATAATTATCAGTATGAACTAGCTGATCATATGTGTAGGAAGTGTTAATTTGAAGCTACTATTTTAACTTTTAGAATGAATAAATAAGAAAGGAAACAAATGAATGCCTGACCCAATCAATACAAATAACCTTTCTTAAAGGAAATACTGGATTCTAAAGTCCTCTTATTTCTTTTCTTTTTTAACAAAAAAAAAAAACCACTCCGAAGGATCAGACAGCGTAGGGCCAATTTTCCTTTTATTGCGAAAATCAAAGGGAAATAGATGTACAGTTTGTTGTCCTACAGAAATCGTAAAATTTCTATTGTTTTGACATAATCATATCTTTGAATATCTTGAAATCCAAAAAATAAAAAAAACAATTATATAAAAGCTAGTATATAATCAACAAATGAATCCATTAACTTTTATTTTTATTACAATGGGATACAAAGATTAGTTTTATGTTCTTGAGATATTATTAAAATCTCAAACAAATTAACAAAATGTTATCACATAAAAGCTCAGATATAAATACCACAGCATTGGTGACCAAGGAGAGCAACTCTAGCAACACAGAGTAGAAAGAGATGAACCTTGACGAACCTCATGGTTTTCTGCTGTTTGTGTGATTAACTGGGAAGGTCAAAGGATTAGTACTGCATGTTAACCTATATATGGTCTCTTTACGAGCTTAGCCATCCGGCCTATAGGGAGTTAGGAATCAGGTGTAAAAAGAAAGGCCTACTATATTAAACTGACAGTAAATCTATTTTTGTGACACTTTCAAGGTATCATTGCAGATTTTTTCTAGAAAATACTGCAGCATCTTTCTTATATTAGCCGGCCGGATTGAAAGACTAGTTGATTTCAAAGATTTTATGACCAACATGGATTTAAATGATATTGCCGGCAGGAACACAGAAGCAAAGAATTTGAAGCAGTCAATGATAACATAGTAGCACATCTAAGGCAATGCTGCAAGAAAGGCCAAATCCCTCCCCCGCTCTTGCCCTCTACTAATTGATGACTCCAGATTACACTCGATGATAGCTAGAATATTAGTCATATAGTGGCCGGCCAACTCTCAACCCAGTTAGTTTTTGAATCTGTAATATATATGTGGGATTTTTCTTTTTTCTTTTATCATCGATCAGGAATTTCAATTGATCTTGTACTAGACAATGGAAGCATTCTTTTTCCATCTCTAAATCCCACAATGCCCCTCAAAGGATTTGAATTGAGAGATGCAAGTTGCTATGCTGTCCATATCTTTCTAGGTGCATGCAAAACTTGATATGAAGTTATTTGAAATGATATGTATTTTTTTTTTGTATTTGCACGTTATATGATCCATCATTTTTTTATTCTCATATTGATGATATTTTAAATAATTCAAGTAGGTCAGAAAAAAAATCTTGAGTTAATTAATTAATTAATTAATTCTTTAATCTTATCATTTAATCTATTTAATCTTAGTATGATAGTTAATATCTTGTATTTGATACTTGTTAAGTCAAGATGGCTCATGATTAACACATATAAAAAAAATATCATTATTTAAAAAAAAAGTGATTTTCAGGAAATTATTTTTTAAATTTTCTTGTGTTTATTTACCGTTAGAAAAGTTGATTAATAAAAAATATTTTACATTCAAAGAAAAATTTAGCTTAGTTTTTAGAAAAGTGTTTTCTTGAAAAATTTGGATGGAAAACACTTTTCGAAAATTGAGAAAAATTTAAAAATATTATTATTTGCTAATTATATCAAATTTGATTCTTAAACTTTGGATTGCTATATATTTTTTGTTTTGAATATTTATTTTTCAATTTCATCTCTTAAAATTTAATTTTTATATTAATTTTGATTTTTATTTTTATAATTACTATTTGCTTTTTCCTTATCATTTTTTTATTGAAATTTTTTATTTATCAAATTTGGTTCTCATTCTTTTGATTGTTACTTATTTTATTTAAAATAATTTATGAAATGTTGATTATTATTATTTTAATTTCTTTATATTGTATTTTTTTAATTTTTTAAATTTGATCTCTATTATTTTGATTATTATTTATTTTATGTGATTTAATTTGTGAAATTATATTTTTTTTTATTTTATTCTTATTTAACTATTTAATTTGTAAAATTTATTTCTTATTATTTTAATAAACTTGAAAAAAATAAAATATTAATAAATTATTTTTGAATTCATTTTCCATGATATAATGAAATATTGAAAATTATTTTTCGATTTATTTTTTATTATGATATCAAACATTATAAAGTAATTTATTTTTAAAAAATTTATTTTTAAAAAAAAATTAATAAACAAGCGGTGCTTTGAGAATCGATTGAGTATTGTGGGTGAAATTGAGAACATGGGTGGTCCGTCACACGGAGACAATTTTGAATTTAACTCGCCTGCGTTATGGATTGTTAGCTTACCTCACTCACCTGCGTGATTTTAAAAAAATTAAAAGTTGATTAAAGATTGTATTGATTAAATTAGAAACCAAAGATTCTTTTTAGGCGGTGCCGAAATCCTGGTGTTGAATTACATGGAAATGGCCATTGCAGGTGAAAACGGCGCCATTTCAAAGCAAACCGTTCATCTTCTTCGTTCCACCTATTCAGCAGAAAACGACAGCAGATCGTGGTCACGTTTCTCTCCCCCATGATGCATGCCATTACCAAGGCATGAACGCATGGCATTCTCTGGATTTGTAAAAGCCAGAGAAAGGCCATGACGAGAGAAAAAACGAAGAACAAGGGGAAGCAGGACGAAAGGGGAGATAACACCAGAGGACGAACTGAGAGAACGAAAAGAACAAAGACGAACGTGATGAACAGAAAACAAAACAACGAAATAGAAGGAAAGAGATGGACCAGTGCGCCATCGTCTTCGACTTTGTCCCCGGAACAGGGGATGGAAAACTGAGATACGACGGGTAGAGAGAGAACGAAGGAGGACGAACAGACAGCAAAAGACAAACTAGAAAAGATGGCAAAAGAAAAGCAAGAAGAGAGGAGGAGCAAACGAAAAACAGACGCAGAGGGGAGATTAACATCAGCCAGAAAGAACGTCGCCACCAGCTCCAGCAGACCAGGTAAGTATTTCTCCTTCTCCTCCCGCTTTGTAATTTAGAGCATGTTTGGGAAGGTGTTCCTTCAGATTTTAATCATTTTTAAAAACTAAAAACATATATTTTGAAATAAAAAATATTTTAAATTAAAATTATTGTTTTAATTAATTGGGTATCGTTTGCTGTGAATTATAATTAAACTTTTTATTGTATATGCACGCGTGAGTTGATTTATGCGTCCCTACTCTTTCAGCCAGGCCGAATCGGCTGGGTCTTACCCTTTATATTCCTTTTTATTTTAATATTCAACTAAACAAATTTCTTTTTTATATTAAAAAAATTATAGAAATTCATGAACTTTTCTGAATTTATTTTTGGTTCTTTGCATTTGTTTTTATGATTTTGATATATAATTAATCTGTGAATTTTTACTCTAAAATATAAATTTAGTATATGATATATTTTTTAAAAAATATCAAAATATGTATTTAAAAAAATCATTGGTTTATCTATTAAAGTCAGAGTTAAGAATACTTTTTTTTTTTGCTATGTAATATTTACTAATAGCAGAATCATANTTTTTACTCTAAAATATAAATTTAGTATATGATATATTTTTTAAAAAATATCAAAATATGTATTTAAAAAAATCATTTTATTGGTTTATCTATTAAAGTCAGAGTTAAGAATACTTTTTTTTTTTGCTATGTAATATTTACTAATAGCAGAATCATAAATATTTATACTCGAACTCCAGAATCAAAAATATTATAAGTAAATCATAAAAATTAAAACAAAATAAATAATTAATAATTTAAAATAAAATTAACAATACAGTAAGTCCCATATAAAACATTTAAATGATAATAATATCTTCTCTTTTACTAAACCAGTCACAAATCATAAATTTTTTATTAATCATATAGAGTTCTTAGTGATTATAATAATGATTTTTTAAATAAGATATTTCTTAGTAAATAACAAAATATCATAAATTTATTTATTTTTAAAAAAAAATTGAGTTTTTAAAATTTGAAAAGTTATTGAGATGTGATGAAGTGTAACAATAGCTATTATTTCAAATTAATACCTTGTTTTTTAATGATTTATTTTATAATTCCAGTTGATTTACTTTATGGTTAATTTATAAGTTATATGAAATTAAATTAAATTTTTGGAGTTAGGATTGAATAATTATTGCTTAGCTTTTCATGGTTAATTTATTAGGTTATATCAAATTAAATTAAGGCAACTCTTTCTTCATGTACTTTATTTGACTCCCAAAAAGCTCCCGATTATTAAAAAAATAACAGTCTTTTCTATTTGTTTTATTCTGATTGAGATGTATTATCAAAATAGCATCATTAAAAAGATTAAAATAGTAAGAGAGGAAAATTTACAAGAAGTTTTTTTTAAAAAAAGGAATACCTTTTAGAAAACAACAAAAGACTTCTTTTCTATTAATAATGGTGTTCACTGACTTATGCAGCTATCTTAGGCTTCAACAGGCAGCAAACTTGGACTTTCAGGCGGTCCATTGACATTTATGCTTGCGCCTTCAATGGCTGCCGTTGTTGACTCCTCTCCCTAGCCACCTTCTAGGACCGGGAGAGGGCTGCCCATTCACGTGAATAACAACAACTCCACATAAATAAAGGGCCTCATAAATTTATTGAGAAGAAACAAAAGCCAAGATTTTGAATAAAGAGAGGAATTAAAAGGGTTAATTAATTCATTAAGTTAAAAGAGGTTGCTAAAGGTTAAACATTAAAAGAGGTTAAGATATGGACATTGCTATGTAAATCATATTTTATAAAAATTTAATTTTTAATAAAAAATTAATTTGTTTATATTTTAAGTCGTTTTAACATGATAATCTCAAAATATACTAATTTTTAAAATAATTTTTTAAAAATAAAAACACTTCCCCGTAATCTAAATTGTGAAATCGATCAAAACAAATACTTGCTGTGTGTACATCACTCATTTATTGCTCCTTTTTTTTTATACGGAAAAAAGATTCGCTTTAGGGAAGAGTCACTCAATTATTGCTCTTTTTTATTGGAGTGCTTCTTTCCTTCAGCAATGCCCGCGGAGCGAGTAAATAACCACCTTTTCCCTCAGCAATTTCTACAAGTCTTGGTTTTTTGTAAGAACTAATAGTCAACTGTTTTTATGAATTTCCAAACTTATGCATGGAGTTGGGATGCGTTTATTTAATTTATGCAAACATGTCCAGAGAGTCCTGACTTGATATTTGAAGAACCATCTATGTTTTAAAATATAACTTATACTATGCAGTTAAAAAAAACTTTATTTATATTAAAAAAGTAAAAGATTTTGTTGCATCTTATAACATGAGGGACATGAAAGATACCAAATCAATAAATTTAGATGTTGGAGAGAAGATTTGAAGGGCTTTATATGTATGTATGTATGTATGTATGTATGATATTATGTAACATAAATGATTTTTGTTATTATTTTTGGAATTAATTATTTAAGTTAATTAATTAAATTTTTAAAATTAATTAATCTAATAATTATGCATGATATCTCTTATCAGATTACTCAAATGATATGAATGAAGTGTTGTATTTAAACTAATAGACCCAATGCTAGCTATTGATCCACTGACAATCAAATTTCTCGGCAGAACCATGGGACCGATGTTAAAGGATTCTTTGCATGGACATTTACTGACGATTTTGAATGGCCAAGTGGCTATACTCAGAAGATTTGGTCTCTATTACACTGATTACCAGCGTAACTTGCATAGATACCCTGAGAAATCAGTCTACTGGTTCACAAATTTCTTGAAGGAAGGATGTATATGGACCAAGGAATCAACGTCGAGCTCTCCATTGCGTTTCGACAGTTCTGCTTCAAGTGATCGGTACTTGGATGAATGAAAAGGCGCTTATATGGAGCTACGTACTATTTTTAAATAATCACTAGGATTGCATATCTAGTGAATTATAATTTTATTTTTTATTATTATATATGCTTGTGTTAATGCTTCCAACATGGACCAGGTATCCCTTACCCAGGTTACCATGACCGGATTAAAAATTTGATGAGCCTTGTAAATAAAGTTTTATGTTTTTCACATGGCATCATTCCATATATATTTAAATAAAGTTTTATATATGTATAAAAAAAACCAGAAAAACAAAAGAAATCGAAAAAAGGTTAACCGGAAAAACCAATCCAAGAAAAAAAATCCTGAAAAACTAATTAAAAAAAAATTCAATTCGGTCCCTTCTCTCTCCATCTATATCACAACCCACCCTCCATCTAACATGGTTCAAGTGGCTAATAGTTGTTTGTCGCTTGTCCGGTCATCTTAGTCCATGGCTTATGTTTCATGCTTGGTTGATGGAAAACAGCTTTAAATGTCGTTATTTTCCCCTCCATGCTTGAAGTTCATTTCCACATCGTGCGTTGTCTGTCATCTTCTTTCTTCCCTTCGTCGAGCACAGAAAGTCAAAGATAAGTTGTTTTCTTTCTTGCCATGCTTTTTCTTGTTGCTTCTGGTTGGGCTTGTTCCTGATCTGTTATCTGATTCACATGTGAAAATTGTATTGAATTATTGGATATGAAACTTATGATTTTGTGGGTTTTGTTGTTAGATGTGTTTTGATTGCAATAAAAATTCCCAATTGGCTTCAGTAAATTACAATATTTTTATTTATTCATCATGGAGTTTGTTTGGTAGTATGGTTACAGGTATTTTTTTAAATAATTTTTTGTGTAGAAATATATATTGATAATATGTTTTTTATTTTTTAAAAATTATTTTTGATATTAGCACATAAAACAATCTAGAACATATAAAACATATTAAATTTTAATAACAATAAAAAAATTAATTTTTTAAAAAACACGGTGCAAAGATGTCATGGCCTTGAACATTATGGCACAACTTAGTTTTAATAATGATGTTTTACCAATTTAGAATCAAAATAAACCAAAATTAGTTAATTTGATCTAATTTTTAGTTCGATGTAATTCTAAATATTTAAAAAAATATAATTTGATTGGTTTTTTTATCAAAAGTTAAATCAAATTAAAAATATTCATTCTTTTTCAACATTAACCTAGAGCTAAGAACAAAAACAATACTATTGCATGCATGTTACCTCGACATGGGATGATGTTGCACGGTGCGTGACAATTATTTTTTTAGGTCTAGATTTTTGTGGTGATAAGAAAAATTAAAAAGTTAATATTTTTTATTAATAAAAAAATATAACTTGATATTTTGATGATTAAAAATTATAATTAATCTTAAAATTTGAATAAAAAACTTAATAGCATATTGGAAGGATATATCATCATTACTTGAAGTAAAGCTGTGTTATTTATTTATCTTATATAAATTATGATATTGTTATGTTTTCTAATCATTGATTGGTTTATAGTTTAAAAAAACTCTCTTAAAAATTCTTATCTTATCGGGTTAAACTTAACAATTTTAAAGTTGAGATAAATTTAAAAAAAATAAAAATTAAAAGAAAGGGTCTTTTTGTTCAATATTAGAAATACATCTTATATATAAGTTTGTAATATCGTATATTAAAAGAAAAAAAAATAATTTTTTTGTGTTTTTAAAATATATGTTAAGTTCTCATAATTTTAATTGACTAGTTATTAAATCTAAAAATACATTCAAAATAAATTAAAAAACAATTTTTTATGATTTCTTAATATGTAAAAACATGCAAATATTAAAAAAATATAAGTGAATCATGATTAATTTAACTAACATGTTACCTCAAATATGAGATCAAAATAACTCAATAAAAAGTTAAGTGGAACAAACAATGAAGTTACGGGTACAATAATCAAATATCAAATGATGATTTTTTTTAAAAAAATAATTTTTGATAAAGGATTGCCCTGTTGGAAAACAACTACGAAAAAATAATAAAGTAAAACATTAAATTATAAAATAATTCAAAACACAAACAATGCAGACCAAATATGATATAAAGACAAAATAAAAAAAATAATTAGAGACTAAACTGAAAAACAAATTAAACCAAGAAAAGGATAAAAAAAAATTGGAAGAGTAAGAGCTAAAATTGTATAAAAAATCAAATGAAATTAAATGTTGGCGGACAATTTTTTTAAAAAATCAAGAAAATAATAAAAATATAGTAATTAACAGAATGATAACCAAAATTAGTCTGAAATAATAAATGCAATAAAAAAATAAAGGATGAAATTGTAAAAAATAATAATCAAACAAGGTATAAAACACATGAATAAAGCAATAAAAAATAGAGGGATCAAATTGGATAAGAAAATCAAATTGAATAAAATATTTAGAGATAAGGATATCAAAAGCAAAATAAATAATAAAAAATAATAAAATCAATAAAATTACAAATCAAATAACACAATTATTTTTTAAAAATACTAGCATAAGTCCCACGGAAATGAGATAGGAAAGAAAAGTACCTTCACCATAGCCCAACATGATCTTTGATGTGAGCACACACTACATAAAAAACAAATTAATGACTTATAGCTTCTAAAACCACTATGAATGTAGGATTTTGATAACTGTATGGTACTATACAAGCCATTCAAATGGTGTGGGGTTTATTAACACATTACATGTATTAATTATTTTTTTAATAATATTTAATAATTAAAAATTACCAAACAATTATTAACAAAAAAAAAAGAAGAAAGAGAAAATAAAAGGATTAAAACACCTTTTAAATCAACCCTTTTTATATTTTAATTTCAAGGGTAATTCCTCCATTCGTCATTTTTTTTTTAAAAAAAAGGAAGAAGCTGTTTATTTTTCTCTCTCTTAAGGCTATGACCATAATTTAATTGTGCAATTTTTTTGGAATAGACTATGAGCCTCAAAAAAAATTTTGTTTTAAGAGCAACATAATTATTTTATTATAAAAAAAATTACGATCAATTTAATTATTTTAATTTTACAATAACTGATATATCACCCAAAAAATTCAAATAAAATATATATCAATTAAAAATTTAGAGATTAAATTTAATATGATCAATAAATATTATAATTTTTTTAAAAAATTTCAACTTAAAAAAAATATTTTTGTACAAATTAAGTTAATTATTTCTTTAACTATAAAATATTTTTTATTAACTAGCTTTTCCAATAACAAATATAAAAAAATTTAAAAAATTATTTTTTAAACAAACAAACACTCCCTTGCAAGATTATAACCATGCATACTAATTGTTTGTTTTTATATTTTAAATTTATTTTTTATTTTAAATTAATATGTTTAAATTACTTTAATATTTATTATCACGCCTCAAAGGTAGTCTAAGAAGGCCATGATTTCGGGATTTGCAAGTCTGCGACCGTTACCTGTTGAAACTTGTATATAGCATGTGCCTATATAAGATCAGTCACGTCATCATCCACATGTAGCTTGAAAATATGGTAAAGTTTTGTACTTTTATCCTTAAATGTGCTTCGAAAGTATGGTTATTCAGAAAGTGATATTTATATATGATTGACAATAAAAAAAATTAATAATATATTTTTATTGCACTATTTGAATCATCGTTGAAATTTCATAATATATTGTGCTTCAAATATAAGTCTGGAGCAACGTATTTGTTTTTTAATATAAATACACGTGTCAAGGTAGTTTAAATTAATATATTGAAATGGAATTAACATAATTTTGAGTTTGTAAAATTATAACCATCGAGGAAAATAAAAAACATATACCCAGGCAACACAGCAGGTCTAAAAATCAAGTTTTCTTATTTTAATTTTTTTTTCTAACTTTATGAAACGATGATCCAATTATTATATATCAATAATTGTTTTGAAATCTTATTTAATTAATAACTTTAATCAAAGCTGAAGTTGATGGATTGAGCAAGTTAATGAATTAATCAAGATTAATAGCTTTTTTCTAACAAAACAGTGGTTTTTTAAAATAAGTTTGAGAAAAAAATTAATTAAATTTCACTAAAGTTTCAATAATAAAATCACAGGTTAAAATCTATGGCCTATGTAAATTAAAACTCAACCCAATACTGGACTATAAAATATCTAAATATGTGAATTTATTTATTAAAATAAATGATAATAAAAATTAATACATGCGCGCGCGCACATATACATATATATATATATAAATTAGTTTTTTTAAAAAATTAATAATTTTTAAAAAAGATTAGTTTTACGGAGGACAAGTGAATGATATCTTTTTTTAAAAAAAATAACATGTTTAATTTTATAAAAAATAATCATAGTATGAAAAGAACTAAATAAGTTGAAAAAATTATAAAACATAAATATTAAATAAAATACAAATTAATAACTTATTTTAAAAAATACATATAAAAAAATCATGCATTATTGAGCATGGTAAACCAGGGCCATCAACTTGTCCATCATGCAACGCCCACAAGTAGTTTGTTGCCCAAGGATTAAGTTTGGATGATAACATGCACTCGCATTTAAGGATCTGTTTGGCTAAGCATTTGCAGCAGCATTTTTATTTAACAATAGCAACATATCATTTAGCTGCAAAATAAGCCGTAGTTTTCATGCATGGACCTTACCTTTATCTGCGTTCAAAACTCAATTTTACTAAAACAGAAATTAGATGTTTCTCGTTTCCTGTTCACGCAGCTATGTTTATAAATATGGTATAAAATTGTTCTCATCTTCCTTCCTTGACCAGTGCTTTGGGTATGACTGGATTTTGTCCAGATGAGAAAACCACAAGGGTTGTTCTTACCTGGGTATGCCACTGTTGAAGGCGTTAAGAGAGATAGCTAGGTTCGCCTACTGAAACTATTTTTTTTTTGTTCGACCACGAGGGCTATTCTTAATAGTTTTCCTTTTATTCTTCCCCTAGTCTTCGTAATTGTTACTGCACTTGGAGATGAGATAACGGTGATGAAGGGCTGGCCTACTGAAACTATTTTCTTCTCTTTTGTTTTCCCTTTATTCTTCCCCTAGTCTTTTAGGTGCTCTTCTTGTCTACATGGGGAGTGAATTAATTCACTCTTTACAGAAATTCATTCTCTGCAAAAAAAAAAAAACAACAGTAAAATTATTTAATATTTTATTTAAAAAAATTAATATTAAATATTATTTAATAACACTATATAAATTAAAAAAAGATCACATGACGACGTGATATTTACAAAATTTAATCATAATTTCAATTTTATTTCTAGTAATATTTTACCTGATTTTATTATATATTTAAAAAATCATAAAAATTATAGTCTTTATCCGATAAATTTCATATGTGATTGTGAGTAGTTTAATAAAATAATAAAAAATATTTTATATAAAGTATTATTCATTCCATGACATAATAGTAGTAGTTAAATCGACAATATTTAAATTAAAAATTGTCAATATTAATATATATATTTTTTGTTATTTTATAACCTCAATTTAAAAAGCATTCTTAACTAAATATATTAAATCATTTTTTATTCAACTTTAATTTCAATTACAATTTTAACTAAACATATATTTTTTCAAACCAATCTCAACTAAAAATATTTTTTATAAAATATTTTTTTATAAACTATAATCACAACAATTACTATAATATCAAATACACTTTTAGACTGAGTGACAACAAACTTTCATTTCCATTTAAATTATATCAGTGTTAAGTTACACTTCCTCCATCAATAAGTGAGATTCAATAATAAAATCAAATTTTGTATAAGATCTCGCTTGAGTAATCCATAGGTACATAATTCTTGAAATTAGCGGTGAGTTATTAGATCAAAATAGTATGAATTTTTTTTTTATCCATTATCCTTTTATTTATCAAACGAGTATCCAAACCTTATAAGATTCTATTTGATATTTTAATTTTTTAAAGTTTTTTTCTTGAAATATATTAATTTTTTTTATTTTTTTATACCAAGATGATTTAAAACCCTAGAAAAACTTATCTAAAAATATAAAAATATTTTTACAGTGTAAAAACAAACAATACTTAAACTCGTCCACCTCCTGCTGTTCTAGTCAATTCATTTTAATTATTTAATTAATTTTGAATATTTTTACAAATTGATGTGTAGGTACGTAATTAAAAAGGCTTTTCAATAGAAGACTAAGATATAATTACAAAGAAAAAGAAAAGGAAGGCAAAAAACTTTTGGATGATAAATAATTTGTAAGAAAATAAATAAATAAACAAAAAATAAGTTGGTTTTTAAAATTTCAGGAGCTAAAATGAACATTTTCAAAAATTTCATTTTACAAGTACATAAATGAATTGACTTGATGCTGCTATCTAGATATTGCTGTGACTATTTATTGACATCATGCTGTTTACCAAGCCTTATATTACTGCTGATCAAAATACATATTAATATATTTTTTAAAATATATAAAATATATTTCTAAAATAAATCATCAACAAAACAAACACTACTCAAGTTTTAACAAAAACAGACCAATTAAATATAACTCAACTTGTTAAGTTTTAAATTTATTTTTAAAAAATTACTAATTTAAATTTTATAAATTTCATGATTGTTTAAAATTTATATAATTTTTAACTTTAAAATTTGTTAATTTTAAAATTTGTAAAATTAATCAAGATATATATAAATTCATCTAAATATTTATATTAAAACAAAAATTAATTAAAAATATAAAAAACATCCAAAAAAAATCCCACATCTATGCCATATTTGAAGAAATTTGAAGGAAAAAAACCTATGAACACGATGGAGGTTGATATTTTATCGGAAGTATCTCTTTCTTTTTTTTCCAAGTAAAACTATCTCTATTAATCCTGGAATTTTTTAATTAATTTATTTTTAATTATTTATAATTTTCTCTCAATAACATAATAATTATTAAATCTAATTTCATCTAACAAAACATAAATTCATGATAAAAAATTACATAGATTCATGATAAAAATTTTAATTTTAATTATTTAAATATTAATTTAATTTATTTTTGATAACCCAATAAGTTAATTTGTGATTTAATTAACTTGATTGAATTTTTATATAAAATTAATTAAATTAAAAAATATTATTTAAAAAAACTGTGATTAACTCAACAACTCACAAATTAACTCAATAATTCAATAACCCAAACTCTTAGACCACTGAATTAAACATTTTTCATGTTTGAATGGAAAACATTGCAAGGAAATAAAATAAGAAAATAATAATAATGAATTATCATTAATGATAACAAGTCCTCGTTAACGCCATCGCAGTCCATCAGCGCACATCAGCGAAACCCAAATCTTCAGACATTAAAAAAACTGAAATCAAAATTCAAATTCCTAAATTAAAATAAGAAGAAGGAAAAACAATGATGACCTCACCTTCCTCTCGCTCTCCCTCTGCAACAACCACACCACACCACCACCACCACCACCACCACCACTGCCAACACTAGTAACGACACGTCGTTCCTTCACAAAATCCGATTCGAAAACGCGACAGCCGACGATCCCCTCTCTATCGCAACTTCTCTCTATATTACATTTTCTTCTGCCTAAGTAAAAATATCAAATTTCTCTCATCAATTTCCTCGAGAACCAAACAGAAAACTTCGATTTCTTTCTCTCTCTCTGTAATTTCTCTCAGCTGATACCTGCCTCCGACTTAGGGTTTTTTTTTGCTTCGATTTCGATCGGGCGTCTCAGTGCGGCATTTCAATTTTTAATAACTCAGACCAGTGAAAAAAATAGGGTTTCAGATTTCGAAATTAAGGTTTTTGGTCATTTATAGGGTTTGACATCGAATTCCAACTTTGTGTTTTTAGTTAGGGTTATCTTTGATTATCTGATTTGGAGAGAGGGAGAGATAAGTTAGGGTTTTATGATGGTAGATAGACAATGGTGAGGCTATTAGGATTAACTCGTGGAGAATCAGATGATTCTCCACGAGAGATTACCTCGAGGACGACTCCTTTAACTAGTGAGTCAGGTGAGAGTGGATGGTTAATTAGATTTTTTGATTCAGCTTTCTTTTGTGAGTGGATTGCAGTAAGTTATCTATATAAGCATGATCATGCTGGGGTTCGGGATTATCTGTGTAATAGAATGTATACATTGCCCTTATCGGGTGTCGAGAATTATTTGTTTCAAATTTGTTATATGATGATACATAAGCCAAGCCCGTCGCTTGATAAGTTTGTTATTGATATGTGTTCCAAGTCATTGTTAATAGCTTTGAAAGTACATTGGTTTTTGTTGGCGGAGCTTGAAGATTCGGATGATAATGATGGGATTAGTAGGATTCAGGAGAAGTGTCAGATTGCTGCTACGTTGATGGGAGAGTGGCCGCCATTGTTGAGGCCACGAAATGAATCTTCAAGTCCTGGGAGTAAGAATCAGGTTCTGAGTAGACTCTTGTCATCGAAGCAGAAGTTGCTGTCATTGACTTCTTCTCCACCTCCGCAGAAGTCCATTTCGTTTTCACCCTCATCGGGGAATCGTTTGCAGGAGGATGGGACTGGTAGTCAGCTGTCACCGGATGAGAATAAGCTTTTTAAGAAGTTTATTCCTGGTTCGAAGGTTAGAGATGCATTGTTGTTTAGGAAGTCATTTGATAAAGATGATCAGAAGGCTAGAGATGCTTTGTTGTTTAAGAAGTCAGCTGATAAAGATGCGGAAGAGGGGGAAAAGGATGGATTTTTCAAGAGGCTTATGAGGGACAGTAGTAAACGTGAGGATGAGGAGCTGACACAAAGTTCAGATGGGTTTTTCAAGAGGCTTAGAGGTAGTATTAAAAGTGAGGATGAGGAGATGACATCCGGCTCAGATGGTTTTTTCAAGAGGCTTCTCAAGGATAGTAGTAGAGGTGAGGATGAGGAAGTAACCTCGAGTTCAGATGGCTTTTTCAAGAAACTGTTTCGTGATAGTAAGGGTGATGCTGATGACAAGTTGGTTTCTAAATCTTCAGAGGATGATGGAAAGGAGGGGTTCGTTAAGAAGTTTTTTAAGGATAAGTTTGAAGACAAGAAAGATGGAAATGATCAGAATGAGGATGAAGAGAGGTCAAAGCTTGAAGAGAAAGGTTCAAAATCTGCAGAGGATGATGAAAAAGAAGGGTTCTTCCGGAAGTTGTTTAAGGATAAGTCCGAGGACAAGAGAGATGGGACCGAGAAATCTGATGAGGGGGCTACCAATTTTGAGGAAGAAGAACCTTCGGACTTTTCCTTGTTTCGTAGACTGTTTCGTGTGCATCCTGAAGAGGTAAAAAATACTGGTGCAAATGAAAATAACGGTAGCAGCAGCTTGTTTGAAAGCAGCCCGGGTACTGAGAATTTTTTTCGCAAACTGTTTAGAGATCGTGAGCGCTCAGTTGAAGACTCTGAGTTATTTAGTTTCAAGAAGAACAAAGAGGTACGCTGATAATCATTTTGTTCATGACCCGTAGTGTTTGTCTTGAAAGTATGACTGTTGCTCTGCAGCACATTGCTCTTTTCAACTTATGCACTGTGAACCAGCACTTTGTAATTATCACTGTTAAATGACTATAAGTTATATTCTAGTGCTTGCTGATCTTAATCAATAGAAAACTGTGGCATGTACATGGATGTTGATACCTTATTCTAGCAGTTCCCTACAGTGAGAATGTATATTAGTTGTAGTTATATGCTGCAGCAACACAGTTATATTGACCTCCTTATTGTGTGCTTAAGCTCTAAGAAAGATTAGGGTCACTACATGCTGTTTGTTGGTTGACTGTATACTTTTTTCTTGTTGATATTGATAATTGGAGACTAAAAGATTTTTCATGTTGGAACTTAATTACCTCTGTTGATTTCTTGAAAATC
Source organism: Populus ilicifolia (assembly GCA_015708895.1). NCBI lineage: Eukaryota > Viridiplantae > Streptophyta > Magnoliopsida > Malpighiales > Salicaceae > Populus > Populus ilicifolia. Next base: position 2,499,114 of record SRLM01000046.1, read on the forward strand.
GTACTTTATATCCTGTTAGCTTAAACTTTAAAACAATGTTAGGAATTTTTTTTTTCTTTTTCATTGTCAATCTCTGTGATAGTATCATTATCCATGTTTGGTTCGTTCTGCTCTGTTCTGTTCATCTGATTATGCTAGTTGTAAATGTGAGAGGTTCAGAGCAGTTTGAAATCGATCTGTATAAAGTTTGTTTAATCTTAAGTGTGTGCTGTTGTCATTTTATACCTTCTGGTCTTGGATGCTCTAATAATACTTTTCCAACATCTTGCTTGCAATAGGAGCCATAGACTACTTTGGCTTAGAGTGTTTCTGGAGGTGTCTCTCCATCTCTAGACCTCTTCTTGTTAGCCGTGTATTTCTCATAATCTTCATCATTTTCTCTTTGCAATCGTTTCTTATCTTAATCCATACTTTAGGTGCCCTATAAAAGACCGATAGTGTTTTCACTTGAGAAAGTCATCTTATTGTCTGGTAGTTTTAACTGTGTAGCTACTTTTAGCTAGTGAAACCACTTGATGTGGTACCAAGGACTTGTGATTAAGGGAGGGCATGAGGGGCAGCCCTCAGTCCTCAGCCCTCTCTGATTAAAAAATAAACTAATATATAGTTTATATTTTCCATCATAATTCATTAGATTTTTAATAACACCCTTCTTTTATGTGGCCATTTACACTCTTAGTCTATTGCATCACCCATAACCCTGAATACTTAATGATATGGCATAAATTTGAGAATTGTGTACAAAAGAAGTAGTTTTCTTTTAGTGAGAAATATTATCAAGAACACTTTTTAATCGAGTGGTGTTCAGGTTACATGTACAATGGGCATCTAAAGATGTCTTCCATTCAAGCAAAAATCAATACTGAACTTGTGGATGTGAATGTCCCCATTTGTATCTATTATGTGGGAGTCAGGAAACTCTTTCAATACAGTGATACTGCAGGGGGGGAAGAAAATAGTTGGAATATGAGCAGCTGTAACTTTCAATATAACAGAAGAAGTTCATGAAACTGCACATAAAAATATTATAAACATGTAAACAGCTGGAAATATGGTTTTTGCTAGGCCAAACCTACTTAAATTATCTTGGAAAAGCACCTAGTGGGCCTGATCTGCGTGCTATTGTTGATGTCCTGTATTTCTGCTGGCTGGGAAGTGTCTTTATCAAAGGCTCTTGGCTACAAGTTTCTTATCATTTCCTTATTGAAATTTCCTGGGCTCTAATCTTGCAGAAGCATCCTGGATCACTGAATCAACAGAATGAGAAGTTGAATACAAAGCCTCCGCTTCCAAATAACACTGCATCACAGTTTCGGAAAGGGGCTTATCATGAGTCATTGGACTTTGTGATGTCGTTATGTGAGACTTCATATGGTTTGGTTGATGTATTTCCTATTGAAGATCGTAAAAGTGCTCTTTGTGAGGTTAATGCTTTTCTAAGCTTTCTGTTTCTTACACACACATATGGGATTTGCTTTCCTGTCCACTCTTTGGGCAGGTTAGCTAGCTGCCCACTTTTCTTGGATGAAGAAATGCACTTATTTGTTAGTTTTCTTGCACTTAAAATGAGGTCAAAACGGTGATTGCACAGAGATGTTTCACTTTCTTCACACGATATCACTTTTCTTGGACAAATAAATACCCTTAATTGTTAGTTTCTTGCATTTTAGAATGAGGTTAAAATGGTGATTTAACAGAATCTTTCTCCTTCTCTATACCTATCTGATCATTCTCTCGTGAAATCCTCAGTCAACAAAGACTCGGAAACCTTAATACCTTGGAATTGAAACTATGAATTAACAAACAAGTCCAAGATGAAGATAGTGGCCCATTTCAGATACTTTGTCTCTTCACAAATAAACAGTCATGAGTATTTAGATACGTGACTCATGGAAGAAAAAAATATTGATAGGTCTGGTAGTTCAACGCTCACTTAAAGTGATCTTCAGTTCAAACTTAATTTATATTTCTGCCAACAAATTGCTATGCAACTAGTGAAATCAATTAAGAAAGCTCAGAGATGAATATTCATCTAACAGCAAAGATGAAATAGGTTTCGTTGTTCTGCAACAGTGATGAGAGAAATAGCAAAGATGAGTTGTATATTTTTTCTTTTCAATGGTGCATGTGCATGAAATAGATTGTGTAATTAGATACAGAAAAAAAAATGTACTTGCATTTTAAAACTTTGAAATGATTAAAATAACCTTTGAAATTTCAATTTTATTTGTATGAGGCTGGGTGTTTTAGTAAAAAAAAAAAAAAAAAGGGGCCTCATGCTAACCTCCCAGAGCCTGGCAGGTTAATGCACACATACAGTGCATGATATTCTGCTTGAATTCTTTCTGAAAGAGTCTTTTTTTCATTCTTGTGTTTTCAGTCACTGGCAGAGATCAACGTGCATTTAGCTGAGGCTCAAAACAGTGGAGGTATGTACCATATTGTATTTTTGCTGAAACATGACCATCTCAATGTCACAACATGTTTAACTGTTCTGGCAAATGTAATAGTTTGATGTGTGTTGTAGCATCCAAAATTGGTCTTACAAATTGTGGCAAAGATAGTTCTGATTCTAGGAGGATTTCAAGGTGTGAGGCAAAACGCATGATTTTGAAACAAATCTTTCAGAATTTGTGAGTATAATAACTGAAGTGTGTGGGAAATCAGTTAAAATATGTATCTGTTAACATATGCACTCCTATATTTTTTTAGTCCATTATTTGTGTCTATATTTGTACTTATATTTCTCAAATATGTTAGGTGTCGTGGAACCATTTTTGTAGCTTTTGAAAGATCATTTTGTAATCTGTGCTGCAAATCTATTAAGTTTCTTTCCTTTTGAAATTTATCTTGAATCATTGAGGATTGTTATTATTTGTGTATGTAAGCTGGGCTGCTATATGTTATTTGGTGCAAAAAAAATTCCTTGCTCCCGCCTCCTCTCTCCCTCTCCATCTTCTGTCTCCTTTTTGAATTACAAAAATTATGGCCTTGTTTGAATTGCCGATATGAGTGGTCTAGTCAATGTTTATTCTTGCAATTAGGCCAGAATATGAATAAGTTATGATCTTATGCTTTGCTGACTAGACTTCACTATTTAATAAACAATATTTTCAGTTTCATTGAAGTTCTCTGTATGGTTGTGGATTTTAAACGTGAAAACTTTAACCATCAAGAAACTAAAGATTCTGCTGCTAAGTAATTTCACTCCTTCCACACATCAACCTAGTTGACCTGCATTCTTGTTCCAAGTTTTGTACATCTGATCATTTGGTATATTCTCACAATCTGAATGTTGCTCTTTATACTTTTAGGAGTTTGCTTTCCAATGGGAAAAGGGTTGTATCGTGTTGTTCATATACCTGAAGATGAAGCTGTTCTTTTGAATTCTAGGGAAAAGGCACCTTATCTGATTTGCGTTGAAGTATTGAAAAGTGAAATGCCAAGGTATGTTATGGAATTAAAACACTGGAAAATACCGTAGATTCCAGTTGGAATGCATTGAAATACGTGACTTTCTTTTTTTAACAATGATTTTACGGGTACACATGCTTGATTTTTCTTCCTGTTTTCAGCAATAGCAAGGACACATCTGGTGCTCAAAACCTTTCCAGAGGAGGAATTCCCCTTGCAAATGGAGATGCATTCCTGCCGAAGCCACCTCCTTGGGCTTATCCTTTGTGGACTACCCAGGAAATGTATCGAAATAGTAGTGATAGGATGTCCCAATCAACCGCTGAAGCGATTGACCAGGCAATGTCCCATGCATCTGAAACAAAGATGAAATTTGTTAATGTGAATCTTTCTGTGGAGAAGAAATTACCTAGCCAGTCAACTGTCATTGAAGCACCTAAACTAAATTCTGGCATCAATTTTATGCATCAAAATGCTGCACATTGTAGTGATTTGGAATGGGTAAGGGTAGTGCTGACAGCAGATCCTGGAGTTAGAATGGAAGATGTAGGGGATGAAGGGGTGCCACGACGCAAGGAGCATCGTCGTGTTCCTAGCACGATTGCAATAGAAGAAGTAAAGGTAGGTGGGCTATTTTGAATGGAATGCTGTTATCCTGTCTTTTGGATGGTCATGTTACAACTTTACCTGTCTTCTGCAGGCTGCCGCAGCCAAAGGGGAAGCACCTCCTGGACTACCTCTGAAAGGGGCCAGTCAAGTTTCATCAGATGCACAACCAAATGTGAAGATTCATAAAAATAGAAAACTCGTGTTTCCTGTTTCTTAGTTCGGAATGATGGAATTGAAAGTTTGAATTTCCACAGGTTAATGGTGGCAATCCCAAGGCCAGTGATGCCTTATCTGGTGAACTTTGGGAGGTCAAGAAAGAGAGAATACGTAAAGCTTCAGTAAATGGGAAATTACCTGGCTGGGACTTGCGCTCTGTAAGTTCTGCTTATCAAACTGTGTTATCTCTTTTAAGTTTTGCTGATAATTGGAATGGTTTGCTCATAATTTTTGTTCTTCTGAAACATGGTGAACTAGTTATTGAATATCATAGGCAAATTGAAAGTACACACATCTTCTTTTGTTGTAGAGGCTTCTTGTTTATCTTCATATTTTCTGCTTTAATTACAAGAACATGTATCTTGATGATGTATAGGTATTTACTTTATCCTGTGTATGCTTCTGTATATCATCTAGAATACTTAATTGTCTAATGTGCTTGATTTGATTTTCCTTTTTAGGCTACAAACAGAATATGTTATGCTAATATAATTCTGCAATTTGCTATTGTTTAATTGCCTCATGTTTTAATGAAATTGTTCGCCTTTTTATTTCTCATGTAGGTTATTGTGAAGAGTGGTGATGACTGTAGGCAGGAGCATCTTGCCGTGCAACTCATTTCACACTTCTATGGTAAGTGCCTGCAAATTTTGTTGCAGCCATCACAACTTACTGAACTATAGAGATTGTTTCAAGTTGGTCAATAAATTTACTGAACTATATAAATAGGATGTCCGTATTTGCCCCCATGCGAAATAGCTAAAATTGCCTGCATTAAAAGAACCATGTTCCTCACCAATTTAGATGAGCAGTTAATCAATAGTACCAAAAAAGAATTACTGCTTATACCTAAGAGCTGACTTCACTATAGTGTGATGATTTACATTTTCTGAGGAATCCAAGATGGCTTGTTATTTTCTTGATTGTCTGCTCAAATACTGTCAAAGTTGATGTTGCTTAACTTGATGCATATAAATGGTCTTTGATTTTTTTCCTCCTCCTTTTCTCTAGTGAAAATTGAACTTAGCTGTTACATTGACTTTGAGATGATGAGTTGAGCCTCAATTGTATTCCTGCTGATGTTGCTAAACTCCTATGGCTGATATATATATATATATGTATATTTTCATGTTAAGCACTTGCGTTCACATTATTCCAAGAAGTTGGATCTTGTTCCCCCCTACTGCATGTTCAAGCTTAAAATATTTAGGTTTTAATGCCAGATATATTTCAAGAAGCTGGTGTCCCTCTTTGGTTGCGTCCTTATGAAGTTCTATGTACTTCATCATACACAGCTCTTATTGAAACAATTCCAGATACGGTAATTAAGTATTTATTTCTGTTTGAGTTGGTTGACAAGGAATGTTCTTTGGTGTCTCAGTGATATCATTTTGTTTTGCAGGCTTCAATCCATTCTATCAAGAGTAGATATCCGGACATCACAAGTTTGCGTGACTTTTTTGTTGCCAAGTATGGAGAGAACTCCCGAAGTTTTAAGCTTGCACAGGTATTAGACATTGCAAAAGTAGGTGCACTGACAATGTGGTTAACCAGCCTTATTCACCCCAAGAATGTCCATTGATGTATTAGCAAATGTATGGTGATTATTTAGGTGGGTTAGTCAAGCTGCTTATTCTTCCTGGAAGTGGTAGTTTCTTTCTTGTTTTTGTGTGTCTATACAAATGTGGGTGGCTTTCTTCATCTTTTATTTCTAGGGGAAAGCTACTAGAGGAGGAGATACTGTAACTAAAGATGGTGATGTTAAAATTAATCATAGATTGTGACATCTAACTATGAAGAATTAGCATCCAGATTTACTTCAGACATTTTGTTTGCAACACGAATGATGATGTGCCATTGAGCAAGTGGTTGAACATTGCATGTATTATGATTTACTTGACAACTAGCAAGCAGCAATAAATGTTACCTGATATATGAAGTTGAATAATTTTCATGTGTCATGCCTTCAAAATTTCTGAATAATTTTCATGTGTCATGCCTTCAAAATTTCTGTCTCTTATTTGAAGATCATGATTTGCTACTCTAAACCTGAACTCAAATGTTTCACTGGCTGCTTTGAATTCAACCTCTCAGCTTGAAGTTCCCTAAATTGTTATGCAAACCTTTCTACATAAATTAAGTTGAAAGGGCATAACCTGGAATTCATAGTAGTTGGAAAAAATGTTGTTTCTCTCACTAGAAAATGATCAACAATCTGGATTAATGTGAAAGCTGCCTTTTCTGTTTGATAGGATTGTACTTCTATTAATGATATTTCCTTCTCAAGTGTGATTTTTGTCTGAGAAAGATGGTGAAACTGGTTCTTGTTTTTGGAACATTTTCTCTTGTTAACAGAAATTATATTGCCTTTGTGACTGAAGTAAAAATGTTTTCCTTTTTTGTTTTATGGTTAAATAATGTAAACAATGTCACTCTCCTAAGCTGTAGATAGCATTAAAACTTCTGCTGTATTCTTATAATTGGCATATTATGTCCGTTCATAGAATTGGAGCCCCATTGTTGATATTTGTAGTTTCTAGATTATTGCTGTTCCTGTAACTTGAGACTGCATTTTGCATCAGCCCCACAGACCCTTTTCTTCCCCAAATTCTTGCTTTTAATTTTAGCAGTGAATAGTGCATCGACCGTGTAGTTAACTACTTTTTTACCCTTTTTTTCTCATTGAAAATATCTCTGTTTTCTTATTTACTTATCTATTTTTCATTTCAGAGGAACTTCGTTGAAAGTATGGCCGGATATTCTTTAGTGTGCTACCTTTTACAGGTATGGTGCCTAATCTCACTCTCATTTAACAATGATGCGGGTCCTAAAAGCAGATGTCTTGACCAGTCATCTCTCACTGGTCACACTCATCCATCTCGGGCTATGATAGAAAATTTAATTTTTTAACCATGTCTTAACCACTTTTTTTGTTACAAAAAATTTCTTGAAGGCAAATGTTCTTTTACAATTTAAGAAATAAATTAAAACTACCATCCTCTTTTTAAATGGACAAACAATGTGGGATGGAGGGAGTATTACATTTGCAGATAAATTAATTGCATATTTGTGTATCTGTAAAGTTAACCTTTCCTTGAGAGAAAGCTGCATTTCTCAATTGAGTGTTGCTGTCATGTGAAAAAATATTTGACGCTACCAACCAACTGGTCAAATAGGTGTATTTGCTTGTACTATTACCATTTTAACCCTAAAAAGAGCTTTTGTGTCTGGAGTATATTGCATCTTATGTCACCTATTAATTCTCTGTGGGAAAAATGTCTTCATCTTTTTGTTTAGGTGAAGGACAGGCACAATGGGAACTTGTTAATGGATGAAGATGGCCACATTATACACATTGATTTTGGTTTCATGCTCTCTAATTCTCCTGGTGGTGTAAATTTTGAAAGTGCACCCTTCAAACTAACCCGAGAACTTCTTGAGGTCAGACAATTTATATTACATGCCGGTGTGTGCGCGAGTGTACACATTTTTATTGCCTCCCTTTGTTATTGTTCCACAAGCTCGTTATGTATTATGATATTTTAGAATCTCTCAAGCTGGTTTTGAGTTTTTTTTATATTAGTATGAAACTGGCTACCTGTAGGTCATGGATTCTGATGCTGAGGGAATTCCAAGCGAGTTCTTTGACTATTTTAAGGTATTGATCAGACTTTCTAATATTTGGATCTAATTATGCTATTTTGGCTTTTCAATCCTCTTGGTTGTAACTTATTGTTTAAGCCCTTCAAATGCAGGTTTTATGCATTCAAGGCTTCTTGACATGTCGTAAGCATGCAGAGCGTATAATTCTCCTTGTTGAGATGTTGCAGGTATAACTGATCTATCAGTAAACCTTCCAGTATTTTCTATTGTTTTGGTTCTTTATTTATTTCATTTTTTCCTGTTAGCCGTTTCATAAACTAGGCACAACACATGCTGTTTTGGGACCATATGTTCCTGAGGCAAACATCATGAGACTGTTTTTTACAAGACTGCTCCTGGATTGCACACTTGATGGGTTATTATGTGCGTTAGAAGGAAAAGGTGGGACAAGTAAATGTTTAGGTGAGACTTGTTGACCCTTTGTGGAAAAGCAGGATCTTAAGAATGGGAGTGGCCAGCTTTATATGGTTTTCTGATCTGTACCAGGTGGGCTGGTCGTTAACATATGCCTCTTCTGGGGTCATGAGTTGAGATCAAAACCTTGCGGGAGTGGTTATGTTGGATATTATAGGTTTTTGAACCTGTCCTTACACGTCTATACCCGGAATTTATCCTGGGCATGGGCTATCTACGTTCCCCATTCTCTTTCCAATTTTCCAAATTTTCCAATCCTTTATCTGTCTGCTTCGCAAAATCCCCCAGGTTCCATTGGCTTTCTCTTGCCGAAGTCTGCTTTCCCACACATTGTCATTTGTTTGGTTTCAGAGGCACTCGAGCTTGTCAGTTTCTTTCTATAAATCTGCATGTTTTCCTTTGAAATTTTTGTTCATTGTCGTTGTTTAATTTTGTGGCAATTTGTCTATGATATTCATTAAGCCTTTAGGTTTATTGCCTACACAATTGGTAAAGAAATGAGGAAGAAAGTTGGAAGTTTTTTATGTCCCTCTCTCTTTTTTTTGTATTCCATGCTGTGGATTATTGTTGCAATGTGTGAATTTTGGATTTGAGCTCCCATAAATATTTTACCTCTGATTTCTTTTTCTCTGATATAAAGTATCTCAGCCTGACCTATCAACCAAACCTGATCTGTTTCAACTTTAATAGTGCTGTTATTGTTGAATCAGTAAAATCTGTTTGGACTGCTCATCCCCAATATGTAACTGGGAATTTGGGTTGGGACGTGATGCTTGAGAAGTGCCAAACCTGGCCTGTTGTCACTGAAGTTTGAAATAGGACAATTAGTTTTACTTGTTCGTATTTATTTGATAGAGGGAGAAAGGAGTACAAAATTTTCAATCGAACAAAATTATGTATTTTCTTTGGAGGGACCTGGCTTTACCATGCTGGTGCTTTTATGTTTGCAATAACAATGCTCCGTTGACTGAAGGCACTTATTTGCCTTTTCTTTTTGTGGGTCAGGATTCTGGTTTCCCTTGCTTTAAGGGTGGTCCACGGACAATACAGAACCTAAGAAAGCGATGCCATCTAAGTTTGACAGAAGAGGTAAAATTATAATTTTATATTAGCATCTATCTGGAGATTCTGGACAAGATTTGACTGCTATTGTAATCATGATACTGTGTTTTTCTTTCTTGCAGCAATGCGTATCATTGGTGCTCTCTCTGATCAGCAGCAGCTTAGATGCATGGCGGACACGGCAGTATGATTATTATCAAAGGGTTTTAAATGGAATATTGTGAGGTTAGATTTGCTAAGTGATTGCTTTCATTGATCCCTTTGATAAAGCCAGTCCAGTGAAGCATTTTTATTGGAGCTGTTTGTAAATTGATGTCGTATGAGGGAAATTGTTTCCCTGCACTGTGGCATTGGCAATTAAGCAGAATACTGATGACAGTTTGTGGCCTGTTTTCGCTTGGTGTGAGGAAATTGTAAATGTACCGGCTGAAATACTTTTTAGAAGTCTTGGAGGCTGCATTTACTTCATCAGGGTTTCCTTCTTTTCACTGTTCCCCCCTGTCATTTGTCGTAGAACTCTGCTGGCTGGTGGGTGGGATTTAGTTACTCAACAGGAGAACTTCCTTCTACCCATCTTCAGACAGCACATACTTGTACATTGTGATTCCTCTGGAGACAACGTTCCAGACATGAAATGGTGTCTGAGGCTGTAATTGTTGGTTGGCATTGCAGCTGCTCTGCATTTTACACCGGTCAGTGATCAGAAGCAGCCAAACATTCCCGATTTTTATCAATCCATATTTGAAACTCACTATATTCTTCTGATTTAAGTTTGGACGCACTATATCGGACTGGTAGCCTGGTGGCTGGTGGCGTCTTCTCCATTTGATGGCTATTCTTCCCAGGGTAAGATTCTTCCATGCTTCCTATCAAAGGCTTGTTAGCAACATTCATGTTATATTAGATCCCATTTGCTGTTTAACAGTTAGAAAATTTGTTTTTTTGATATTCCTGTTGTATATCAGAGTTTTGGTGGCATTGAATTTTGTTTCCAGGCTGTGCATTTCTTAATGAAAATTTGATGTTTGTCAGCCTGCTCGCACATGCTAGGTCTTCTTGCCTTTTTGGTCTTTATTTAGAATTTTATTTGAATAGCTCGATATTACGTTATTGAATTTGCCACTGTGATGAGGAATTATTTAATCAATTTGTATATCGATCAATAAATAATCTATTTCCCAATATTTGAACTTGAGGAATTGATCTTTTTGGTGAAAATTTCGATTCTCAAGTGTCAATCTTGAAGACATCCCAGATAATTGACTTCAATTAATTTTCAAACGCATTGACGTGTTACCAATTATAATTTTCTTTTTAAAGTAGATTTTGTGTGGAGACGGCACACATATTATAGTCCAAGTGAGGATAATTAAGTTTATCTATAAATATTACTGAAAGGGTGTTTGGAAATGTTAATGAAAATTAGTGGTTGTTTTTAAAAGTTTTTTTAATTTGGAAATATATTAGAATAATAGTTTTTTTTGTTGTTTTTTAAAAATATTTTTAATATTAATATTTTAAAATAATTCAAATATATAAAAAAATTAGTTTTAAATATAATTTTTAATCTAAAGCGTTTTTAAATGTACACGAGGGTTCTAATAAGATCCAAAAAAATAAGAAAGGGTTGCTAAGATATTATAATTTTAAGAATATTTATGGATCAAAAGAAGACGCTAAGGTTTATATATATATATATAAACAATGGATCAAGATAGATCACAATTACGGTTTTTTTATTTTAAAAAATAAAAATAAAATAACCTAATAAGCTATAAAGGTTCTTTTTTATAGAGAAAATCTAAGAAAACTAGGCAATGCACAAAAAAAAAAGCAATAAAAATCATTAAGAGGAATATTAAAAAAGCATACAATAGAATAATTCTTTATTTATTGAGAAAAATAAAACTTAATGACCAAGCAAACGTCTAGGAAAAAAATACTAGATTAAACAAGAGAAACTGAAAATAAAAATAAATTATTTTTAGAACAATATTTTTCCTAAAACAAGAATTATTTTTTGTCGATCCTGTTGCTTCTTGAATCTGCGTCCATAAAGTTCACGACAATCTTTCCCCATTTAGGCCTGTCTTTTCTCCAAATTCGGTCCTTGATGCTCGCCAAATGTTTGGATTTGATACCTGAATAATGAAATCTTGTAATTTGCCTCAGCCGTTCACAATTAATTAAGAATGTTTATTTCGTAAACAATATGATATCAACTACATTATTATTCCCTTTTATAATTATAATAAGCTTCTTGTTACATTTTTTTTTAAAATCGATCAAAAGAAAGATATTATCTTAAATTAAAGTGAACGATTTTTTTAAAAATCAAATCAAATCAAATAAAAATTTAATCTAGATATATAAAAACTAACATGAATACACTTTTATTGTAAGAACTTGAATTGACAAAATAAAAATATAAACATAATATAGCCAAAGGAAACATAAAATCGCCGGGAATGTAAGTGTATAAAGATAATATATAATGGTGAAACAATAAAAAATTATAAACGAAAAACCATTATGAAGTAAATAATGTTACACACTAGCAAGTAGGACAACAGTTTTTTGTTTTTTAAAAAATAAAGATAATTTAATCTTGTAATTTTTTTGCTCTTTCTTTTTCTATTTATCTATTAGCAATAGCTTGAGTATTATTAATTTTTTTGACATATATTTATTATAAAAGAGATAAAGGAATATTCCCAACTACTAGATTATAATATTTGGCGAAAATTCATTTTAAAAAATTGGCTTGTAATATTTTTATAAATTTTCGGTTGAATGCATCGGTCTCAGTACTCAAAAAAGAAAATGATTTAATATTGATACACATAGAATTAGTTTTCTTACAGTGAAACCCAAGAAAAAAATTGCAAAATTTTCTTTTATTTTGCATGATATAAAATATTTTTTAAAAATATATTCAAATATTTCTTATTTTTAATATTATTATTTTAAAAACATTAAAAATATTAATTTAATATTTTTTATATTAAATTTATCTTTAAAACCCATCAAAACAGGCTGAAACACAACGCCAAGCAGCCTAAAAACCGGCTGCTAAGGACGATGTTTTATAAATATATATTGTCAGTATCTCCCCCGTAAAGTCAAAATTAGTGAGGTAATCCAACCAATCACAAGTCACAATATAAGGAAGGATTCTTACGTTTGTTTCCCTCCTTCTTCACACATTATTGTTGTTGGCGCTCCACATTTCGGCGTCTCTCGCTCGCTCGCTCTTGATCGCAGCTCCTTTCTCTTCGGGTACGATTTCTAGGGCTTCTTCGTCCTCTATTTACTTCTATTGCGTGTCCTTTCTTGTTTGATTTCTCGCTAGGGTTTGTAGCCTTTTGGGGTTTGATGATCTTGAGCTGTTTGATTGAAATTTTAATCTTGTGTGTGCAATTTAGGGTTTTCTTTATGGGTTTTTGCTGTACGGAGGAGCTGTGATTGTTTTGGTGTTTAAGATTTGTTTTTGCGTGATTTTTTTGGTGCGTGTGTTGTGGTTTAGGGTTTGATTTTGAAATCAACGTCTTGATTGTGCGATTTAGAGTTCTGTTTTTAATGGATTTTTGCTCTCTACGAGGTCTTGTGGTTCTTCAGATGTTCAGTTTGTGTTTTGCGTAATGCCCTTTTTTTTCTTCTGTTTTTGTGGTTAATGTATTGGTTTGTGTAATTTAGAGTTTGATTTGATTGTGTTTTATCTTGATCCAGCTGAGATTGTTTTTTCTAAAATGGGTTTGGCCTTTATTATTGTTGTTGCTGTTTTTGTTATTTGATTTCAGCTGATTTTGATTGTCAATGTCACTATTGTGTGATTTAGGTTTTTATTGGTCGTTTTTGTTTTGTATATTTAGATATTGTGCATGTGAAGTCACTTAAGGTTATGTTTTTCTAAACTGGGTTTTCTCTGTGCTCCGAGTTTCAGCTGATTTTCATACGATTTTATTGTTTGCTTGATTATTGTTTTGAGGTCCTTTGTGTGTGGTATTTTTCTTGTGACTTAATTGTTTTGCACGTTGTTTTTTCTGGTTTGTCTTGATTGGAATAGAATCTGTCACGAGTTGATATTTTGTTTTATACTTTTATATTGGATTGGTGTTACTAATAGATTGTTTTATACAGGGTTTATATTGCACACCAAATGTCTTTAGATCTCTACAAGACAAAATCATCATTATTTAGGTGTGTTTTTGGGTTTATGAACCGGGGGAGGCTGTGGTGTTCGTGGAAGTTCTTATTCAGGCATTGGACTTGACCATTCAGCTCTTTCCTTTTCTTTTGACACAAGTGTGTCATTCTCACTGCTTTCAACTTTTAGATTCATTGTTTGTGCGAAAGACAAAAGGTGTTAGTGTATTGGAATTTGCTACCTGCCTGGTAAGTGCTCTTCTTCAGGCACCATTGGTTGCTGCTCCTGAAGGATCACACAGTGCATTGTGATTTGGGTTTTTTTTTTTTCTCTCACTTGCTTTGACATTCTCTTGGATTTTCTCGATGGGGAAAAAAAGTTCATTGCCTCCTGGCTTTAGGTTCCATCCAACTGATGTGGAACTGGTTAAATATTATCTGAAGAGAAAAGTTCTGGGGAAGAAACTCCATTTTCAAGCAATTGCAGAGGTTGAGATTTATAAATATGCTCCATGGGATCTGCCAGGTAAATCTTGCTTGAGAACTGGGGATCTAAAATGGTACTTCTTTTGCCCTACAGAAAAGAAGTATGCTAGAGGGGTAAGAATGAAGCGTTCCACTGATATTGGGTATTGGAAAACCACTGGCAAGGATAGATCTATTCAGTACAAAAACGAAGTTGTGGGGATGATAAAAACTTTGGTTTTTCATTCTGGTAGGGCACCTAAGGGGGACCGAACAGACTGGGTCATGTATGAATATAGACTTGAAGAAATAGAGTTGGCTGACAAAGGAATTGCTCAGGATGGTTATGTACTCTGTGTGATATTCAAGAAGGGACCTGGCCCAAAAAATGGTTCACAATATGGAGAACCGTTTAAGGAGGAAGAATGGGATGATGATGATGAGGTGGAGGAAGTGAATTTCCATAAAGCTATTTTGCCTGCTGCCATGCATACACCAGCATTTATGTTGCCAAAGAACGCAAACATGTCTATTGCAATGAGCTCATATGTGCCAGAGAGCACATGCACTGGACTGCCTGTCTCATGTCCTTCCCAAACTCCAGCTTGCACAACCCTTCCTATGGTTTCTAGCAATGATGTTGCTTCCACAGAAGATCATCAGGTTGCGCATGAGTATGTGAATGGTGGTGAAGCTGATTCTTCTGCTGGCATTTCAGCAACAGCTTATCAACAACCAAGTAACCCAAAAGGTTCCATCCTAGCAAGCTCTAGCTCATATGTGCCAGAAATTATGTGCTACCCTGCTTACATTCATAGCATGGATGCATCTCAAGGGGAAGCTCCTCAAATCATGGATAACAGTGGTGATCTTCTTTCGCCACTGGCTATCCTCGACAATGACAATACGGAGGTGTGTTATATGTCCTTTTAACTCAATGACACGCATGTAATTATTTACTCTGATTTTGGCTTCGTGCTACACATGGTGTGGAAATTGACTTGTGAATCTATCATGTGGATTGCTTCTTGTGTTTTAATTTGTCCGGTTCTTGGGACCTTGTTAACTACGTAAATAAATCTCGTTGATTTGTGCTGTTCCTGGGTTTTGCTTTGGGTAGTTATTAAGACATGGTTAATCAGTTGCTGTAATGTACCCAGTTATTTTCTTGACTTTCTGCTCAGGTTGTGCATGAATATATAGCTTGTTATTTGCTGTTCCATGGCCGCTGTAATATCTGAAATCTAATATCCCTCGTCTTGGTTCTTCTATGTTCTGTATAATACATTTATACTTCAGTTTGTTTTTTCTTCGCGATTTTATTGACTCTTTGGTCTAACAACTTAAATGAAATTTGATTTGGATTTACAGAATGTTGACTCTGGTGGGATTGCTGAGCCAGAGACTGACATATATCAGAACTTGGGAGACATTGCCTCTTCGGGAAGTGGGGATTATATATCCAACTCCCAGTATTTGATGGATCCAACGCTCCTGGACAGTAATGTGGGCTTTTTGGAGCTGATGGATCTAGACACCCCACTCTATCATAGTTAATAAAAATGTAAATTATGTAATGTCTACTCTTTTTATCCAAAAAAATGTTCACCGAGTTCGACAGAGTATTGATCCATTAATTCATACTTGTATGACATGAAATGGTTTTAAATCATACTGTAAGTGATTATTTTAAATCTGTGCCGACTTGATGAAATCTAAATTTGATTATTCTCTAGAAGTTTCGGCTGTTAACTTATAGCAGCCTTTTATTTTTCAGCAAGCTTGTTTTTAACAGTTGGTAGCTGCATGGCTGATTTACAGAGGCCGAGTTGCCCAGGTTCCAAGAAACGTTGGCCATGGAGAAATCAACTCAATTTCCTTTGTTTAATAAAAGAAAGGAAAAGGAGGGAAACTAAATCCCCACAAATTTTCCATCCAAATTTGAAGGAAATGAAATAAAACGAATAACGGTTTTACAGCTAAAATTCCATGCGCCACTCCAAAACTTGTCACGTGTAAGAATTTTCCCACGTTCCTTCTTCAAAATAATTGTTTTCATGTATTTCTTTCCTTTTTAAATTTAGTGTTGGAATAAAATAATCTAAATTGGTTATTTAATTGTATAGTGCGTGTATCATTATACCTCAGATTTTATTTTTATTTTTATTTTTCCTTGTCTTTTGAAACCTTAGCAGTAGAAAGTCACAATATGTTTGCAGTAATGGACTTATAAAATAACAACTCTAAATTTACAGGTCCATAACCAGTTGGAAAACATAAGCAACCAAATGGTCGACCCACTTAAAAGAAATATACAGGTCCATGGGCTTCTCCTGGCCCATATATGTGGACCTTCTCTTAGGCCCAGTAACATGCATCGATGATTTCACCATGATTAATTAGAAAAAATAAAAATACAAGGCCGTATAGTTTCATTTATAGTGGACAAGCAGAACTAAGTTTCCAAGCCCAGAAACATCAAAGCTTTTTCCCTGGAGCCTGGCCTTTTATGCAAGTCCGAGCACCTAAGCTTGACCATGCTTACCCTTCCCTTCTTTTATATTTTTTAATGTTTTAAAATACTTTTTTAATGAAAAAATTACAGTTATATTTAAAGAATATAATAGTGTACTTCTAAATAAAATTAATGACATTTTTAGTAAATAATTATATATGAAACTAATATGTTTAATTTTTTCAATAAAATCTTAAACAAGAAAACAATCTAAATAGAAAAGAGGAGGTTGAATGAATTGGATATGCAAAGACAGGTGACCGATGCAGAGAAAGGCAAAACTTGGATCATATTTACATGTCATATGAAAAGAGAATTAAAATCAATTAAAAGGGAGCAGATACTATATCTCTTATGTCAGTCAGCTGCAGCTGCTCTAATTCCTCCACACACTGCATTTCTCTGCTCATATCCATCATTCTGTCTCCCTTTCGTCCTCCCACGGGCTCTAAACCCTACAATTACAGTAACAACATATAATATCTATAGTTTACCCTACAATTCTTACGCGATAAATTAATAATAATTACTGAAAAATCATAGACGCCAATAACAGTTACTAACACCCAGAAAAAAAAATGAAATATATAAAATCATCAGTGATTTAGCAGGTCAGGATTTCAATGAAAAATAATAATATTAAAGACAATTAGTATAGAAACTTTAATGAAAAAGCGATTACTGACACTTTATTAAAAAGGTTGAAATAATTTTTTTACGCAGCTGTCCCATCATTAATTGGAAAATGTTAGGGCTTGCCTTCTTGTTATATGTAATTGCTCCTTGGAAAAAATGATAAACATTGCAGAGAAAATCTCGCACAGTACTGTAGCTCTAGAATAATTATTCTCTGCAAAATGAAATGAAAAGCATGCAGATTGTAGATTATATAAATATGCACCGACTCAAGGTGTTATTTACCTCTGTAAATATACTTAATGCTTCTTCTATGCTCCTCGTATTCACCACATACAGAGCTGCCTCCTGTGATAAAAAAATTTAACCTAATTTTAGCATGCATCACCGAATATGAAATAACCCCACCCTACCTAATCATCAATCCCACAAACATTCCAAACATAGAAGCGCTGCCTGTAGTGATACAGTACCATCCAAGACCCCCTCGCGCAGATATACCTAAACCAAGGAACATATAACATATGCCTTACTCTAGCAAAGTGGATCTGATCCAAGGTAGAGTCCTTGGCTCACTTTCCATTGATGATTTTCTTTGAATCCTCGCCATGGCTGCATCACCTTCCATCATTTAGAGAGAGAGAGAGAGATTGAATGGAGCTCTATGAGCAGGGAAGGGGGCGTGGAGGATATGGTATTCTTGTGCAACATTGGACCTGCAAGTACATGAAAACGAGCAGCAAAATCTTTATACAGGTGAGGTGATACGTGGCCAGGGTGAGCTGTTGCACCGCCTAACGTAACTTCTCAACTTAGAACCATCAAGATCCTACCACTTGGCAAGCTAGGGATAGTTGATGGCACACGTGTCAATCGATCATATCTCCGGCTCCGTTCAAGAAATCTTTTGGTCCCTAGCTACGTGTACATATTCCATAAGAGGATAAGACTTGTAGGCTTTTGGTTTGGTTTGGTCTGGAGGTTAGGTACGTGTTCCTTATGGTACGGCAAGCAATAAAAAAGGGCCACGATCTATGACCTAATTGGTAGGTGTGAGGTGCTGGAAATACTGTGACGAACAGAAACAACAAAAAGCAAACCCGATACGTGTAAAGACACTATTTTTATGGATAGTTCTCCATTATTCAACATGTTCATCCCTCAATCTCTCTCTTTTTTTTACTCTCAAAACCTAAGGATATATAGTTTTAAAAAATATTTAAAAATTAAATATATCGTGTAATTCACCATAAAACATGAAAGGTGACAATTTTCTTTCATGGTAATTTCGACCATGCACCTATATCTGAAGTCATAGCTGTACAAGTGTAAAATAAAAGAAGTGAAATAGAACAGAGAGGGGAGGGGGCGGGGCAGACAAGGGCAGCTCATTAAACCCATGACCCCATTAAGCTAAAATAGCACGGCCCGAGCTTAAGAGCTTTGACTGTATTTTAAAGTAAAGTTACAGTTAGTTGGTTGTAATTGTTTTTTTTAAATAATATTTTTAAAAAATTATTTTTATATTAACATATTAAAAATATTAATTTTAAATAAAATAAAATTTAAATTTAAAAAAAACTCTATTAAAACATAAAAACAAATAGAAATAACTATTAGCAGTAATATTTTTCACCTAGCAGATTACAATGTCAGTGGGGATATGGGCCTTGGAAATGTTGACCAACCAAAAAATTAGTTGGTGGCCTTTTAACAACCGACAGGGGAAGAGATAAAGAAAAATATTAATGGTTATGAATGCATTTAAAGAATATAATGTGTGTGTATATATATACATATACAATATCTGTGATAATTCCACGCCCTTTATTATTATTATTATTTACCAGGGATTGTCTCAGAATCTCTATTTTTCTTAACCATGGAGAATATCGGAGTAACAATTATCTGAGAAGCTATTTAAAACTGTTTTTAAGAGCAATTTTTTATTTAAAAATATTTTAAAAATAATTTTAATTTTTTTAAAACTTATTTATAACATTAACATGTTAAATTAATTAAAAAACAAAAAAAAATCTCAAAAACACTTTTTAATAAAAACACAAAGACCTGCCAAACTGGAGCTGTTCTTTCCTGGTGTCCCGTCGGCATCATGCATGAATGGGTTTTAGGTCAGCTTTGGAGAGGACATGAGGGATCGGCAGAATCTTTTCTATTCATTCTTTTTTTTAGATTAATGTGGGTGTTCGGGCAGTTTTCGCGCACCACGATTAATCCCACGAGCCCTGAAGTTAACGACCATGTAAGCCTCCAGTGGCCATTATATGAGCAACCAAGAACTCGAACCTCAAACCACAAAGGGAGCAAACCCCTTGATCCCAAGTCCTTGCCACTTGACCACCACCTAGATGGTTTCTTTTCTATTCATTTTTTTAAAATTAACGTGGGTGTCCGGGCCAGCTTTCGCGCACCACGACTAATCCACGGGCCCTGAAGTTAATGACCATGTAAACCTCCAGTGGCCATCATATAAGCAACCAAGGACTCAAACCTGAAACCACAGAGGGAACAAACCCCTTGATCTCAAATCCTTACCGCTTTGATCTCAAGTTCTTTTCTATTCATTCTTTTTTTTTTTTACGTGGGGTGTCCGGGCCAGCTTACGCGCACCACGACTAATCCACACGGTTCACTGAACATCCTGCAAGGCCAGTGAACAGGTAAGGCACCGCGGGGGTGACAGACGTGCATGGTAAGGTTCGAACCCATGATTGATCTCAAGTTCTTTTCTATTCATTCTTTTTTTTTTTTTAGATTAACGTGGGTGTCCGGGCCAGCTTTCGCGCACCACGACTAATCCCACGGGCCCTGAAGTTAACGACCATGTAAGCCTCCAGTGGCCATCATATGAGCAACCAAGGACTCGAACCTGAGACCACAGAGGGAGCAAACCCCTTGATCCCAAGTCCTTACCACTTGGCCACCACCTAGATGGTTTCTTTTCTTTTCTATTCATTCTTGATTTGACTGGTCGTGTTGTTTGTTTCCCGTCATTGTTTCTACTTTTCTGATTTAATTTGTCGACCAACCATCAAAGATATACCGTAGAAAGAAATTTGGCTTCCTCCTCGGTAAACGTCACTGTATAGCGACGTGTGGGAGTATAATATTAGTTATTTTAAAATATATTAAAATAAATTTTTTATTTTTAAAAAATTATTTTTAATATTAACGATAAAAAACACAAAAATATATTAATTTAAAATAAAAAATAAAAAATATTTTTAAAATAAAATAAATAAATAAACAGATTAAATATCATAACTTAAATTAAATTCTTAATTTATGTACGTTTCCTCGCCGAACTGGGTCATGTAATTATTAATTTAAAAGAAATTGTTAATTTTATCTGAATTAAACTGTGATAACTGAGTTACAATTCCACCAACTTAATATTAAAAATCAATTCAAAATACAACTTAGCCCACACACTTGAACATGGATTTACTGTACTGACCCGCTCAATCGGATTGAATTTGAAAGGTATTTCTCTGTTGAGTTTCGAAACAAAACTATTATAGTCAGCATAATCTTGTGAACAACGAAATCTCTAGTCAAGAAAGGGAAAGCAAGAGATTTACAGACAAAAAAACGAAAAGGGTGAGGATGCTTTTGGGTACGTCACATACATGTATAGGAA
The DNA here is from genome assembly GCA_015708895.1 of Populus ilicifolia. Lineage (NCBI taxonomy): Eukaryota > Viridiplantae > Streptophyta > Magnoliopsida > Malpighiales > Salicaceae > Populus > Populus ilicifolia. The sequence continues at coordinate 2,519,915 of SRLM01000046.1, forward strand.
ATTGGGTATGCTGGCATTTAGCTTAGTTCATATCAATCTAATCATCTTAGGCATTTATTACTTGGTGAACACAAAGCTCAGTCAATGCTCCTGCGTGTCCAGTATTATGGTGTTATTTAAAAAGATTTGTATTAAAATAATTTTTTATTTTACTTTGATATTAATATATTAAAATATTAATTTTATAGTATAGTTAAGTTATTTTCAAATAATTTTTTATGTTAAAATATATGTTAATAAATTTTTAAGTTTTTAAAAATTATTTTCAACATCGGTACATAAAAATAATTTAAAAATATTAAAAATATATTAATTTAAAGCTAATATAACAATATTTTTAAAATAAAAAAAATCTGATATATATTTTTTTAGTTATAATATTTTAGATAAATATAAAATTTGGATACATGCTCATGAAGAAGATTCAAAACAACTTTATTTTATTTTATTTTTTAAATCTTGACTGATTTTATTTTTTTCCATTGAGTTTTAGCATATTATTTATATCCAAACTGGTTAGGTATTTTTTTAATATTTTTTAAAATATAAATCATTAGTGAAATCATATGTGGTAAAGTATTTTCATCCTAAAAAAACCTTTTAGGATTCTGGTTAAATAGTTTTATTGAAAAGGAAGAAAAAAAAGTTAATGTGGTTTCTTTAATATTAGAACAGGTGTACTTTTTATGTGAACAACGAACTCGACTAGACTTACATTCTCCTACCAACCAAACACTATTTACTTTTAATATGTTAGAATTAGATGGATAACCTAATTAAGGGTATTTTAAAATTCTAACACATTTTGATAAAAAAAAATTAGAAAAGTAACACAAGTTAGAAAAAATATTGAGAAACCAATATAATTTGAATATAACTGATGTTAAAAATAACATTGTATAGAACTGTTATGATGAATAATGGTAGTTTAAAAAATTATATATTTTTTTAATTTAATTAATATGTATAAAAAATCAACTTAAAATTTTATAAAAATCAAGTGATCGAGAAATGAAATTCAAAATTCAATAACAAAAAAAAAGTCACTAAGAACACTTTGAAACTTCGTTTTCAACATATTTAGTGTTGCTAGAAAAATCTTTACGATAAGATTTTAATCAAAGATCACCAAGCATAATTGTAATTCTTTAGAAGTTTTATTTGAACTAATTTAAAGTTAATTATTAATTTTGTTGTTGTTATTTTAAAGTGTATTTGAAATCTTCTCGTCGAGTTTTTTTAACACTATCAAGTATGTCAAAAACAATATTACAATATATCCAAGGTGACCTTCTTTTTTTTTTTTTGGTTTTTCCCTGACTGTCTTTCCTGCCATGTTATCTTATTTTCTCTTATTTTTATTGTATATTGAATTTTAAATCTTAATTTTTTATCATTGGATTTTTATAAAAATTTAGATTGATTTTTGTTCACTTTAATCGAGTTGCAAAAAAAACATGACTAAATAACTGTTATTTGAAATAACAAATGTGTACAAGAATAATATTCTTAAATGTGACTCTGTTCAAATTGTATATTTTTTTAAATAATTTTTTAACCTATGTTATTGTTCTTTTAACAAATTATGTTACTTTTTTAAAAAAAATGGTAATTAAACTTGTTTCTCTTTTCATTATCTCAATTGTAAAATCAACAAAAAACCGAAATAGAAGATGTTATGTGCACAACAATTTGAATATATTTTCCTCTAAAATTACCACATGCTAATCTTTCTTTGGAAAACATTGTAGAAATAGATTTGGTGACACTCTTTGCCGAATAATGTAATAAAATCTTTGCTCTTGTGAAAAAAAAATCTAGTTTTAGAGACTATTAAGATTTTTGCTCCGTATAGATGTTAGCACATGAAATGAAAGACATCTATATATAAAAGACATCTATGCATTTTAAACATTATGCATAACATCTTTTAATGAAAAAATATTATTATATCATGCTGTTAAAAATATTGTCATGTCAATTTTTTAGTGGTGCAACATAGGTTAAGATATTGGCATGATTTATTTCTAGTGAGTTTTTTTTTATTCTCTTTCTTTCATGAAAAATAAAGCTTGGCTTTTTTTTCTTGCTAATATTTGAGCTTTAGTTCCTATTCCTGATTTTTATTTTTTTCTTAATTATTTTTTAGAATTTTTTTTTTAATTTCATCATTCATTCTTAATTTATCATTTATTATTTTTGCTTTCAATTTAGTATCTATTCTTTTGATTTCTAGTTTTTTTTCTTGGTTTTTTTTGTAAAAATTTTCTTAGTTTTCAATTTCATCATTTAATCTAAATTTATGGTTTATTATGTTTTTTTAATCTGGTCCTCATTTTTTTAATTTTTCTATGTCTTTTGTTGAATTTATTTTTCCTTTTAATCTCACACTTCAATTTCAATCCTTTTATTCAATTGATTTTTTATTTTTAATTTAACTCTCCAGTCAAATATAAAATGTATCTTTTATTTTGATTTTAATTCTTATTTTTTTAATTATTTTTTTTGTTTTAAATCCTTTTGTACAATTAAAATTATTTTTCAATTCTACCCTTCAATGTTTGATTAATTGAGTTTTATGATTTTTTTAAATAGGGTGTTTTTGGTATAATAATTGGGATAACAAATTTGAAAAGTTAGCAGAGGTTGACTTTGATCTTTGGAAAAAAAAAACTTTGTGATTTTTATTATTTTTTCCCTACCAAATTATTATATTTTCATAACCTAAGTTACGAGTTTAATGAAATAACTCGTGTCGACTGGGTCTTAATGATCAGAGTTATAAGTTTCTCATGCTAACTTAGATTAATTACAACTATTTTTTTTAGATATTTTATTTTACCCAATTTTATCCGTATGTATTTAATGGTCTCAAAATTAAGTTACATTATTTGTTTTTTTTTAAAAAGTTTTTTCCCTTAACTTATCAGGATTATTTTTTTTTAAAAAATTGGTCTATTTATTGTTGTTGATTTTTTTATTGCCTATTTAAAATAAAATCAAATTATTTGGCATGATCATGTCTATAACTCAAGGCAAAAATTCTTTTTCCTTATTTTAAATATGTTTACAATTTTTAAATATTATTTTTTATGCAAAAATAATCGATCCCATGAAATAGTGAAAAATTTTATGGGGATTACAATTCACCTTATTCATAGTTTATGTTTTGTAATTCAACAAGGTAAGGTCAAATTTTTATCTAACTTAACTAAAAGATAGACGCAGGTTTTGTTAAAAAATCATCTCACCTGAAAGCTTAAACTATTAAGTGAGGTTTTAAGATATGATTTATATTATTCTCTAACACATCCTCTTAAGTGAAAGCCTTTTGGGCCTGAAATTGACACAGACCCACGTTACCTTGTATTTAATTTTTATCAAATAAATAGGGATGATAAATTCAAACTTGAGATCATTTGATTATTAAAGCTTTGATACCGTATCAAAGAATCATCTCATTCAAAAACTTAAGCTATAAGGTGAGGTTTCATGATATGATTTATATATTATTCCCTAACAGGTTTACCCAACCTTGTCTATCAATTTTTAAATCTTTTTATTTTATTTTATTTTATAGATGTGTCATTTTATTTTTCAAAGCAATATACAAACATTTATCTTATTATTTATAAAGTATTTTTATGATTTCATGCATGGATTTAAAATTTATTAAACAGGTTTATAAATTATAAATAAAAATATATTTTGTTTTTTTAATTAGATTTTATTTTTTAATAATTAATTTTGAAATAAAAAAATCAAGCAAGGTTAGGTAGTCAGTGGGTATTCGTCAGGTAAAGAGAGTTTTCCGATTAAATTGAATTGTTGCCGAGACATGTAATAGATTTAGATATATCGAAATTAAGCTCCAACCCCTTCCTGAGCCATTCATACCCTAGTGCACATGCAAAGAGAATAATTTTTTTCGAACATCGACTCTAAATTTGAACGGAAGGAAGCCAAACCACCAAACATGCTATTACGACAGTTAAAGTATAATAACCCATCAACAACCTTCCTTGTTCACGAACAAATGTCAGAGAAAAATAGAGAATTTTTATTAAAAAAAAACAACAACAAAACACTCTTCCTAGCTTATGTCCATGATATGTTTATTTTTGTGATCTGATAATATTTTTAATTTTTTTTAGTTTTAAAAAAAGCTAAAAGAAAAAAATATAATTTTCTATTTCAAAAAACATTCTGTGTTTATTTTCTTGTATTTTTAAATTATTTTAGTGTGTTAGTATTAAAAGTAAATTTTAAAAAATAAAAAAATATTATTTTAATGTATATATATATTTTAAAAACACACAGCAACATCGGGACCCAGCTAAAAAAAATAAAAATCCCCAGGAAAACAGAAAAGCCTACAGCTCATTCCCTCCCTCCTTAATCAAGCATCCATCAATCTTCGCTAAACCCACTTGTCTTTCTCCTTTATCAACCTTTTCTTACTTCTGCTCGTGAACAAAAATAAAATTTATATACACCAAAAACACAAAAACTGGCATTGACAGAATATATTCAACGTTCGTCATTCCCAAGAACCAAACTAAAAACCAAAAAAAAAATCTCTTTTTAAATAAATAAATAAAAGTAAATTGAAGGGCTGGAAACAGGGATCTTTCATTGACACACCCAATCCCTCTGTTCCCTCACTCCTCAATCGTACCCTCTCTCTCTATGGCTTGACCCGGTCTACCACTCAGTACCGATTCATGGCCCAGTCCAATCACACAAGGCAATGCTCTACCTCCCACCCTCGTCGCCGGAGATCTTCTTGGTGTTGTTCCTTCGCTGTACAGCCTTCAAGCCCAGAGAACCGTCCCTTCACAAAACCCGCTTTCCGCAGGAACAAGAAACCCGATAGTTCGGTCTCTAAGCCTGGCCCCTACTCGGTCCCCAACTCACCCAAATCCGGGTTAAATTTCGTGGGTCGGATCGACCCGAGAAGAATTCTCTCTCCAGGCCGCGTCTCGCCTATTGATTCGGATCCTACTGCCGACACGACCCGAGATATCATGCCCGACCCGTCACCTCAGGTGGATTTGAGCTCGAAATCGAGATCCGAATCTTTCCGGGGAAGGAGTGAGAGGAGGTCGTTCTCGGATACTGGGTCAGATTCGGGTCGGGGCGTTTTTGATGTGAGGCTGAATTTGAGAGGGAGGAATGGTGGGGGTTTAGTGTTGGAGCTGAATTCGGAGGTCTTGATTGCAAATTCAGAAGTTTTTGCGGGTTTGATTTGCGAACATCGAAAAAACCTGGGGTCGAAATGTAATAGTAACGAGGATGGTGGTAATTTTTCAAGAAAGATTTGTAGAATTGAAGTGCCTGATGTGGAGAATTTGGGAATTTTTAGGGACACAATTGAGTTGATGTTTGAAGAGGATATTGCTAAAAGGTTACTCAAGATTGGGGCTTATAAAGCCATTGACATACTCGAGGTTAGTTGCTGCCGCTTCCTTTTCTTTTCTTTTTAATTTGAAGATTTTAGTCGGGTACTGTCTCTATTAACGCTGGAGGAGAATTTTTTTTATGTTTTTTTTTTTGATTTAGGGGCTTTTGATCACTGAAGTTTGTGTAGTTACAGGAATTGCTGTGAATAGTTTTGCTTTGACTGTTTAACCTCAGCTATTTGTACATGACATGTGCTTGTGGTCAAGCGTAAGGATGCTATGGAGACACTTGTGTATGTCATGCACGGATTGTTGAGATTGGACTGTCACTTCAAATTGCAAATGTTCAAAGCATTCTTCGCAGGCTTATATCTTAATCCTGCTTTGTATCGATGCAATACCATTGCTCTAAAAGAGCTAGAGTAGTACTATGCGATTTTAATTTAGAGTAATGGATAGGTTAAGGTAGCAGTTGGATAGGGGTTTTGAGCAGTTGTGACATCGACCATGTTTGGGAACGCGGTGTAGTAACGCTCCCTCAAATTTTGATTTTTTTTTTTTGTGCTAAAACTTATATATATTTTTTTGTTTTCAGATTGTCTTGATCTGGTGATATCAAAAAAGATTTTTTAAAAATAAAAAAAATATTATTTTGATGCATTTCTAAGGAAAAACACTTTGTACTGTAACAATCACTATCACAATCCCAAGCAGGCCCGAGTTGGCGTTGTTTGTGCATGACTTGAGTATGCGAACTGGTGGGATTCCCATGTGCATGCCCGTGTCATTGCATGACATGGGCAATTGAGATTGAACAATCACATTGATTACAACTGTTATCCTTTGTGTGCTTTCTGGAATATTGAGATACCTGATTATCTTGAATAGATGGTTTAGATAACAAGTGAGCTAAGTGATCCTCAATTTTTTTCACTGCATAGAATTGTTCTCAAGGAATCAATGGACATTTTGGGCAGGCTTTGCAACAAGTGCATTATGAGTTCTGAGAAATAACTCATGATATTATGGGGATAGAATTGTCGGCTAGGTTATAGATTTAGTTGTCTGTATGAACTGCAAGGCATGTGACATAGCAAAATAATCTCTCAAATGTATCTTGTCTCTTGTTCAAGTACATTTTGTTTTATTATTCATTGCCGATTACTGGATGTGTTAAAAGAGTAAATGGGGGAGAGGGCCTTATTGACTGTCTACTTTGCAATTGACTTATAATTCATGGTGCCTTTGAACATGTCTTTTATCTTATACTTTTGAATAGAAAAGAATTTGTAAATAATGTTACATAATCAAGATGGAGAAATTTTTTTCTTAGCTTAAATATTTTGCAGACAATTTGTTTTTAAGCATCATGCTATGAGTTGGAAGAAAATGATTTATGCAACTGATCCCTATTAATCAGAGATTGAGTTCAATATAATAGAATTGACAATTACTCAATCCTCTTTAAGACACAACACACACATGCATGTATGCTTATAGACATGTACAGTTCACTTTTTGCAAGGGACCCTAGCTAATCCCTTCTTCATATTCTTCTATATAGATATACTAGATGGAAATTGAGTCTGTAATCATTTCTGAGGATTCTTAAAGTGTGTTTGGTATTATAGGAGCAATCACAAACTTTTCATCCTAATTGGAAAAGCATCAATATGAAACTTTTCCAATTTGAATGGACAAAAAACCCGAGGTTTTTTGTCATAGCAGCCACAATGTCATACACCAACTAAATTTTTCTGCCCACCATTTCTTTAACTGAAGAGTCATCTTTAGAACCACTTTTGTGAAAAAATTTCTCATATAAAGAGATCAAAGAAAGATCAGTTGATGCATTTTTCTTTTTAACCTATTTTGGAGGCATTATTAATTAGGAGTTGAATTCATAGATTATGCTAGGTGGGATATCTTAAAATGGGTGATGTCTAGAATGTCAATATTTGAGCTTCGGCTTAATGTCATTAGGGCTGCTAGATTTGAATAAAATAGAAAAAGGTTATCAACAAGATTCACATCTAGTGGTTTAATGGCTATCGACATTGTGTCAATGATCAAAGTGTCGAGTTGTAGCAACCACCCATTATTATGATCTTCAACTTCTTGTACTGTGCTTTCCCCTTTTCTAGATTATTACACAGCCTGGCATTAGAAAAATGATTGTGCAAATTAATTACCGTAACATAGAAAAGGTTACAGTACAAGGGCTTAGATTTTGTCTGTTGTAGCCACATATTGAAGAACTCAAGTGAGGTTGTGTTTTACTGACAGTCCCTTTGTCTATATCCATTTGCTTATTGATCTAACAAGATCTTTTGAAACTGTTGCAGGTATCAGCTGGCATCATGTTTAATAAAGGTGTTTTGTCCTGTTTGAAATACCTTGAGGCTGTTCCTTGGACGGAGGAAGAAGAGGACAAACTTAGGAATCTATTTACAGTGTTTAAATTTGATGAGACCACAACTCGAGATATTTTGGCTAGACTTCACTTGCTTAGCTCAGAAGAGTCTCAACAAAATCTAGCTAGGCAGCTTGTTTGGTCTATTACTACTAGTGCCGATGCCAATGCAAGAAATGAACTGAAGTCATTAGTTAAGGGTCTCCTTTGCAAAAGTTCAGTGTACGAGAAGGACCAACATGATCTCACCAAGGAGGATCTTTATGATGTTTGCCATTCCTGTCTAGGTTTGTTAGTCAGCCTCATGGAGGAAGCCTCTGATATTATACCACAAGGGACAGTGGTGAAAAAGGAAACAAGTAAGCCCTTGATTGGACGCATCTCCAGACAGGTTGATAACATCATTTGGCTGCTGGAAATCCTCCTTGATCGTCAGATTGGTGAGGAGTTTGTGGGTATGTGGGCAGATCAAGTGGACTTGCTAAAAATGCATGAGAGTACATCTCCGATGGTTAGATATGAGCTCAGCCGGGTTTCTGCAATTCTATTTATTGCAATGGGAACAAGAAAATTGCATTGCCGCTCAGAAGCAAGAGCAGCGCTTCTCCAGGCATGGTTTGGCCCAATGCTACTGGACTTCGGTTGGTTACAGAGATGTAAAAAAGGGTTGGACATGAAAGCATTAGAAGAAGCCATGGGTCAGACACTCCTTACACTTCCTATGAAGCAGCAGTACATGTTGTTCACAGAATGGTTTGGGTATTTCTCCAAGCATGGTACTGAATGTCCCAATCTCAGCAAAGCCTTCCAGATTTGGTGGCGTCGATCATTTCTGAGAGGGTCAGAAACTAATGCAATTGAATCCAGGTAAAAGGTGTCTCTTGTCATTGCCTACCCCTGTAACCTTTGTTGTTGTGGAGGCTGAGGGGTTCTGAGAATTAGGAACTGAATAATGTATATCTTTATGTAGAATCGTTGTATTAGTGGTTAGAGCATTAAGTGACAAGATTTTTGTTTTTTTTTTGCTAAATTTATTTTTAGCTTCATCCACTATAAATTATTTTGCAAAAAATATTTTCATGAGGAAAGCATGAGTTATTTGTCGCTGTTTAGGTGTATCAAGGAATATGTTTTTCTGTGATTTATATTATTTTTTACTTATAGTTTTTAAATGACGGTGATAAAATGAAAAATTATAATATTTATAATAAAAATAGTGGTGATGGTGGTTTTCATGGCAGCATTCAAGATTATATAATGGTATAGTAATGGAATGATGATTCTTGTTTTGTGGCAATGACAATAATGAAGAAATGAAATTCGCGATCTTCTCTTCACGTATATTTTCTGAAAAGCCTCTGTCCAGTGACGGTAAATACTTAAATTTGAAAGGAGTTCACGGATTCAAAAGCTTCCTTCCTCTCAGCAATTCAAGTTAGATGCCCCATTACAAGTGGAGGCCAAAGCATCCTTCTTCGCAGTGGCAACTCGTTTAAATCTTATGCATGTTAAAATAAATTAAATAAATAAAACGTGTTAGAAAATTAATGATATTATGTTATAAAAACATTAAAGCTTAAAAATATTCACCTGAATTATAATGAAATCCAAAAATTATCTTCTAGGACGTAATGATGAATGCACCCTCTTCCCAGGCATGCCCTTCGCTTTGCCAATGTTCCTCCCAAGGAATTGCTATATGAACAAAGAACTTGGTAGAGAAAGCATACGACAGACTTCGGTGGAGCTTTATTCATGAAACCTTATACCTAGCAGGGCTTCCTGGCAGTGTGGTTGGTGTTATAATGAAGTGCATAACAAGTTCTTCTATCGAGCTTTTGTGGAATGGGGATACTACCGAGAGTTGTTCCATTGAGAGAAAATCGCCATGAGAACCCCCTCTCACCTTGTATTTTTGTTCTTCGCATTGACAGATATCTAAGGAGGTTTGTGAAATGATTGAGAAACCTTAGCAGGGGATTTATTTGGGGTGATTCTGAATATCGTAGAAAATCCAAATGGAAAACTATTTGCCAGCCGAGGAACATAGGAGTGCGGAATCTCAATGAAGTTGCTTGGGGTGTTGTGACAAGCGAAGAGGCGTCATGGGTTAAAGTTATCAAAGCGAAGTACTTTTATGAAGGGTATGGGGGCTTGTCTCTTAAAAATTCAGGTGAAGCATCTCACTTGTAGAAGCATGTGAGACTAGTGCGGGAATTTGTGATGAAGGGTAGGTTTTGGGTGGCGGGAAATGGGCAAAAAGTGAGATTTTGGTTAGACAACTGGGTGGATAATTTTACCATCATGCTGCCAGGAGATGTTTGGCCAGTGAATTGTATTTATTTGCCCCCTCTCCCCTGACAATGGTCGTCATCATCTGCATTTTTTGGTCACACGGTGACAGAAATTCTCCCTCTTAAATCAGCTTGCTCTTGCTTGGAGAGTGGGAATTAATTTTGGAACCCCATGGACAAGGTATGGGATTTAGTTTGGAAGTGGAGAGGGCCACAGCGCATTAAGACGTGTTTTGGATGGCAGTCCATAATGGTTTTCTTACAAATGGGCAAAGCTTTCATTGGAAGTTATCTGCAAATGCTAGCTGTATTTTATGCTCTGATAGTGTTGAGAGTTGAGACTACTCTGCTTGTTTTATTAGGAGACTGTTCTGCAGGCAAGCCTTTATGGCCTGGAGGATTGAGACGTAGTATTTGGGGTCTTGGCATGAAACAAGTGGAGTTGGTATGACGATAGGGTATCTCATCCCAGAGCCAACACTCATTTGAACCATGGAGGAGGCTTGGAGGTCTTTTGGCGAGTCTGCCCATGTCCAGTTACATTAAAAAAAATTGATTAATTGGACGCCTCCTCATGACTGTTGGAAAAAAAACTTGACAAAGATGGAGCGAGCATGGGAAATGTTGGTGCTGGGGGCCTGATCAGAGACATTAATGGCAGGTTAGTTACAGGTTTGGAAGCTGGCGGAGGAAGCTGCGAGGACTTGAAGGCGGAGGAAGCGGTTTGGCGTTGAAGGCGGAGTTACGGGTTGACAAATCGGGTCTAGAGATGGCTTGGAGTTCAGATGTGAGACTGCTCCATTCCCAGTTTTTCCGCTAATCCCTGGAAAAATAAAAAAAGGAAGAGAAAAAAAGAACAATGAACTTGGTTCATGGGATTATAAATTAAAAAATAAAAATTTATTATCTATTCAAGTAAATCAAATCAATCATCTTATAAATTTGTCTTTTTATCCAATAAACTCAATCTGGAAAAGATTTTTTTTTTCTCAAAATCTTAAGGGGTTGACTTAACAGTTGAAGATATATATTTTATCTCTTGATTTTTTATATTTAAATCCTAAGACGAGTATTCAAAGAAAGTTTTTATATTTTGACGGTTAAAGATTATCTATAATAGCTTTTAATTGCTATCTTATATTAAAATAAAAACACATGTTGTTTTATCCTTTGTTTGTTTTGAAGGAAAAAAATAACACAGAAATAGATTTATTTAATATTTTTATATTTATTTCTTTAAATAAATATGTTTTTATTCTCTTCATATATATATATATGTATATATAAAAGAAACAAACTACATTACCATGAAATATACGTTGTTTTGGTTGAGGTAAGTCCAGTCAGTGTAATAATTTTATGTTCCTGATGATATTTCTTTTCGTTTCCCTTTCTGAATTAATTAAAAAAGATAAAAAAAATCAACGACTCTAACCAACACTGCCACCCAGCCTTTTCACTGACTCTCTATGAATGTTGACACACAAACACTTTCTTTGCTGCTAGCTGGCTTCTACTGTCACCTTCATTTACTACTTTCTTTTGTACATTTTGTGTAGTCTGTTCGGTTCCTGAGAAAAAGAAAGGAATGAAAAAGAAAAATGAGTTTCTTTTTTAATGCTTTCTTCAGTTTTATGTAACAATCTGAGGTTCAGTTTTGTCAAAGATTGCCTGCAATTCCTTGGCTATGTCATACTGTCGGTGGAAAAACTGCTGCATTCTCTTTTGATTGTGGTTAATGTACTATGATTGGCTTCAAAAAGGTTAAGATGCTGAATTTTTGTGTTTTTCTTTGTTGGGTTGTTTAGATAAGCTAATTTGCGCAAAAGGGTGTCGGTCAAGATTCATGCTTGTAGTGAAAATTCATGTCATTTTGTGTAATGAAGTGAGGTTGTAGTTTTCTGGGTTTAGGCCAAAAAAAGATACCAAGTAGGCCAGACTCCAATTGGTGCCAATTGGTGGTTCCTCTTTGTTTAACCTGTGCTTTTGAGATCAAATTCTGCTATTTTGGGGTCTCAAGGAGGTGGTTCCATGCAGCCAGGTCAGTATAACATGAATTTGGTTGGGGACTTTCCAAGTATGTCTTCTCTTATCAATCAGAGTTTTGGGAATGGTGGCTCGAGCTCTGGACTTTCTGGTTTGGAGTCTAATCCCATTTCTATGGTAGCAAATGATTTGGGTTTCAGCTCATCATCTGATGGTTTTACTATGGTGAGTTCTGGTTCATCCGGGAAAGTTCAAAGCAAGCGAATTGCCAACTCTTCTGGTAATCACCAACCTCAAGTTCAACAATTTGAGCCACTCGTGTTATCGCATGGGCAGAAGCAATTCCATTCCATTCGAGGTAGTTTAGGGGCGATGGGACCTGTAAAATTGGAGCCCCAGGTATTCAATGAACAGATTGGTCCCCAGCGTAGGTTGCAGTCCTTGCAGAGTCTGGGTTCAGTGAAACTAGAACCACAACAGAACCACATTGGAAGAAGCATTGGACCTGTTAAAGTTGAAAATCAACTTTCTGTTCAGTCGAATTTACGACAGCAGCAGCTCCTCCACATGTCCAGGCAGTCTACTCAGGCTAATGCTACACAGATGAATTACTTGCAGCAACAACAGGAGCAACCTTTGAGGGCATTTCCTCATCAACAGCCGCAAATGCAACAGTTTCAACAGAAAAATCTGCCAGTTAGATCTGTTGCAAGACCACTGTATGAACCTGGAACAGGTGCTAGGCGTTTGACTCAATACATGTATCAGCAGCAGCATAGACCTCAGGTAAAATTGTTTGATTCCTGGAGAAAATGTGTCTTGTCAGTTTTTGGCAGTTTACTTTGTGTGTTTGTAGTTACTGATCTTTATGTAGGACAACAATATTGATTTCTGGACGAAATTTGTGGCTGAGTTTTTTACAACCAGTGCCAGGAAAAGATTGTGCGTCTCATTATATGGAAATAGCCGCCAAACAAATGGCATTTTTCCTCAGGTATGCTGTTATATTGACGAATACTAACTGACAGAAGGGCAGGTATGCTGTTAAATTGACGAATACTAATTGACAGAAGGAGATTTTTCTGAAGGGATGTGGGTTAAAGTAACAAAATATCTTCGGTCCACCACCTTATCTGTGCTTTAGCTTCAATACTTCTACAATGGTTACCTTGTTCAATTTTATGTAAGAGAGGTGATGAATAATTGCATTTATGAGAAAGATAATCGGTAAAATGCACAACTTTTGAGCTTAAACTCTATCCTGTGCTATGCGTAATGCTACCTCTTAAGCAAACACTAGCTTATGTGTGCAGTTGTTTTTATTTGAATCTTTGTAGACTTCAATGCAGTCATGAGCAACTTGGAATGAAAACAATAGGGTTGACTGTGAAGTTCTTGAGTAATCATATGGTACTTGTGAACTTGACGTGAGAAAACATTTGAAATTTAATGGCAATGTTGCAGGATTTGTGGCACTGTGAGATATGCAATCACAAACCTGGTCGTGGTTTTGGTATGCTATTTTCATAGCCTGAGCTTTTCTGTTATCATCAATTTGTTATTTGTTACAGTGAAATTTTGTGCTGTATTATATTAAGAAAAATGTGCCATTTATCATATCTTTGTTTACATGTTATACAATCTTCCTACTATATTTTGCAAATTGTGGATCAAAACTCAAACTGTTGCTGATTAATATGTGATGCTCTGTAATTATGAATGCAAATTTTTTAAGGTCTCTAATTTTTCCTGTATCAGGATTTTAAAAACTTGCCCTTTGTGGATGCTTGATATTTTCAAAGCTGAAAGAACAACTGAAACATGTTCTCTCTCTGAATTCGTGAGACATTTATTGCAATCTATTTAAATGTTTGAAACTTAACCTTGTTGGACATGGATCAGTTTTGAGGGGAAGTAGGTTTGTGAAGAGAAGTTGCAGATTTTTTTTTTCAAATGTGATGATATCAGTTGCACAAAGAAAATCAAAGTTTAGAGTTTCTCGGTTTCTTATGATTAAATGATGCAGATGTGAAGTTGATCAACATTTGATGAAAAAAACGTAGTCTTCAACAAACTTTGAAGTTCCAAAGATAATAATTTATATAAAGCGAAGAAATTGCATCACCATTCTCCTTTCCCTTTCCGAAAAAACATTTGATGTCATGTGCAGTACTCATTCTTCAAATCTTGTTTGTGCACTTTCAGAAACAACTGTAGAGGTTCTTCCCAGGCTGTTCAAAATCAAATATGAAAGTGGCACGTTGGAAGAGATTCTTTATGTTGATATGCCTCATGAATATCAGAATGCAAGTGGCCAGATTGTACTTGACTATGAAAAAGCAATACAAGAGAGTGTTTTTGAGCACCTTCGTGTAGTACGTAATGGTCAACTTCGCATCATTTTCTCTCCATATCTGAAGGTTTGTTGGTTGATAAATGGGCTTCTGGGGAATATTTAGATCTATATACTTTTATTATTAATTGATTTGATCATTAATTCCCTAACTATTTTACTTCTTCCACATTCTCTAGATTTGTTCTTGGGAGTTTTGTGCATGCCGTCATGAGGAACTTATTCCACGAAGGTTGATAACACCTCAGGTTGCTAATTTAATGCTTCTAGTCTGTATTATAAATTATGTTTTCTCGTGTGTGGGAATCTTGCTGCAGCCTTTCTTGGAGTCATTGAATTAGTTTATCATGCTTAGTGCATGTTCTAGTCAATTCTCAGAATCTGTCGTTAAATGGTCCTTTTTCTTTCCATATTCAGATTTTAAGTTCTTATGAATTTAGAGATTGCGTGAAAGTAGGTGGGAAATTTCCTCCTTCATATAAGCAACAAGCTAAACTAATCTAGGAAGGTAGAACACGCATAAATTTGCAAATTAATCCAGCAGTGAAACCTTATACTTACGTATCTACATAATAAGCCATCTAGGGGATGGCTCCTAATGGGATTGGTGAAGGGAGGGGTCATAAATAAATTCCTGAGATGCTTGGCCTCCTTGTCTAGGGAATTGGTCTCCATCCCTGATGAAATGGTTCTCTTCATTCTTTTCCTCGATACTTAATTGGAAGTGCCTGATGATGGTCGCTATATCTAAGTTTCATCAGCTTGTAGAAGATGTGGATGAAATTTCCCTTTATGATATTTGAGATGCTTCCAATGCTGGGCTGATCTAATTACTGCAATACTTGTCATCAGAGGTCAATTATTTTCTGAGTCACAGCTATGAATATTTTCCAAAATCAGAATCACTTGGTTAAATTCTGCTCTGAAGACTTCCACTTTCATGTGTGTGTATTTTTTCACATGGATAACTTTTTTCTGTACATGATTTATTCTTTCTTGTCCAATGGAGCTACTGAGGTGGTAAGGTGGAGGTTTGTCAAATTCTTTTGCAACTTTTTATATATTAAATTCCTATCGTGTAGGTAAACCAGCTTGGAGCTGCAGCACAGAAGCACCAAGCTTCTGCTCAAAATGCTTCATCGAACTCATCTTCACCTGATTTAGAAAGTAACTGTAACATGTGAGTTCTTTTGCTTTGAAATTCATTTGATTGCGGTCATAAGTTGGCGGTGGTTTTTTCTTGCCACTCTTGGAAAATTTCATAGTTGAAAGCTTGTTGCCTTTTGTTGCACTTTACTGAATGATGAAAATTACTGAACCCGAGAGGTAACATGAAGCTCCTCCATCTCACCACGTGATCTGAAAAATCTTGTATTCTTTATAATGGACATGCTCCACTTATTTACATAATTTGTGTCATGTGGATCTTTGGGCATTCAATAAGCAACCTTGATGATTTAGCTTGGAAACTAAGTCAGCAAAGCACTGCCCTTAACCATTAGATCTGCGATGTGAATAAAGTTCTTTTTCCATCCTACTCAGCCAGGACAGTTTTGCATTTTATGTTATTGGATTTATATGGCATATCAATTTGGTGCCCACCCTCCTATGAATAACTGAAGGAAAATACAATTAAAGTTATTTTGAGTAAAACTATTGCATTATGCTAATTTAATTCTGACTCTCAAATAGGGATTGATTCTCACTCTGCTATTCACCTTCATGATGATGTCAATGTTAGCATCAAACAACTTAGCCTTTGACATTTTTATGACTGATAAAGTGGAAACAAACAAGGATTGCAATCTAATGCATTTAAGATGTGTCTGGCATGTCATAGAAAAGTTACATTTAAATTTTTGTCTGTGGGGCTACTCGATGAATATTCAACTCAATATAGATAATTTTTAGATGGCTAACTTGTTCAATTGATTGTTAGATTCTCAATTTGATACATATGATGGTTGATAAACTTGGTGGAACTTTTATTCATATCAGGTGGCCTTTGTTTGGCTTATGTTTATTTATGTGAAATTTCCAGGTTTCTTGCATCTGCTTGTCAACAAGCAAAAGCCTTGGAGATACCTTTAGTTAATGATTTAGGATACACAAAGAGATATGTGCGTTGTCTCCAGGTACCATTTATTGCAATTGTCTGATTTCCTATTAACCATGCTTGATTATTGGACCCAAATAGGCTCATCTCTTTTTCCTTGGTTACTAGTGCACTGTTTGATATGTTCTGGAAATGGCCAAGGCATAATATTTTACTTAAGGCAACTAGTTTCTCATGTGAATTCATTTGAATGTGGTTTAAACTTGCTCCCATGCGTTTTTCTTTTTAGGATTTTTTGATGCCATTGATGCATGATATCCTCTCCCAGCCCTTCATTCCTGCCTGCCTGATTTGATGTTTTGATCTTTGTAGTAACAGTGCTTACCAATTTTACCTACCAATTGACCTTACCCTCGGGATTTTGGATTTAAGATCTATATCCAGCACTAACAAAGCACATACACATAAGATGAAATATGCATCTCCATTTTTGTTCAGGTTGCATTATATTTGAAATGTGATGTTTGCATTCTGCTTGTTTTGGAGAATGTTGGACTGATCATATCTTGATTTTTTCTTTCTTTTTGTCTTTTTTTTTTCCCTTCATGTTTGGTTAAACAAACTGCAGATATCAGAGGTGGTTAATTGCATGAAAGACTTGATTAACTATACTGCTCAAGAGGCTGGCAAGGGACCAATAGGTAAGCTTAAAGAAACTTCCATCATTTGGTATATGTTCCTTTTTGACCTGTTCTGATTTATTGCAAGTATAACTGTCAATCAATTCTTATCAGCACAGATTGCCATAAGCTGCAACAGTTTGATGTTCTTATCTTTTATTTCTCTTTAATTTTCTCATGCTTTTGTGCTGATTGAAACTTTCTCTAAACTTTCACATATATGCTTAATCAAAAAGGAAATGAAAAGAAACCTAAAATGGAAATTTTCTAGGGAGGGTGCGTTGAGTATCCAATAATCATTCCTTTCACCACCTGAGTAAGCTTGTCGATGATATGCAGAAGCTTTCTTTCCAAAATTAAAAAAAAAAAATACATCCTTGCATCGAGCTTCCTTAAAGTAAAAGCTAGTAGCTTTTACAAACGCCAAACTGACAAATAGATTGCAATGACACCTTGCTAGCTGCTGCTAGGTTCGTTGAGGATTCCCAAATATTCTGCTAAAAGGGGGGAATAGCTTCAAAGGTTATATATTGGTGAGAATGGATTAATATATTACTTGACAAACTATATGTGACAAAACAAACTTCATCTATTTGTCCCAAACGCATCAGAGTTTCCTAGAATGCAGGCTAAATTTGAATCTTTTGAGTTTTGACTCGTGGTTATTTAAGTTTTTATTTCACATAATAACATCTTTTTTGTTTTCCAGAGAGTTTGGCTCAGTTCCCCCGCAGAACTAGGCCTTTTTCTGGGCTGCACAGTTCTGATCAGCAACCACCTGAGAAAAAGCAGCATACTACACTTACATCGAATGATGATCTTCATTCTGTACAGGCTAGTGTCATACATCCTTCCACAAGCAATGGTGTTGCAAGTGCAAACAATTCCCTCGGCACAAGCTCCACCTCTTTCTCTGCCATGACTGTTGCCAGGCTTTTTCATCAGAATTCCGTGAATTCACGGATTGAAAATCAGATGACTAGTCCCAGCAGTCCATATACTGGGACATTTGTTCAGATTCCATCTGCTGTCTCTTCAACCACTCTGACACTAGCTCAGCTCAATCCCTCCTCTCCCTTCTCTTGTTTAACACCATCATCATCTAATAATCCTCAAAGTTCTCACAATATGTTAGCTGCATCAACTGCAATAAACCATGTCAGTTCAGCACATTCATCTGTTCAAACACCAATGGAGCAGTCATCTCAGTCAAATGAGGTTGATCCAAATGAATTTCAGAGCTCTGTTGAGAAAACTACACAAGAAATGATGATTTCTTCACAATTCAGTGGGGCAGGTGGTATGGTCAGTGTTGATTATGAAGGAAATGATATAAAGGACATAAATAGGGTCACAAGGTCAACACAAAATGTGGTCACCAGTGGCCCTTGCCTGGAGGGCAATGTGATGGGAAACAAGAAGTCAGGTACTATGGGTGGAGGATTTGGGAGTTTGAATGGTCAAAATTATCTCTCTGCCTCTACTAGCAGATTCACAGCTGCCATGGGGAATGTCTCCAGCACTTTGTCTGGTAGGTTTGCCATGCCAGTGATGGATCATGATGCTGTTATGAATCATCAACAACAGGCACTGGCTTATCAGTTGCGTCTTGGAGCAGTAAATAGATTTCTTGATAACCAATTTGATTAGAAATCTCCCTGAATAGTTAATTTTACTGATCCTTTCATGGTGATAATTCAGACCTAGTACGATACCATTCAGGTGGTGATACAAGGGGCTTGAGACGTGGCCATTTTATCCTTTCTGCTGAATCATGAGAAAATTTTGTTTCCTTTGACTGGCAGCAGCTGCATATTGTACAAATATAGAACTTCGTCTGCCAATAGGCAATTTCTGCAGATGGTGATGGGGAGGCAACATTTTCTTAATTAGCTAGAGATGAATTAGAATTTTATGTTTTCGGAAAGAATCAAGGAATATTCTGCTTTGATAATGAGTTCCATTTGTTCCATATCTTTCTTTAAGCTAACGTGAAATCCTGCAATACCTTACCACTGCTGCTTCGGGATTTCTTCGCACCCGAATCACTAGGAATCCTCGTTACTTCAAGATATTGTTCTTAGTTACATATAAATGGTTAAGGATGGTTTTTGCAATCGCCTTGGTTTTTTGGGTAAGCAATGATCGACCAATTTTCATGGATGCATTTTAGCTCAAGCTCAGAATTGCGAGACACGCAGCAATTGCGGTTCAGTAGATACATGTTTTTATCAAACTAGACTATCGTGATATAAAAACTTGGGACAACATTGACATGACAAATACAAGGCAATGACAATTGTAACTAACGATTTCTAAATGGTGTTTGCTGCTGCTCTTTATTCTCTTCAAACTTCAACGTATTTTTCAATGGCGGCAGCCAAGGTAGCCTTTGGAACTGCACCTATAACACCTTCCTTCTTCTCTCCATTCTTGAACATTAGCACTGTGGGAATGCTTCTAATCGCGTATTGTGATGCAATGTTTGGGCAATCATCAGTGTTCACTTTGTAACAAGCAATCTTTCCTGCGTATTCTGCTGCCAATTCATCAATCACCGGTGTTATCATTCGGCATGGTCCGCACCATGGTGCCCAAAATTCAACTAGAACTGGGATTTCACAGCCAATAACCAGGCTATCCCAGCTTGAATCTGTCACCACTTGCACTGTAGAAAAAAATAATAATCCCAAGATCATTCAGTGCACAAGCACAAGCAAAAATGAACAATAGTTTTTTTTTTTAGAAAAAAGCAATTGAGAGGGAGGGAGAGGGGCTTACCTACACCGACAGCTTCTTGAGCTTTGCATACAATAGTGGATTTATGATTTTTGACTGAAGCATATGAAGAGGAGAAAGAAGATGGAAATGACAAAGAAGAAGACCTCCTTAACCCCCCGCCTGTGGGCAATTTCAACTTCTCTTTTGAGCAAGCTACATGGTTTGAATATAATACTCCAGCTCTAGTAGTAGACATGGTGCTCATATTCATGCTTGCGTGAAGAGCCATGAACTATATGCTGCTCTTTTCCCTTCTGTTTGCTAGGTTTTATATCCTTTGTCTACTTAGAAAATGAATCCTAGATATCCAGATATCGAGGGGAAAAAAGGGTACTCAAAACAGATAAAGGAAAGCATGTGATCTTTCTTTCTTTTCAACTAGTTGGGTTTTTCAGTGGATATTGTAAGAGAAATGTAAGGTTGAGGCGACTCCACTCTTGTGGATGAGATTCTGTCCCGTTTATCTCATCGCATGAAACTACCTTGCTCTGGAAAATAACATGTGGATTTTTGTATCTCTATTTTAAACAATGTGCACAGAGCAAAGTTTTTTTTTTTTTTCTTTCATAGATATTTACTTTTCTGTCAATAAAAAAAAAAACTCTTGACAACAAATGCCACCTACCAATCTACTATAGAGTTGTTAATGGGCTGAGTTCCAATTGGATTTTGTCCAAAGCTAAGTGGGCTTGAATCAAAATCCAGTAAAACTATTTTAAGGGTTTTAAGATGAGGCCAACCTCATAGTCTTAGATTATTTGGTTCTAGTCAGTCCATTCACATCCATAAGCTATAATGGCCAAGGGTGATAATTTATGTGATGATGAGTTCGTGAAAGAACCTTAGATTTCAAAGAACTTTTCATGATTATCTTATGAATATCCGGGTTGTTCTTGAAAAATAAATTCTTTGTGGATACATGAGGTGATCTGATATCTAAGTTAATACATATAAAAGATAAATATAATATAGGGAAAAGAAAAGAAAAGAAAAGAAAAGAAAATGATAGATAATGAGAAGAAAATTATTGTGCAAGACTATTTTTGTTTTTTAAGTTTGTGCACGGAGTCCAAGACTTATCTATTTTTACGTGTCATTGAGGTATTTATACATCTAGTTCTAGAACTAAGTTGATGGAAAAGAAAATTATTTTTTTTAAAAAAATTAAATCATGAGATGTCTAATTGTGTTTACTATTGGTGAAGATATTAATAACAATATTTTTCTAGAAAGTTGAGGATTGCTATGCTATGTTCTTTATTGGTGAAGATGTTAGCGTCACAGTATGATTATCTAAAAGAACACCATTAGTGATAATGTTGACATTTATAGTATCAAGAAATAACAATTATCTAAAACACATTACTTGTATTACATAGAAGAAATTGTGCAAACATGAAAAGTTTAGAAGTATTTCTTGAAAACTTAAAATGTATAGAGATGTGTGTATGACATTACTTAATAAGAAAAAAAATGAAAGAGAAGAGAGAAAAAAAGAAAAATCCGTTCATTTGGTTGATCTATATTACTAGAGGAACAACATTGCTAGCCTGTAAAAAGGTTGGTCATTTTAGCCATTGGTACTAGAATTATTATCATTAGAGCTTGCGTGTGACCTTAACATCCCTTTTTTTTTCTTTTTTTTCTTTTCTCTTTGCTTGTATTTTATGTAAACTCATTTATTCTTTACTCTTTTTTAGCAATTGGAACTCTTTATTTGGTTTTGTGGCCATTGAATCCTTGTAAAACTTGTGAGTTGACTTTTATTCATTACAACTTAAGAGAGGAGAATTCTTATGCAATGGATCTAATATGCACAATAGCAAAAAAAAAAAAATATAGGCACATGGCTAAGTCTTCAAGCCATTTAGACCCAATCCAAATTGCTATTTTTTGTTATCATTACTTGAGGAATTATTAGATACTCTTATGTGATTACATGATATCTAATTAAATTGCTTTTTGTTGTTGACTCGTCAATATAGATAAATTCTAACTTACCAAAAGTGATAAAAATATTTTTTTTAATTTGAATATATATAAGAGGAGGAATTAGAAAAATAACTTTTGAAAAAAAAGATATTCTTATCATTTTTTATTAGCTTGTATGTGATTTTTTCTCTTCTTTTTTGTGCATATCTCTTCTATGCTCTAAAGTATTAAAGTGTATTTATTTTCGTGATTACTTCTGCGTTTGAAGCAAACGATAAAAAATACATGTTTGGTAACATGTAAACAATTATTTACTACTTGTAGGTCCTAGTTAATTTTTTTTGTTGAAAACACAGGTGAAGTAAAAGCAACTCCAAGCTGCTTCTCAACTACTATGCTACAATTAAAAGACTGGAAAATCCAGATGAAATTCACTTTGCACTTTCTGTGAACGGTCTTCACTGTTCATGATTTGATTAGGTCAGGTTCGAACCTAAATGTATTAGACCAGGTTCGACTTAAAAAAATAAATCTAAATTTTTTATTTTAATTATATTTCATTCAAAAAATTAGTATTTACTATTATTTAATTATATTACATAAATTAAAAGGAGATTGCGTGATAACATAACATTTGCAAAATTTGATCGTAATTTTAATTTTATTCCTGATGATATTTTACTTGATTTTGTTGCACGCTTAAAAAATCATGAAAAATATAGTCCTTATTGGATGAATTTCATATGTGATAGAATTGTAGATAATTTAATGGAACAATAAAAAATATTTTATATAAAGTATTATTTATTTTAAAATATAATAACAGTAGTTAAATCTAAAATATTTAAATTAAAAATCATCAATGTGTATATATATATATATATATATATATTAGCTATTTTATAACCTCAATTTGAAAAGCATTCTTAACCAAACACATTAAACTACTTTTTATTCAACCTCAATTTCAACCATAGTTTTAACCAAATATATATAAATATCAAATCATTCTCAATCAAAAATATTTTTTATAAAACAATTTTTTCCAAACCACAACCACAAAAGTCACAATACTAAACACACAAGTACAACTTAAGAATCATACAATCTTTCTACAAGTGCTATTATTATCACCTTATTTTTTGTTTTCAAATAGAAGTTTCACTTTATATTTTAAAATTATCTCATATCTAAATTCTGAAAAGAATATAAGAAGATTAAAAAATTATGCTATATTATTTAACTAATAGTCCTATAGGATGTTGGAAAATCTTAGGTTATGACATGGTTTATGAACTTCATAAATGAAGATATAAACTCTCTGTCTATATGTGTTTGCATGTGTGTGTCTTATTCAATAATAATGAAATTTTAGGATAATGTTAACCAAAAGTATTTTGATCTAGATAATAATTCTAAATTCATGACTTGACTTTGAAAGATGATGAGATCTAACAAAGAGAAAACAATGTCACCAAATACTTTGACACGCTAAAATGATTGCAAGACATTGTTATGTTTAATGATTACAAATTAATAAAAATCTATATAGAAATGAAACCATTATAAGAAGTAGAGTAGGACTTTTAGATTTACAAATTCATGACTAGACTTAATATTAAGTTTGATAAAATAAAAGAAAAACAATAGATAAAAACCCCTATCTCTAATTGGAGAGGCATTTCATAAGTTAAAAGACATTTCATAAGTTAAAAGAGAGGAAAGCTGTATAAAGATTTTGCTTGGAAAAGTAACAGACTTGGTAATAAACACAAACATGTGATTTCTATAGCAAATAAAAAAGCTTTTTTAGTAAAAAATATATGAAACAAATTTTAAAACTTATAAAGTTTAATTCATTATTTATTAATCCTAGTGTTTTACTGGTTCAAATAAGTAGTCATTTTTGTGCTCTATCTTATTGTTCAAAATTTGCTTCTTGGATCATTGGTTCAGGTGTAATCAATTATATAACTAATTATTTTTATCTATTTACAAATTATTTAACATGTTCTAGTAATGAGAAAATAAAAAATATAGATGATAATTTCTTACTTATTGCAGGAAAAGGGTTAATAACAATTTTTAAAAGTATAAATCTTAAATTTTTTTCTCCACTTTTCTAAACTTATTTGTAATGTTATGTATCTAAATAAATTAATAAAAATTGTAATTGTAGTGTTATTTTTTTATATATATAATTCTATCTATATATTTTAGGATTAGAGTTTGGGGAAGATGATTTGCTAGAATAAAATCTTTATTACTCTGATGATAACTTCTTCAATAATAAAATAGCCTGAAGCTTTATTAATATAAGTTTAATGTATATTTATGAATGAATAATGCTTTGGAATCTTAGACTAGGATATCTTAATTTTTTCTAGCTTAAATATTTATTAAGTGAGTTGTTTAAAAAATTAAATTGTTTATCTTTTCATTGTGAAAGTTGTTATTTATCAAAAAAATCATTGTACAACATTTCCTTTAAAACCCTATGTGTTGTGGTTTAAAACTATTTTATTTAATTTATAATGATTTGTAAGTCTCTTTAAAGATCACTACTTATCTAAAAAAATAATTTTTCACATTGATAAATGATCATATATGATTATGTTGGATTTATTTGAGGAGGGAAAAAATTGAGGTAGTGACATTATTTAAATATTTTTATCAAATGATAAAAAACCACTATCAGACAAGGATTAGCATACTTTACTATGATAATGGAATATAATACTTTAACAAGTATTTGTAAATTTTTTTTGAAAAAAAAAGGGTTCAACATTGGTTTATATATTGTAACACCCTGTAACAAAATATAATTATTAAGACAAAAAAACAAATATTTACTTGAAAAGGCTTATGCCATTGCATTTTCTATGAATATTCAAAAACATTTACAAGCTGAAGTTGTTTTTACTACATACTATTTGATTAACATGATGCATACTTGAGTTTTGTAATTTCATGCACCATTATATTGCCTATTATTTTTTTTTGAATACATAAATACAATCTGATTCGTAAATAAAAGTATTTGAATGCACAGTCTTTGTTCATGTACCAAACAAACTCCAATCTAAATTTGGTTCTAAAGCTGATAATGTGTTTTCATCGGATATATCCTAAACAAAATAGAACACAATGTTACAATCCTCAAATTAAAAAATTTATACAAGTATGATTTTTTTTTATATTATAAAATATCAATCTTTAGTAAAAATAATCTTGATAAGGGATATCCCCCAACTAAAAAGGATAAAAATGTTATGATCCTTAAATCAAGAAAATTCATGTAAGTATGAATATTTATTTTTATAAAAAATCAACCTTATTTTACTAAAACCTATCTTCTAGGATATTTATTTTAAATCAAATTATATTTTTATTAGTAATTAAAATTAATTTTAAACCATTTAAGTTGATCAAGTCATATCAAATTAATCCACACATAGTTTAAATTTTTATTTTCCACTAAAAAAAACATTAATATTTCCTAAATATTTTTTTTTATATTAAAAAGATTTTGTTCCAACCCGAAGGGGCCCAATAATCTAGTCACTTATTGTTTGATAAAAGAAATATTAGAATCCTATAAACCATTTAGTTATGGAAGCATAACTCAAGAAAAATAAAGCGGTTCAAACTTCAAAGATTCTCTAGCCTGATGGACAACCAAGACTGGTTAATAGAAAAAAGAGAAGCTTACCATGCAGAGAGAATCCGAGGACCTTATAATTGCTACGTTTCCATGTTTATAAACAACATATGAAATAAATAAATGAATGCCCATGATCAACAATTCAATTAATTGAATATCATTCTCCTGAGGAATCCATACAATCAACGGTGAATACATAGCAGACAGGAAAACACAATGACAACATGATGTTGACATTTGTGCCTCCAGCACACCGACAGTATTCGTTTATAAGAAAAATATCAGGTTGAAGTGTGTTATGAACTGGAAGTCCTTGCAGTTCATGCATTCTCAGTGTCAGCTATTTTTTTATATTTCTCAATTGCTATACGATCACTACCCCACCCCGTATACGCAAACCTCATTTGTTTTTCTTTCCGCCAGCCAGGATACGTTGAATCTGAAGCCCTCGGCTGAAAGCTTGGTTAAACAGCAGCCTGGTCTGGAATTCTGAAACGAACGGGAACCAGGCAAGAACAGCCACTGGTGCAAAGATGACCAAAGCCATCATGTACTCGTACCCACGGGCTAGAGCTTTCACAGATCCCCACATTTTAAGGCCCTTCACTACTGGCCTGCAAGCTTGGGCTATCTGAAAACGAAATCAGCTTAATTTGTAAAGATCGATATTTAACTAGGAAAACTCATGATCACCATTATGTTATGTAAACACGGAATAGAAATATAAACTAAGGGAATGAGGCTCCTTTTTGCAGTGCGTAACATTAAATTCCATGTAAGAAGGTGTTTGATATAACTTAGTAGAAAATGATAGGCTTGCGAGGTAGAGGAAATGATTTTGCATGATAGTCATGTACATACCTGCAGAAGCGCCAAACCAGTTGGCAGAAAAGCTAGCAGACTCTGAAAGATGTCTCCAACTGTGAGGTGAAGAGTAGTGAACAGGATAACGAGAGTGATCACAGATCCAATAAAGAGAAACAGCTTAAGAAGTCTAAACATCAGCTGAAAATCTGCACTAAACTTCTTTCTTCCCATGGAAACAATCTGCAGTTCGAAGGCACTAGAGTTGGTGAATTGCATTCCACAGGACAAGTTCATTTTTAAAAAAGATTTAAGATTTTAGAGTTTGAACAATAACCTTTAAGATGATCATCATAGCAACAATGACCAGCCACGACAGACCATATACCTGAAATCAGAAAACAAATTCATAGACATGAACATTAAAGGCATATAATTTCAAAACACAATAGAGCTAAGGACTTCAAATTCATTTTCGTTAGGCAAAACAGCAAGCATGATGGTTTCCGGTTCTCATCTTATTTTATTTTTGCATTGAAAGGAAACCATGAGGGACACCCCCCGGCTAGAAGAGCCCCCCCCCCCTATAAACAAAAACAAGACGCTAGTGATTCCACAAGAGTTATCCCTTTGTACGCATCATTATGGTTCCATGGTCATAATCACTATAAAAGACATCTATCTCTGCAATCCTTGAAAAGTAGATTTTGATATTGACATTTTGTGAGAAAAAACGTTGGTAGACAATGAAAGATTTCAGAAGTTCCTCTATCAAATTAGACTAAGACTTGTGCTACGTTTTAGAGTAGAAGAATATTAAATTTCATGTACTCACAATAGCACTTCGGCTTCTTCCAGGCGTGCTTTCCTTGACTGCTTTTAGCTGGTATACAATCCCATATTGATAGATGAAGAAACGCAGAGAGAGAAATATCTCCCAGAACCGGCCTAAAAATCCAGTGTGTTGCAGGTGCTCCTGTTCCTCATCCCACCAAGACTCCCAGCTCTTGTTTGCTGGGACACCAATACCACCCTGGCTGCTTATCCACTTCGACCAATCATCCCAGTCATCCACAATCTTCTGCCACTCAAATCCGGATGGATTGAAAAGGAAAGGAGCAAACAAAAAAGAAGTCACTAAGAACCACATTGAGGCCGTGACAAGTGCAAAGCCTACTCCACTTGCTGCCTTTCCATATATCTTATAACATATAAGCAATATTAAAAGCTCCAGTCCTTTCACAAAGTGACTCCTCGAGTACATCCTATAGTTCTCAGCAAATTTCTGATGCCGAACCACAAAACCACGTCCAGTAGCCCTGTATTTTGCTCCACCATGCAGGATAGTGCGCCCAAAGTAATGCACCTTGGTCCCAAGGGAAAAGGTGAAGAAGACAGAAGCAAGCTGAAGCTGCATGATTATTATGTCACCTAATGCTGTTCTGAACCCTCTCTCTAGCCCCATCTCCATGACCATGGGCAACGCCATCAGAAAACCAATCTGAACAAGAGACTGTGAGGCCATGGCTGCTTTTAGGGGATCATTTCCCCTAGCCCGTGCATACTTAATTATTGAATCCTCCAATCCACTTAATGACAGATAAAGTTTACAATACAAGAAAGCATATACCGTAAGGACAACTATCTGCATATTAAAAAGACAAAAATGATCTGTTAGCTGAACTTCCCAAATGTGGAAACATCCTAACATCCCAGCTACAAATGCACACAGGAATGCATTCAACTCAATAATTGCATACTCTGTGCAGGGCACAGCATATCAGAAAGAGTTTTCTGCACAATAGAGATGCAAATAACAGATCACATTTAAAAGGAGACATTACGTTAAGTATGGTTTGAAAATCAAATGAACAAGATATTTAAGTTGTTTAAGAAAAAGGGTTTGCAAGCAAAGCTGTTCTTTTATAAAGATGCATAGTTGACTCTGGAAATGAAACTGACTTCAATACTGAAAGCCTCTTCGACAATCTTCTCTTCTCATTAAACACAGAAGGAAGCAGCCATTTACTTGAGAGAAAAACCGAAAGGACATGAGAGATTCTGGACAGTTTAATGTAGCAGTTTGACTACTAAGAAAAAAAATATAAATATAAAAAAACTACATGATTTTTTTACAAAATATAAATCATTGGATCATAAAAGAGGGAAAAAAAATCTTTAGGTGATCCACAAGAAACAATACCCCTTTTCTTTCCAATTGAAATTATGAAGTCCATATGACATTTATTAGAAGAATTGCTCTTCAATTCTTTGTCATTTAGCTCCTTGCTATTTGGAACTAAGCACTGCAAAAAATGCATCTTATAAACAATGCACTGACACGCATGTGAAAACAAACAAATGCATACATAATCCGACCAACACATTTATTCCCTAATGAAATATCATGGCCAAATATTTCAATCTGTAAGCTGTTCTTTTTCCCATAATGTACGTAATTTTCTAGGTATATCATGGCCTTGATAGCAACTATTTTGGTTGCCTTTTTTCATGCTTAGATTGAGTTCTCTGGAAAACAAGGTAACTATTAGATTTTTCAATTAGCCTTGTTCACACTGCTTGTCCAATTGCTTTTCAACATGAATTACACATTCAAAAAGAATTACCATTGAACTGACGTAAAATCCGATCGTTGTATAATAAAAGGACAGCATGCGGAAGAAATCAAAACGATGACCTAGTCGATAGATATCCCTGCTGAGTGCCTGCTCCCCATTACCACATGCTACCTTTGCTTCGAACAGAGAGATTTGGTTGAGCCCGACATCTCGACCTTTCCCAACTTGAATATACTCATGATGAGTGACATTCCCTCGTCTCAGTGTTGAGTTGAAACCTACATTGTAGAACAAGAATAGAGAAGCTGATGAAATTGTGTCACCGGAGATGAAATAAATTCCCAAACATTTTGTTGGTTACTCTTCAACTACTTTTCTAGGTGACGAGAACAGGTTCCTTGAGAATAGTACCAGCAAATATGTCCTCACTCAAATTGATGCCATGAGAAGCCTTGCTGATGCCACCACGTGTTACGTGAAAGATTCTATCAAACACATCTGGATGCCCATAATGGAACCGGACCCTATAAATACCAATACAAATTTCAAGATAAAATGTCAACATTAATAAGATCAACAAAAAGGCCACCTGAATGGTTTTATTTAACAATAGCAAAGACATCTTATGTTCTTCACGCTAAATAAGTGGATGACCTAATATTTGGCATGACCCAATTTCCAAGAAGCAAATGAACATATATGCATAGGGGACCACACGGACACATGCGTGCAAGAGAGGAGTGGATTATCCTATCTATGCATAGTGATTCTCAAAGCTCTTTTTTTTAGCACTGGTACATAGTAAAAATATATTTATGTTAAGATCAGCAAAATCACCTTTTTTTTTTTTTTAAAGGAGTGGTACTATTTATTCCTTTAAAACCTTTATCTCAATAATGTATCTTAAAAACGGCTGGTATTTTGCATACCATAAGTTGAACTACACTGTTATCTAAACATAGAAAGGAAGAAAAAGAGAAGGTTTACTTCAATGGTCTTGCTAGAACCCTTTGACCAATGGTGACAAAACTCGTTTCTTGGTTTGACATGAACCAAGCCAAAGAGGAGACACTGCAGCATAGATGTAAAAACACATTAGAACAATGACAAGGCATGATATTTGATGGTAATAGAGCATCAGAGAACTAGAAAAGATAAACATCCATCAGACCTTCCAGTAAAGATATGCTCCCGAACACCCAAAATTGTAGGTGGAAGCACTCCATGATCTTCATTAAATTCTTCAAGAAGGTTACGCATTTTAAGAGCTTCTTCCAAGTAATTATCCTATAAGAAATTGATATGAAAAATCATCAGAATAGGTATAAAAATCATAACGAAGCAACAGTACATTAAGTTTTTCCATGTTTTACCTGATTCATGTCAATGGCTTGCAGGGCTTCCCCTCGAGTAAATATAATGGCATGATTCTGATTCTCAGGCTTTCCTTCTCCTAATTTAGCTGCACCTGGCAATCTTATGCGATATATTTCCTTTTGGAGAAGATAGAAAACAATTAGCTTTATGGAAAAAGTATCTCAAATGTTATTAAATGGGAATATCATAAAAATTACCTGATCAAGATTATCAACAGCTTTTACCAATACAGAATAATAAACCTTCTGTACCTTGCCACCTTCTCTTTCTCTTTCTTCAACTTCGTCAATATATGCAACACGTAGAGAGGGATTACTGTAGAAGATGTAGCAGGTTCAAAGTCTTGAACAAAATGTGCTCAGCAAACTGCTTATGATATTCAACAGTGAGATGCTATAATTAGACAAAGAGCATACTTGACCATTAAATTGAGAATGTCTGTTGCACGACGATCTCCACTCCTCTTCTGATTTCCATAGTTCTGACAGGTAGCAACATAAGTGAATTTCATGTCCGCTACTGCCTCTATTTGAGCACTCACAGATCTTTGACTTTTCTTATCTTCCTCAGTTGGATCTGTGATGGCTTTGTAACCTTCTAGTATCTCTGCATTTATGAGAATACGTCAGACATTGGCATATTACTCCAAAATGAAAATGCTTCACTGGGCACTCATCATTTCTACTGAAAGAATTTACAGTTATATTGAAAACAAAACCATGAGAAAATGGTATACATCCCCAGGAAAAGTACAACTAAGGTCAGAGGCATTGAGCTCAATTTTAGCAGTAAACGAATTAGATTCAATGAATTACTACTTTATAACATCAATTGGATTTGTGTTCTCGCAAATATATTCTACTACATGCCAAGGAAAACAAATGAAAGAAGCCTGACGCAAGTCTGAGGCATCGACAGTGAATTAATTAAACAGCAAGGGATTCAGGAAATTATTTTATTCTTGAGAACTAAACTATACTAGCTCCCAGCGCATTCTTTCACGAAGAGCATAATTTTCTCTTCAAGACTGAAAATGAAGTTTGAACTTTAGATTTTTTCAAAAATCATTTTTTGTTCTTTCTCCCTCAGATTACTTATCAGATTCCAAATTTTGGAAAAAAATGCTGTTAATGCCATTTATTTAAGCCACCATTCCTACTTGAAATTTATGACTACGTGATTTCATCATTTTTAATCCTATTAAAAAAGGTCAGATATGACTGACAAAAGAAAGCTTATATTAAAGAGTAAGAAATCATATCTTCTTTAGAAGATTCTGATGCTGCAAGAATGGAACATGGATGCCACATGTTTGTTATTTTCATATTTCTAGAACTCGTTATTTAATTTGCTCAGGAGGGCTACTTTCAGGAAATGAAGACCATATGCAATTCCACTTTTGAAAGTGATTTTCAAACAAAATGAAGAAAAACATTCAGGCTCTCACCACTTTCTTTCGCCATATCAAGGAAAGCTTGAAGTCTTAAAGCTCGTCTGTAGTACATCATCCCTCTAACTGCAACATTTATGATCATTTGTGTGTGTGTATATATATAAAGATTAATGCATTTAGATGAGAAAATGTAAAGGGATCACTACCTGTGCGACAAAGAGTTTGACCTCTTAAAGAGCCCCAATGGCGAAGTTGCAAAATATTTTCTTCATTTTCCCAAACCTCACTCTCCTTTTTGCAATTTATTCTTTCCATGAAGTTATTCCATTCATCTGATGACAATGCAAATGGCTACTGAATTAATTACAACATTGATTCATTCATTCAAAACAAATGCAAATCATACATGGTATGGTACTATGGGAGTTCACAAAACAACCTAACCTGGGTAAATTTTTTGCAAGTAGTAGATGATTGATACACCATCTTCATTCTCCATTTCAAGATCAGATTTGGAATATACTGTCTCTTCACTATAGTAGGGGGTTAAGACACTGTGCATGGCAGAAGAGTAGTCTTATTAATAAAAGTTGATGTTGTTAAAAATCCCTTAATTTCCTCAAAGAAACTCATCAAATTTCTCAAGACATTGAAAAACTGTGTAATTTATCCAGGACAAGTCCATCTAGAATCCACAAATGTACTTTCACAAAAACTATAATAAATCAGACACTGACTTTGGGAGAGTAAAGAGTCTCAATAGAAGCATGTAGGATGATATTTGAACAAGCAATATTATCACAAAGAATTTGAGAAAAGGCACTGCCTTTCTTTTGGCTGACTGTTAGCCAGAAGTAGACTCAACTTGATCATATGCTCTGAACATATATTGTACAATGTCCGGTCAGGTGTAACCCAATGTGGCTACCAATGACCAGTATTGGGTCAAATTCTAGTCACTTGTCAATTGAACGACTTGAAGGTGGCAGACAATTATTAGAACAACTGTATGTTAACAATTAGTTGAATTCAGCTGAATTCAACAAATTGTGAAGGCAGTTCTTTGCAACTTGGAAAAGTCACTGCAATATTCACTTCGCTATCATTTTTTATTAAAAATGAATCAGACCTGAATGAGAGCATTTTACGGACTCGAGGAGGACGTGGCATGTCCATAAACAATGAATTTGTAAAGAATGAAATCCTCCTACGTGCTTCAAGGTTTGTTGGGACATCATTGGCAAATTCGTTCACAGTCAAAAGGAGATGAATGCGTCGTATCTAAGAGATCATTAATCAAAGCTTTCATCAATCCTTGCACACACTAGAAGGGTTAGTACTTAAAATAATCATTGAAGCTCAGCAAGTGCTAGGGTACCTGTTCTTCCCATTGTGCTGTAACTACAGGAGGGAATGTTATAGCAGGTTTTGTGTCAGTACCAGAAAACACTTGTCTTCCAGAATCCTTGCCACTTTGCCCGAGGTCTACCAATTCACTGAAAATCATCACACAAGAACAGGCTGGACTGTTAGCACTCATATGAAGGACAAGTCTGTGCCACTAATCCAAGTAGAAGATGCAAGGTTCACCAACCGATTCTCATTCACCATCATATCATTAGTAAATACTTCTAACATGTCCTGCAGTATCAACACCACGGTATTTTGCTGGGAGGGATCAGCATCTTTCTGCAAGGTGGAAGGAAAGAGGAAGAGGTCACTTTCCAATGCACAGCTGCAAAGAGAATTTCAGATTCACAAAAGCAAGCTGAATATACCATTACCCGAGTTTCATAAATGACTCACCAATAATCTCACGAGCTCCACAAATTTGTTACATAATGCTGGTAAGGGACCCATTCTGAAATTTGTAAGAAGTGTGTTCTTTGAAATATTACTCTCAACTTCTTTAAAGATGATGCTAAGTATCCTGTTACATTAGAACCACAGTTACACACTACACTGAACCATCATCCTAATTTCATTCAAATGCCAGGTAAAACTCTGCAGCAGATAGATTAACAGCCAAAATGATTAACTTTTTTAAACGCATATAGATATTAGTAGAGCACTAAATACTGGGCCGGAACTCAAAATGTTATAGAGGGAATGCAAATGCTGTAGCAGAAATACTATAACGTAGATTGGACTCTTGCAAACTTAAACTTTGATTGGGAATGATGAAATTGTCAGCTAAGAGCCTGCTCTCCAAAGTAGGTATCTGTAATATTTAAAAGATTTAAATCCACAGGACAAGTCATCTTTTCCATGGTAAGTTTCTTTCTGTTCTTCTCTCTCTTTTTTTTTTTTTTTNTTTTTTTTTTTTTGGGGGTGGTGGTGGTGGTGTGGGGGTTTCTGATTAGTTGTTTAAAGAAAGGATGGATAAAATGGATATGGATTATCAGGGGTAAGGAAAAGAACACCGCCAACAACCTTTTCTCAATTTCTCCAACTATCAAAATATTCAGGACATGTTTAAGGGATTCGTAGCATTCAATGACTGCACATTTCATGTATTCATCTGCACATATGCGTTTCCAGAGGTCCGCATCCCTTGATCGGAATTGCACTGCCATATCCAAAGCTATCGGGATCTGTAAATGTAGCAAATATTCAACAGTTAAAAACAAGATCCATTCACTCAACCTACAGAAAGAAAATACATGCTGACCTTGCTTGCAAGCATAATCGGTGGCCACTGAATTAATTTGAGGCTAGGATCTGATGTATATGGAACCAGCAACAGATCCATCTCCCTGAATTAAAAGAGACCAAAGATTTAGTCTCAACTGGGGAAAGAACAGATAGAAATGAAATTTTATCAAGCTTATGAGGCCTTTCCTGTCACTAATGAGATCTTCTTCACGGAAACTACATATCACTTCATTCCATAACTGAGCAAATTTGGCAGCTTCACTTCTCCTGCTTGCAGTAACCTAACAGGAATGACATTGTAATAACTGAGTAAGATGCATGAAACTGCAAAACAATGATAATGATATAGAGAATTTGAAACATGAATCCAACCTCAGAAAATCTCTTTGAAAAAGAGAAGCCCTTCTTCCGTTTCTTATCTGAAGGAACCAAATATGTGTTAAATGCACCAGGTAAGGACTGGAACCGTGACCTCAGCATGCCCAGAGTTCGAATCTGTTAGAAGAGAAGGAGGAAATTAATAGGCCACAGTTTTTAGCCTTAAGATACAAAAAATCCTGCAACCTAAGCTCACTGACATAACTCACCCAAAGATTTAATGACATTTGAAAAATCACTAAAAGGAGAGTGAAAATTAAATGAGAGTTATATTCTCAAAAGGTGTTTGATATCTTCCATAAATTACAAGAAAAGGAGAGTGATAGAAAATTTTGGTGGACTTCAAAAAATCAAGTAAACAATGTGAAACACAGAAACTAGCCATTGGAGGTAAAATGGAATTCACAGAAAAGGACGGCTATTGCACATCTCCAAAGTATGCACAAAATTCCATCTCTCAATAGAACAGAAAATACAATGTCCCAGCCAAGTTTACATAAAACAGGCCAATTATCTCACTAGAATATGTAACATGGAAGCAAGAAACGCATCCAAATGCCTCATTTCAAATGATATATGAAGGTTTGTAACTGTATATGGTTTATGTAAACGCATCCAAATGCCTCATTTCAAATGAACACAGACAATGACAATCCAAAGCAAGAAACACAAAAATAATTGAGATAATTACCTCTCCTAGACGATCAAAGGCCCCGGCAAAGCCACCATATATGGTTGAGAAAATAGAATACCAAATTTGAGTATCCATAAAATAGACCTGGATTATATTGTAACATGTCCAGAGACATCAATCATAGAATAAATATAAATTTCACCAAATAAAAGATATGAGAAAAGAAAAATAGGAAAGAGATAGCAGCAGACAAACCAAGATTACTGGTAACCAGAGTGACAAAACAGCTCCATAGTTGTTTTTAGCTGCATACACAGGGTAAGCTTATGTGAATATAAAACCTCAGTTGAAAAGCACAGCAAAAATGAAGTGAAAGAGTGATGCACACCATTTGGAAAAAATTCATGCCACTCATAATCTACATTCCGAATGTTCATTATAGCTTTCGTTGGCTTCACCAGAGGTTTTATCTGGGCAAAGGACATGTAAAAGGGTTACAGGAATACCAAATGAATGACATAATAACAATGATGGTAATTATGCTGATAACAAAAGCCAACTAAAAATAGCCAACCTGGACAAAATAGCTGAATGCTATTTTTGAACATAAAAGTAACAGCCAAAAAAGAGTATACCTGAAACAAAAAGAAAAACCTAGTAACAAAGTGAACTTGAACCAAATATGTTGGTGACTGCATAAATATAAACTTTCATCAGACTCACTTTATGAGTACAAATTGACTCTCATGCATTCCCCTGCCAACATAAATTCTTGGCTGCAGAAATATAGATTTACTCAGTTAATCAGAAGAGATAAATTTTCTATAGCCGGATGACATAAAAAAATCATGAAAATGATACTGAGATAATGGTATCTAGGAGAAACAAATAACTTGTGGGAGAATCAGGCCAGCGAGCATACCTGTGACCACCATAAGAGAAATCTGATAATCAGCCAGTCTGAGTTTTCAATCCATCTTCGGAGCATGGGAAAGATAAACAAAGCAGCTGCCAATATATTTGGAAGCATGTATACGGCCACTGCCAAAAGGTATAGTGCAGGTATGTCCTTCACTTCTTTAAAGAATGACAGCAAATCTTTGATTTTATCAGGGGCCACTTTGAAGGAATGCACATAAAATAGTGGAAGAATGATTGCCCATGCAAGACTAACAATGATCTTGAGAACATTTCTCAGGACATCTGTGAATTTCCACTTGTGGAACCCTGGGAAGTTCAGAACAAGATCCAGAAGACCTAAAAGGAAGAATGGTGAGACAAAACAGTCACTTGAAACAAATGCTATTTCAGAGACAGCAAATCTGGGTTAATGACAAGAGCATTGGGCTCAAGTTGAAGGTAATGTCAACATAAAATAAAATATTAAAACAAAAACAGAAAATTATCAGGTTTTGTCAGCAATGCTGATTAATATTTTAACTCTCATGTCATCTTACAAGCTTCACCAAATCATCAAAGGAGGGGGTGGTCACGGAAAATGCAAAACACATGAGAAATAACGTTAACAAAATTAGGCAGTGATTGCATGGTAAAAGAGTCATAAAAAAGTCCGAAAATTGTTGAAGAAGAAAAGAAATGTAATAAGAATGTTAAAAAAACAAATGGAAATTTGAGGCTTGTATTTTTTTATGTGACGAATTATACTCTTTCCAGGTTTTCTATAAAACAAATTCAATAACTTTACCATGTTACCTTGATTATAAAGGATAATGAAAGAAGAAGGTTATGGAAAACATTAATTTCCCATTAACATTGGGATTTAAGAGAGGAAATAATAAGATGGATAGAGGGAGCATTAGGCTAAGAGCATCATACTTTGAAGGAAGCGAAGACAGGCTGCTGTGATGAAAATGCTGGATAGCTGATACAATACATCCTTTTGAACAATGTTCAAAATCGAGACCCCACTCCAAGCAATGATGATCATTGCCTGCAACAATAAACCCATGTCTTACTGGAAAAGATTATATTAGAAGATAAAAACTAGAAAGATGCGCCAAAAGGTTAATAAAGTTGAATGCCTGGAGAGCAAGAATATAAAAGGTCCACAATCTGTCAAAACTTCGAAAAATGTGCCAAAAGGTTCGTGTCTCTAAAAAATATGCTTTGCCCATGCTTCTGGGTTTTTCTGAAGAAGCCTTTTTCCCCTGACAAAGAAATCATGTTAAGCAGATAGTGGTAAATCATTTCAAAAGGTAGTGTATTACTGGCAACATAAGCGCACTGTACCACATCTCTTGTAGATGTAAAAAAACTTCCATCATCACGCATGGGCCAACCAAGAGAAAAGCAGTCCGATGACCTGAAAGATATAAGCAAAGCTAATTGTTAACCAGAACGAAGTGATAGAAAAAATTCAAAAAGATTTGTTCTTAATCAGAATTCTAATATTATATCCAAACTAACCAGAAGTATTCATTTAGATCATCATAATTGCACCACTGTGAGTGTGAAGCTTTACCATTTTTGCTTTTATTGGCTTCCTGCAATAATTGGAACACAATTTTCATATTGAGAACAAAAGGACCAGAAATTTGATGACGAAATGAATCCTTGCACAATGACATACCTTTTCAATTACATGGTAAATTGGTGTTATAACCTTCCTCAGGAAAGCCTCGT
This sequence comes from Populus ilicifolia, assembly GCA_015708895.1. NCBI lineage: Eukaryota > Viridiplantae > Streptophyta > Magnoliopsida > Malpighiales > Salicaceae > Populus > Populus ilicifolia. The sequence continues at coordinate 2,557,939 of SRLM01000046.1, forward strand.
CGTCTCCACCATAAGAAGGCTTAATATTTTCTCCAGTAACGATGCTGACGTTTCCAGCCAACAGGCCATGGAGTTCATATGCCATCTGAACAAATGAGAGGTCAACCTTATGAAGCTTTTATGTAACAGAAAATGTGCTAATTACTTTAAAAAAGGATAAATAAAGGAAAGAGCATCCAACGCACACCAGCCTTCCATCCTGAATTCTGGCTTAGAATCACCCATTTTCTGTCCTGAACTAGCTAAGGAGTCCGTTAATGTTATGATCAGTACTTACGTTATGAAAAATATAGCATAGACATTCAGGCATGAAGCGAACATTTGCTGCCTCACCCCAGATCAGAAGAAAAAGGCCCATGTACAGTATCTTTCTCTGCTGGATTTCTGGCTGGCCTTGAGGGAGCCTACAAGAACCACACATATAGATGTTAACATAGCAAATTAATGATCGTTCATTTGCAGCTTGCTTTAAGTTCTGAATGAATAAAAAAGAGTCCACCTACTTACCTTAAACTATGTTTCCGCCCTAAAAACTTGCACCATGTTTTATAATTCTTAAAAAGCTTGTTCATAACTTCATCAACAGCTCGATCATCAAGCTGCATAGGAGATGAGAGTCTAAGCATAGCACAGCCATTAATTAAGTATGGAAGTAATAGTTAATCAAGGATACTTGGTGAATTAGAAAAGGGATTAACTAGAAAGGTTCAAAAGTTATTCAAATAATTTGCAGATTAAATGCACATGCACATATACACATTCACTTCAGCTCCGAACCCTGAATCAACACCACAAACATCACAATTACCCGTATCCTGGATGGTATAGCAATCGAAAGGTAGGATAATGCTAGAGCTGTTGCAACATCTACCATACAACAGGGAAAAAAAAAAAAGGATTAAGGATTAGAGCATACCTTGCTAATAGGTTCAGGCTTAGGATTAAGCCTTATATGTTTGTTGGCAAGTAGCAAAATCAAATGCTCCCTCTGGTTCCTGACATTGTCTCTCTGCGTTCATCAAATTTAAGAACCAAATTTTTAGTTACTGAAGATTCTAGTGTAACTCTCTGCAATTGAATTCTCTATTCTTCTCTTGTTTTTGAAAGTTTTCTTGGGTCAAGAACATGCCTGAAAGCCAAACATGGCCCTTAGCCAATCAAGAAGGTCTAAATCACCAGCTTTCTGCCTTTGTGGATCAAATGCGGTGGGCCAGTTCAAGCCACGAGTGTTCCACAGTGCAGCAACAGCAGCTTTGACCTGGTTTATATGGACAGGAAATTCTCAAGCAGCGTATTAAACTATGCATCGAGAGAAAAGGAGTAATCACAACAGCAGCAAGATAACTATGAAGAATATGTATAACCTCCTCAAGCTGCATTATGGACTGTGAAGCCCCGGCAGAATCCAGAGGAAGGATGTTGAAAGGAGCATATATTTCTTTCTTTTCCTGGACATCTCTGGCTGCTGCAATAATCTGCTCAGAGTAAAGTCATTAAAAAATACTTCACTACCCTGAAAAGGATTCATGCCGTGGAATGGCCAACTGCATAAGAACTAGTAAACGACAGACTATAACATGGACTAACCTCAGGAGCAACTTCTTCTACTTTCTCTGTTTTGTTAACAGCACAAAGCACTTCAAAAAGAACACCAGCTGTCTGATAGGCTTTTCCAAGTTGAGCTCTACAAAGATATTAAAGGTTCGTCATCACAACAGCATTTATGCTCTAAAGAAAAATAAGTAAATAAAACAACTGAGATAGTGAAATAGCATTTAGGCTATTACCGGTCTGCTTGCTCTCCCTGGTCAAGTGCTCTAACGTAGTGTTCATAGTACTGCTGATAAAAGCTCTCGATTTCCCGCGCATCAGTCTTTTTAACCCGAGAGGCAAGACTGGAATTATTGTCCTAAGATAAATAAAATAGTTTTCACGTAACTTCTTCTGATGCTTCAAAACAATCCATGGCAAAACTATGTGAAGTTCTTTTGGATTATTATTAAAAGGGCCCGATAATTTGATTTGGTTTTAGAAAATGTAAAAAAAGAAGCATTCCTACAAACAAATTGAGTGCAATAGCTATCTATGTGAATGAACACGCCAAGAACGCTTTCACCATGAGACTAGCAAAGGAAACAAATAAATTATCGTGACAACTACCTACTTTTGGGGATTATCGCATTCCCGCTATTCTGAAATTCTCCTTATTCCATAAATGACAAATTTAATGCAATTTAATTAATTGGTTTCTCTCTCCCACTTCCAAATGAGACCACAAATTCTCTCCGCCAGCTCCAGGCATTTAAGATTGCAAAATGACCATTGAGACCCCATTAAAAGCACTAAAGTGCAAGCAGGTTTTTATGAACTTGAGCACATTTGATCACCACTCCTCTTTAACATTTTTTTATTTTTCCAGAAACTCCGCCGATGAATGTGTTTCGACCAGGCAGTGAGGATCTTTCGCTTGTCATAATTCTTAATAGATATAATTACTGTTCCATTACCCCCCCTTATGCTCATTCCAATCAGATAAGAAAAACAACACAGGAAAGAATGTGATCAAAGCCATTGATGATTTAGAAACAGAATTTAACAAAAGTAAAATTACCCTCTCCAATCTCTGCAGCAAAGATGTCTTGAACTGCCTCACACCACGACCACTTGAATTTGGATCCAGTCTATGGGCTTTCTCAAACGCATAAAACCTACCTATATTCCCCCAAATCAAAAAAAGAAAGAAAGAAAAAGAAAATAAATAATAAAGAATGATTAAAAGAATAGTGATTTCCATGTTACAACATAGTCGCTAAAATTGATGCAATATTATTACGTACAGAGATAGGCAACGCGAGGGCGTTCATGTTCGATTTCAGCTGCAATGCGGAGAACAGGGGCGATGGAACCGAGTGAGGAAGGGACGACCTCATTATCAAAAACCTCAAGAGAGAATGTAGTGGTGGCAGCGCTGCGAGACGGCCTCCGGCTCAGCATCTGTGACCCAGATGGTTCCAGGTTCGACATTGTTATTCAATCAAATGCTAGCTCGTGAGCTAGCCACCTTTTGCTCCTAGCAGTGTCTTATTTCGCTAATTTTAAGCACCTGCTAGAGAGTAAATTAATGAAAATCAGTAATTATGCATTTATCTTCTTTTTTTTTCAAGTCTGGTTGGGAAATGAGAAAATATGTAGGCAAGAGACGAAAAAACGTAAGAAACAAGCTAATTATCTGAACATTGCTTTTGCGCTACAACTATATTTTCAGCTTGATTATAGCTTAAATTGGAAAGAATAAATTAAAGCGAAAACTCTCGTGAAATTCATTCATTTAGCATCTAATAGAATTAAAACTCGGCTTATTCCTAGTTAATGGTGCAGTTACATTTTCTCGTTTGATTTTCCTGTTATTTATGGCAACCAAACAGATAAAAAAGAAGAAGTAAAAGCAAATAAATATGTATGAGATCTCATTTAATTCTACTCTCAGATTCTCGTTTTTCCTTTTCTTTTTATTTTTCCCAGCAACCAAACAGAAAACAACAGTGCACATACGTTCCCTCCTTTCTTTTCCAGTGGTTTCTCATAAACCAAACAGCACAAAGAGAAACAATATATTAGCAATTATAACTTCTAACCTATTTTTCCTTTCCTTCTTAGCAAACAAACAGAGAGATAAACAAACAAACAAACAAATATTTCGGAATTCTTTTCAAACAAAAAAATATTTCAGAATTCTTTTTCATTTCTCGGAAACAAACAGAGAAAAACAAATAAAATAAAAACGCACGTTATAATTAAACTCAAACTTCTCCGTCTAATTTGTTCTTTCTCTACAACAAGCACTCATTCTCTTTAATCTTCCTACCGTTTCTCAGAAACCAAACAGTAACGACTTAAACGGATGCAAATACTGATTATCTTAATGGCCACGTAGCCAAGCGAAGGCAAATGCTTCATAATCCTTCAATAATATGTATCAAGTTAATAAATACCAGCCAACTCCGTCTAGTAACTAGAAACTATACGTAAGGACATGCAGAAAATGTACGAAATAAAAAATAAATCTCGCATTCATTATTCCTTATTCCTTATCTTTTCTCAGCAACCAAACAGAAAACACAAAACAAAGAAGGAGGAGGAGATTCCAGAAACGTGAAGCTTACGCGTTTTACAAGGAGAGATGGATAGAGGAGTATTTTAATCACCTACTTAGCCTATAAAGAAACAAAAACAAAATCAAGTTTATGATGGAAAACAGGAAATTTCTAGAGAGAAAGAAGAAAATGTTAGAGAGAGATACAGATTTTTCTTTGGAATTTAATAACCTTTCGCAGAGAGGCGAGAGGAGAGGCAAAGAGGGAAAGAGAGTCTACTGAGAGATTAAATGGACGAGGAAACACAAAAAAAAACGCGCGCGTTGTTTGTCCGTACATTTTAGGACACGTGGAGGGGAATGAGAGCGAGGGTGGTAATAGAGATGAAAAGGGGAGTGGAGGTGCGCCGTTTTCGGGATGGAAGGAGGCCGTTTTGAAGGGGTCGTCCGATTTTCTCTATTTGTGTTGTTTCCTTTCTTTCGCTGTCTATTTGACCTTGTGTAATAACTTAATTTTGTTTTTAACGGAATTTTAATTGTGATCGATAATTTTGGGTGTGGAGATTGACTGGGACCCATTGGACGAGGCCGATGTTATGGCCCTCGTGGATTGAGAGGGTTTGCTTTCTAGTTTTTTTTTTAATTAAAACAATATAATTTTTATTTTTTAAAATTTATTTTTCAAATCATGTATTAAAATAATTTAAAAATATAAAAATAATTAATATTAAATAAAATAATAAATTTCAACTCATCTTTGTTTTGACGGCAATCTCAAATATACACTAAGGATTAAATAGAGTGTGTGTGTTGGGGGGGGGGGGGGGNGAAATAGTTTATCTGTTAAGGAGGTTTTGAGCTATCATGATTGAATCACATTTCTTTTTAAATAACTTTTTAATTGTTTGCTAATCGAAAGAAATGCAAAAGATAAAATAGGCATTTTCTAAGAAATGACAGTGACATTTATTTTATATGGAATGAAATCAATTACCGTCCGGAAGTTGATTATGTAAAAGAGAGGTGTTTTTGGAAGATCCAACCGTACATATGGAAGGAGAATCTATTAAGGAGAAATTACAGTAATTTTTTTTTTCTTGGTAGTGGTACAGGCTTTTTCAAATTAGTTTTCAAAAAATCATATTTAATTTCAAATGCTTTTATATATAAACATTTGTTCTTAATCCATCTGATAATTTGATGGTGCAAAAAGAATAGTATTTTATTAATTATTATTTAAAAGAAGAGTTGAAAACAAATAAGAGAAAGAATATGAGATATTATTTGTTAGAAAATAATATAAATTATATTTTAAAATTTAACATAACAGTTTAAGCTATTGGATTAAGATAGTTTCTTGACATGATATCAAAGTTTTGATGGCCAAGTGGTTTTAAATTTGAATGTCACCAATTTTATTTATTTGATAAAAATAAAATACAAGATAATATGAGTCTGTGTAAGTTTCAAACTTAAAGAACTTTCATTTTAAAAGGGGTGTTAGAAAATAATATAAATCATATCATAAATCTTGTCTAAAAATTTAAACTTTTGAATTAAGATGGTTCTTTGATATTATTATTATTTTTTATGAATCATGAATTTGATTTTTTTTCTCTTTTCCATTTGTTAAAAATAAGTTCATAAAATAACTAATAAAATACTATTAATTACTCCATTTTATATGAAAACAATAACTCCAATAAAAATTGAGATTATTTTTTAAAATATTTTATGGGTACATTTCCATAGTAACCTAGTATATTTAAAGAAATTTAATATTTTTTTTCAAATACTTACTCAAGATTTGTTAATTAAATGAATTCTATACATCATTCAACATTACCATGAAACAACAGGTATTGAGAAGAAAATTATTATTATTATTATTAAATTAAAATTGAGATATGTCCTTGGAGTGATGAGAAGGCATGCTCATTCTAATCATCCAGCCCCTATTTATATAAGAAAAATCCATTCATTTTATAAATTTAATTTTTAAATACGTGCTTTCTACGTAATTCATGTTGATATTTCCTGCATAGATGAATAAAGGAAGAGAATGTTTGGTGATAACTTAAAATATATTCAATCCAGTTAATTTTCTGATCTTTTAAATTGATGACTTTTGTATCGTTTTGTTATGTCTAATTTTTAAATCATGTTTATTTTCTTATAATAAAAAAATAATTTGCTAGTAATAATATACTAAAATCAGTTCCATTTTTATTTTTGTAATCTGAATTGGTTTTGAGTTTCTTGTGTTATGTTTTCTTTTTTATGTTTTTTTTTCATGTTATTAATTATCGGTTTAATTTCATCATTTTATTTTTATCACATATTATGAAGATTTTTTTTATTTTTTCTGTCGTTGGTGATTTAGTATTCGTTTTTAAAGTGGTTTTTTCTTTTTAATAATTTTTTTTTTGAAGTCTTTTTACTCGTTTTTCATGTATTTTCTATATTAAATTTCTTGAATCTTATTTAGATTATGCAGGGAGTGTGAGGCTAGAACTGTCCATGAAGAAAATGATGAGCTAGTGAAGGCTAGTGTTAATGAATTAGAATTAGCTCAGGATATGAGCAGAATTACTGTCGGAAAAAGAAAAAAAAACACCGTCTTTTTCAGTAACAGAGAACATTTTCCTTTCCTTTTTCCAGTTTTCCTTTTTTTTTCCCCAGTTTTTTTTATTCCAATAAAAAATAAAAATAATATGTTCATTTTTTTAAGTTTTAGAATATTATTCCAACTTAGAAAACTAGAAAATATGATCATATTATGTTGTTTTTTATTTGGAGAAAAATAAAAATAATGAAAATTGTGTTAGAATTAAACTTGTTTTCTGTAATACTCTTTACATTTTGACATACTGTAAAAGAATTAACCATGTTAAGGAGTGCCTAGGGTGTTCCTTGGGTATTGATAGGTTAATGAAACCTTGCAGCCCGAAGACACAAGTGGTGGTTTGCTGCACATTACTTGCTCGAGTTCATAGAGAGATTTTTGAATGTCTGCAACTTCATAGAGTTGCCTTTGACTAGGAGACGGTGACTCTATGAGCAGGATTGATAGGACTTCTGCAAGTTAGAATGGCTTCTTCAGTTCTCTTCCTTTGTGTAACATGCCTTAAGAGAGGGCTTTCTGGCCATTGCCCTATTCTGATGAGAAGAAACTTAGTCAACTGGGGATTACGACCTTTAAGATTTTTAGACTATTGGTGGGATTATCCAAATTCATTACGAATTTCTAAGCGTAGGTGGGAAGATGTGTGGTTGACAGAGCCAAATCAATACAGAGTGGTCAGAAAACTGAGCAAACTGAGAGTATAGCTGTGGCAATGGAATGCCTCTTCATTTGATAATTTGGAACATCAGCTAATGGAGGAGGAAGGACAAATCCACGGCCTAGATATCATCAAAGAAGGACAAGGATTATCCAAAAAGGAGAAGAACACGTACAGATAGTTGGCCGCGAAGATGTGGAGCATTAGTTAAAGGTTGGAATCGTTGTGGCGTCAGAAGTCTAGAGGTACGTACTTGGTGTAAAGTTGGGTGATCATAATACTAGATCTTTCCAGCCACCAGCAACTAATCAGGGAAGAAGAAATTTTGTAGAGAGGATTTCATCCAATGGCGGTTTGATAACTGACTCTACAGAACTCAAGGCCGAAGAAGTTAATTTCTTCTCTGGGCTGTCTTCAACCGAAAATTGCGAGACTGAGTATTGGAGGACACGATTTCAGAAAGCTCAGCAGTCTCTCGGATGGTTTCTTGGAGGAAAGTGTCTTTAAATGAAATGACTCTACTGTACGGCTCTGTGATTGTTCTATAGCTCCAGGACCTTATGTTATAACTTCATTTTCCACAAACGGGCTTGGAATTTTTTCAGTGAAGACCTTTTTTACCAGGCTTCGAGATTTTCCAGAAAGAGAATTTCACCAAGAAGAATCAATGATGCCTATATTAGTTTGATTTCAAAGGAGAAGGATGCCGTTTCTTTTTCGGAATTCAGACCAATTAGCTTAGTGAATTCAGAAGGCTTGTTTGTTCTTACTGAGAGAGCTGAGGATGGCGGATTCTTTACTGGTATCTCCTTGGGACATGGTCGAACATTTACCCATCTCCAATATGCTAATGATATAGTGATTTTCAGCATGGATGATCAGGACAGCTCGCTTAATATAAAGAGGATTTTGATGTGTTTTGAGCTTCGTTTAGGCATGAAGATTAATTTGCATAAAAGTTCCATTATAGATATCAACGTGGATGATAGTTTCAGTGAAGGCCTGGCTGATTTACTAAGGTGTAGAAAAGATATTCCCCTTCAAACACCTTGTTAGAAAATTTGTTTTAAAAATATGATTAACAGGCCCAATTGAAAAATGAGAGTCACAACATAATAAAAATAAAATTCATAAAATTTCACTCTTTAATTTTTTTTTCAAGTAATCTTCTAGAATACAAATCAAATAACTGTATCTATATTTGTTCTAGGCCTAAACTAAATACAATTTCTAAACTAAATAGGAAGAATAAATACTTTTCTACAATAAATAAAAATAAAAACAATTAAAAAATAAATAAATTCTTTTAAAAATCATGTTACATCAACCTTTCCAGGTTAAAAAAAACTCGTCATCGAGTTAAAGTTATTATTGCCCTAATCTCATGGATATTCAACCAAAACTCTCTAGCTTCTTTTACTTTCTTTTACTTTTTAATTTTAAGTGTATAATAATTTTAGCTATTACAAATTTATTTTTGTTATAATAATAAATTTTATAATTAAAAGTTTTGTGAGATTCAACGTCTAGATGAGTGATAAAATAAATGTTTTAAGGAGAAATGCTTGTAAAACCACCTAAAAATATTTGAATATAATTCAAAGATCGGATCTCTTGTTGTTGTTATTTTAAATTATTATTTTAGTTTAACGCAATCAAATCAAATCTCCTCTCGAGCCTGAATTTGTTATATTTATTCATAAAAATGAATTATTTATATGGTCTCTTTATAAGAGATTTCCATCTAATTATAGTAAATTATATATGCTCCGAATTTTCAGTTTCAAGTTTTATCAAATTAATGTAATTAACTGTGTAATTCAACTAAAAACCCAGATCAAATCTAAAGTTCAAATCTCAAGTTTTTTAAATCAACTGGGTTGGGTTAGATATATTTTGCTACAAGTTGGAGGTATCATCGGATGTCACACCCACTCCAAAGAGAATCAACTAGCAACCAATTATTTTTTTTCAAAAAAAGAAAAAACATAAAATGGCTAAAAACAGCCTCGTTTCTAAGCTCAATTTTGATTTCATTGATCTTCTCTTCATTTCCATAGCTGAAAGGCACATCCTTGCTAGTAAGTACAGAATATGTTACGTATTCGTGTGAAAAAAACCAAAAAACACATGCAAACAGGGGGGAGTCTTTTCTTTTTATCTCATTTTTACTATACATGTATTAATATAATTATTTCTTCAAAAAATAACATATTCATGTTCGAATTAAATGCATTCACGAGATCTTTAATTTAAGTGTTAATATAAATATAAATATATTCCTTTAAAATGCATGCTGGTGTTAAGGATTTAATATTTCCTATCATGTATGAAACAAGCTATAATTTATAAGATTTGATTATCTACAGTTTGAGTACCATAAATTTTTTAACAAGAAAACACAATCAAATACATGGGGTAAGGCTCAGATTTACAATTAAAAACGTCTTGACTTGCATTGATATATATATATATATATATAGCATTTGTTATCAATATTCTGGAAAAATAAGCAGGGTTGATTTCAAACAGGAAAAAAATTAAACTTTAATGAGGTATAGGAGTGAAAAATTGTTTGTTTTTATGTTTTCAATTTCTTTTAAAAAAAAAGAATTTTTATTTTATTTTTTTAATAAATATTTTTTATATTTTAATATGTTAATATTAAAATAATTTTTTAGAAATAAAATAATATTATTTTAAAATATTTTAAAAAATAGTTATTATTATCCAAAAACACCGCTGGAACAAAAAACAAAAAAAAAACTTTTGTGTTGTCACAGCACAAGCATTGAACTTGGCCACTGAATTTATTTTATTCTATCAACCCAAGTTTCAGCTGTGATGACCTTCAACGCCTTTATTGTATTGCTGGATCAGCCTGGGAATCAAATTTAGTAGCTGTTAGGCCTCTGATCAGTCTAAGTGCTCGAATAAGAAGATCACTTCAGCCCATTTACCTCTCTGTAGATTAGGTCATATATATATGGCATTATTGATCTCTCACTAGCCATTGTTCTTGTTGCTATTGTTTCATTATGAATTTCAAATTAGGGTCTCGATCAATTAGCTAAGTGTATATCTCCTCCGCCAATAATTAATAGTGAATCTCGCCATTACAAAATTAGGATCTAACTAGTCTGATTAACCATGCTATGCTACGGATTGTTATTTTAATCTATGAATACTTTGTAGGAGTAGATGAAGATAAATTAATTGTGTTTTTTTATTCTTTATTTTTTATCCAAAATCGAAAATTTGTTTAGTATGCATGGTTTGCTTTACTTTATTTACATAGTAATTTCATAATGGTACATGAAAATCAATTTTTTTTAATGATAAAGTAAGGAATAATACGTCTTTGACATGAAAAGAATCTCCTTTTTTTTTTTTCAAGAAATTAACTATCTAGCTAGATACTATTGTGTTGGACAAACAGTTTTAATCTGACGAGTTTTCGCCAAATTTTTCTTTAGTTAGTGCTATCTTCTCCTGTTAATTAATGCATGTCTTCATTCATTTTTTTTTCCTTTTTATCGTATCATAGTTTTTTTTATATAAAAACTTATCATAATTTAAAAGGCAAGTTTTGATAAAAATATATATATATATATTATATTTTGATAATTTTTATGCGATTTTATAAAAAATAAAATAAAATAAAATAAAAATTAATTTGAGAGAATTGTATAAAAAATCACAAATTAAAAAAATTAAAAATGGATATATTATTCTCATTAAATATACTATTCTCATGGTTTGAAAAATCAACTTCCCAGTTTGTTGACCTTCAAAACTCAATATATTTTTTAAATGTTTTCATCTAAAAATAATATAAAAAAATCACATCATATAAACCATCATGACTTTATTTTCAACCCTAACACACATTCTAATTAATCAAAAAGTTCAAAATTAAATCAAAATACATTGTATTTTTATATACTTTTTTTTACATGATTTAAAGCTTAAATGACCAACATTAAACTATGTTGTTTAAAAAAAACCTAGTAATATCAAGATCAATTTTTTTTTATTGTCGAAATGTATAGGCCTAATGTTTTTTTTCTTGTGTCCCCTCTTCAGCACCTCTGGTTAGGAATTAAAAAATATGACATAAATACAATTCCATGATCCAAATATAAAATTAAAAACTACGCTAGAAAGACCAGAGAGTATGAAAAGACATGCACAATAAACATTGCAGTGTTTTGCATTATAAAAGGATACCAAACATCGCACCTATAAGTCAGTCTATTTGAAAACACACTTGAATATTATTTCCTGCACAAAAATATCTGCGGAGAAGCTCGGAGACCAAAGCTAGTGGTTACTTAGAGGGATGAAGTTGGGTATTGGGAGAAAAAAAATATATAACTTTTTTTTTTTTACATGTAAAAAAAGTGTTATAGTAGACCTAACATGAATCTGAAGGATCAACGGTCCAGTGTTTGGTGTTGTTAAAGTCAGGATTAGCCATCTAATATATAATATTCTTTCCTCACCAACACCTAAATTAATTCAAATAAATTAATCCAGTGCTAATGTACATAGTCAAAAATTAGCCAGATTCCCATCATTTTCTTCTTTGATATTAATACAACACCAAATCAGAAGAAAAGGATCAAATTGGTGGCCAACAAATCGTACAAAGGAAATGTACCAAATGATATTTTTATTCATATTCAGCTAATTTTCCAAGAACTATGATTTCATTTTATGTAGTGGTTCAACTTATGAATTAATATATGCATGCATGAAAGAAAGAAAGAAAGAGATTCCTGTGAGTGAGTGGTGAACTCGATCCATTCATGTTTCTGGTTTGGCTTGAATAGATATACTCATTCTTTGCTAGACAGAAGATCAGCGCCAGTGAAGGATTTGGCATTGCATGATCTTACAAATATTGCCCCGTAACAATAACTAGCGGCGTATAATTAATGGCGGGGGGTATTATTATAATCATTGAGCTAAGCTTCCACTGGTAAACTCAGCAAGGGTACTCTTATTTATGGCTTTTTTGTTTTGTATCATCTGAAAATCTTTTATCAGGGATCGAATTTGTAATACATGCAACCGGTATTATTACACTTGAACGAGTAGGTTATCTTGGTGATTTATTGATTTATCTTTGATATATATTAGATTTTAAATAAAATTAAATAAGAATTAATTTGGTGTCGTTTGATCAATCCCAAGTATCAACTTGCTACTTGATTGATTTGATTTGATTTTTAAAAAAACCTTAAAATATCATTCTTTTAAATTAACACGGCAAATATGAATTAATTCATTTAACTTATAAGTGAATATTAAGTTTGATTTAATAACTTTGGGCACGTCTAAAAAAGAATTACTGCTGAGAAGAAAATAAGATGTTAAAGTCGTCGTTAAATAGCATGAAATATGATCATAGAGTGTTTTTTTCTCTAGTTATTATTTGCTAAATCAGGAAACTTCAGAATTTCGTGAAATGGCATTAATAAATAATTTGTTTGCTTACCTTTCAACATTGATTTATCAGTTTGGCCAAATGAATTTGCAAAAAGTAGAAGTTCCATCACGTACTGGAGTAATATATAGGATTGCTTAAATCATTTAGGTGGTGGCCAAATGACAAGAACTTGGAATTAAGGGGTTTGTTTTTTCTGTGGTCTCAGGTTCGAGTCCTTGGTTGCTCATATGATGGCCACTGGAGGCTTATATGGTCATTAACTTCAGGGCTCGTGGAATTAGTCGTGGTGCGCGAAAGCTAATCCGGACACCCACGTTAATCTAAAAAAAAAATATAAGATTGCTTGGCACTTCTTGGGTCACTTCATTGTACTATGACGGTAGCTACGGGAAAATTTTGTTTTTTAATTTTTTCAAGAAACAAAAGGAAAAAAAGAGAATATAGTTTATTTTTTAAAGTTTGAGGAGCAGAGAGAGAAGATTTGGTAAGCAAATGGGTTGATGTATAATTAATATTTGAGCATTGTTGTTAGAAACGAACAAAACAAATCAGGTGAACCGGATGCTAAATTGCTTCAATTTTCATACAAGATCGGCTAAGTAGTTGCTCGAAAGCAATCGTTATTATATAGAAAACCGGTTATACCACTTAGCTAGTTAATTTAGCCATTTTTTTATAATTTATTTTGAAAAGATAATAACTAAATTTATGTCACAATAAATGATGTCATAATATATTTTTTTTGTTAAGCTTTGAGATGGAGCAAAATATTTAATAGAGGTATGAAATATTATATAATAATATATATTATATTTTGAAAACTCATTTACATACGTAACTATTGGGTAAAGATAATTTTTTAATATAATATTAAAATTTTAATAATCAAAATAGTTAAAAATTCAATTCTTATTATTTTTATTTATTTAATAAAAATTAAATATAAAGTAATATAAGTTTGTTCAAATTTCTCAAACTCAAAAGATTTTCACTTAGAGATATATTAAAATATAATATATATTATATTTTGAGATATTATTTAAAAACTTAAACTATTAAATAAAAATGATTTTTTAACATGAAATACTATTTAATATAAAATTTATATATATATATATAAAAGTCTTGATAAGTTAAACAAATTTAATGATGAAAAAAGATAAACTTTTAATTTGGCTATTAAATTGAATTAAAGTTTTGTCAATAAAATTTATATATATATATATATAAAAAAGTCTTGATAAGTTAATAATAGTGGTGATGGTTATATTAATAATAATAGTGATAGTGGTAATAATAATAATAATAATATTAGTAGTAGTAAAAGCATCATCAGCAGTAATAATAATAACGATTCTAATAATAATGATGAAGATGATAATAATAGTAATTATAATGATAATAATAATAATAAAATATAACCCAATTTTGAATTCACTAAGATTTTCTTGAATTTTATTTTATTTTATTATTCATAACAAAAAAATATAAGAAAATAAAAAAGTTTAAAATATATTTTCTCGAGTCAACCGTATTTTTTTATCAAAACCGAGTCCACCAGTTCAATACGGGTTAAACCATGTCGACCGGGATAAAAAAATAAGTTTTGAGTTGTTTCGGGTCAAAACCGAGTCTACCGGGTCAAATATAGGTCCCACCATGTTGACCGGGATAAAAAATGAGTTTTGGGCTGTTTCGGATCAAAACCATCATTTTTGGTCAAAATCAAGTCCATCAGATTAATATGGGTCCCACCATGTTGGCTAGGATAAAAAATGAGTTTCATGCTATTTTGATCAAAACTGTTATTTTTTGTCAAAAAACCTAATCTATTAAGTTGATACCCATATAAAATTGTTTTGGTAATTAAAATTGATTTTTAGCGGATAAAAAGCCTTTTCTAATACTAATTTAAATTTTTAATTTTATTCATATAAATAAATATTATTATTATTATATATAATAAAACAAAAAAAATAATACAATTTTGTCACAGTAAACGGAGGCTTTTTTTACCGATGGTAGGTGGTATAGTTATACTTTGAAAATTTTACACAATCCATGATTCTATGTCTCCTCTACATTGGCTATAAATAACCAATAAAACTAAGCCAGGATAGGAAAGAGAGTAAAAAAAAATCTGAATCCAATAACTTACTATTTGTTACTATTTAACACTTCATTTATTTTTCTATTTTTTCTTTACGCGAGTAAGATATTGATTTTTTTATTTTTTAAAAAAAATACCAAAAATATCCTAACTATTAGATTTAATAGTGTTTAAATCTGGGCCTTTGATTTTTTAAGATATAATAGGCTTTACCACATTGGATTAAAACCCAAATCCATCTTAGCTTTTAAAATAATCTTCCTTTCAATCCTGTTGCGTCATGTCATCAGGTGCACCAAACACTCGGTGCAACGTGCCACACCGGAACAAAGATCAGCCTATACGGACCATTCGATCAACTTGCAGATCAAGCCAATCATAGCCACACTATCAGTTCATCCGCGATCCAACGGTTCATAGCCTTCAAATGCACTGGTGCACCATGCTCGCGTTCACACTGTAGCAAAATCTCGGAGCCTCTCTCTCCTCTCGCCGGTGATTCTCTCTCTCTCTCATTGGATCTTCCATTTCCGACCGTTGTAAGTTGCAAACCATCACAAAAAGGTGAATAGCCCCCTCTGAAGCAAAACCGTGGCAGTTTTACGTGTTTTCACCGCTGAATCTGACTGGAAAAAGGTCGTGACTATCATTGGCCAATCGAGGCTTCAAATCGACGATTCTCTCTTATCAGCTATCAACGGAAGACAAAATCACCGTCATTAGAATCCTCTCCCTCAAATCTTCCAAAATCAACCATCTTTTAGTCGGAAGCTCGCTGAGAAATTTCTTCGCCTCCAACAATAACGACGCGTGAGGCGCACACACCGCTAGTGGTATTTTCATAAATTTTTGATAAATTCGAGGGTATTTCAGTCTTTTACCTACATAGTGGCACTCTGGTAATTTTTTATGATTTTTTATGGTATTTTTGATATTTTTATATATAAATACTTGTAAATTTTTTTTGCATGTAAAAAAATAAACAAAAATAAATTTAAATAAATAACGACGCGGATCCAACACCCATTTTATCATGTCACTGTTCATGGATTCAAAACTCGATTCTCAAGTATGGATATACCAATTTCTCAACGATGTCAAAATAATTTTGTTTTATAAATAAATATTGTTTGTCGATACATCTCTTTTATTTACAAAAAAGAACCAATGTCAAAAATTTAAAATACCAAATATGGACTATGTTCATTATTATTTCTTTTGATAAATCAGATGTAACTCTTCTTTTTAGGAACAAACGTTAATATTTTAGACAAAGTCTCCTAGTTTAAGGGACTGATGTCATTTTTAACGTGTTTTCTATTTTTAGGAACCAATATTAACCATTTAAAAATTTTTACAAATAAGTTCAAAATATAATAGTATTTGAATCAAATAAAAAATACATAAGTAAGGATAATCTTTCTCTGAAAAGTTTTTTTAAGGGTAGTGTCTACCTTCTCTTAATCATAACTAATCTAGTACTTGAATTTCTGAGACCAATGTCTAATTTTGAATTTTTAGTTCCCTCAAATTACTAAATGGCGACTCTAATAAAATTTTTATTTTCCCCAACCAATAAAAAAACTCTTATTCTTTTTGTTAAACAAACAAAAAAGAGTGAAGCTATCGTCTGACATCGTGTAACAACAAAAATAATAATAAATTTAATAATAATGATAAAAATAATAATAATAATTAATTATTTAATATTAAATTTATTGAATATTGAATTATTCTACTTTTTCATGTATAACTGACAAAATTCAAGTTAAGATTTTTAAAGACTTATTTTATATAATGGGTGTAATGATAGAGCGGAGATAAATAACTAATATGCGCGTGTGCGGAGCATAGTTATAAGAAATAAAAAAAAATTATCAATTTTTTTTTATAATTTAAGAGTTTAAGATGAGATTTTGAAAATATTTTTATGTTAACTTTAATATATTTTCTTCATTGGGCATGAAAGTCATGCATGCTTACTGCTTACTACATATGAACTTTTTGCTGGTTTTTTTTAACAAGGAGATAATTAATCATAGATGTTCTTGCTTTCAAAGAGATAATCAATCGCAAATTTCTCAAGTCTTTGTTCGTAGGGGTAGTTTCTATTTAATAATAATTTTTTATTTTATTTTTGTTAAATTAAAGTTATAAATGTTCAAAAAAAAAAAAATACAACAAAGCACAAAGAACAGCAACCCCTTGGTCTTATCAACAATTCTTAAAGGTGAGGCATCAAAACAATGCACTCCAATTGAAGCGAACGAGCCTTGATTCACAAGCCAATCTGCAAACCTAATAATATATATCCTCGAGAAAAATCAAACTAATGAATATGAACACCCCATTCTCTACTCAGAAGCTGCGGTCATTATTTGAAGATAAGGACCAAGGATCAGAGATAAGATAATCATGGACTAACTTAAGAAAATCATAGAATCATGGACCGAAACGTGAACGTTAGCAAGCTTTCTGGAGATCTAAGTATCTAATAACTCCATGATTGATCACCATGGGCATCTGTCACCTTAGCTTGTGCTGTCAATACTTACGCTTCTGTAGCGTATACGCCAAATATAGACAAAATACAAAAAAGCCTGACAAAAACAAAACAAAAAAACCAAAAGCATTAACATATACTCTTCCTTTCTATCTGCGAGAGGAAAAGGAAAGCCTGCCCTCCCCCCTTTTTTTCGCCACCTGTTTTTAGAAGAGCCACTGGTTTTTGCCTTTCAAGACTGTGTCATTGTCTTGTATTTCTCACCTGCTAGCTTGCGGCCCCAACGTCACTCTTGGATGTGCTTGATAATTATTGCACTGTGTCATGAAAAAATATGGTTGGATATGATCAGAGTGACTGTTACGATCGATTTAATGATTTGACTAGTTTAAATCTTGTGCTAGGAATCTTTAATCCGGATGTTCTAGATCAATCCATGATTTATGAGCTGGGATGATCATCTTTTTGATGGGTCCATCAATCAAAATTTATTGAGTTTTTTAATAAAATAATATAAATCATATCTTAAAATTTTATCTAATAATTTAAATTATTAAATTTAAATATTTTTTAATATAATATTAAAATCTTAATAATAAAATAA
>SRLM01000046.1:2576415-2777785 GCA_015708895.1 Populus ilicifolia
CCCCCCCCCCCCCCCCGAACAAATTAATTCGAGGAAGTGATTCAAAATTCGCTCTTTCAGTTGGGTGTATAACATTTAGGGGCTGCATAGTAAAATTCTAGAAACATCAGGGATGATATTCAGAAAATCCAAAATATAAGGACCAAAGTGACAAATCACTGAAAATACAGGACTGAAAATGTAGGCCACCTACGCATGAGTGATGTGGAATTGCGGGTATCCAGTGTGCTCCCCTTTTTTTTTCCTTCTTGTCATTGTCATTGTTTTATTATATTTTTTTGTATAATACTCTATTTTTTTATAAAATAAAAATTACCAAAAACTTTTTAGCAACAGCTGTAATAAAATAAATCATGTCAAAAGACTTTATCAATTGAATTGAAGCGCAACTTGCTTTTGATAAGATAATTGAAGACGGGAAAAGAGAGGGTCTGCTCTGCACTAAAGACTTGTGTGCTTGGGAGTTAACAGTAGCACAATGTATTATTCTTGCAAATATCTCTGTTACATTACAAAAAGTTCCTCAGAAAACTCAAGCTGTTATGATCAATAATCTATCAGGCTGTCAAATTTAGAAACTGGGTTGCAGCAAAACATGGTCAGCAACAATTTATGCCCACGCTGGAGAGCTGACTAGACAAGCTGGACCCACCACCCAAACCCCTTATCTTGGGCTTAACCATTGGAGGTGTCCACAGACTGCTATACCCATGACGTGAGCCATTTTTAGCTTCACCATTTTCTCTGCTGCTGTGATCAATGTTACTGTCATTAGTGACTTTGCAACACCTAGATAGCCATTTGGACTGCATGTATGAGCTAGTCCTCCAAGGGGGCACATGGAGCCCTCTCTCTCTAAGAGACTGTTTGGCAGCTGCGCAGAGCAGGGAGATGATTTGGCTGAGCTTGTATTCGCTGCCAACAAAAAAAGATGGGAGTGTGTCTGTTAGTTCTTTATAGAATGGGGTTGGTCTTGCCAGTTCAAACTGGGACCTGAAGTCTATGTCCACTATGAGCCTCACTGTGTCACCATTTTCCCCTTTCAATGTGATGTCAATGTACTCGTAAGCACCTGTAAAACAGCATTAAAGAAGAGAGTCACCTCCCACAAAAAACAAACACATAAACGAGCTTCAGAAAATTAAAATTACTTCCCTTGGACTCTACACCATTTCCCTAGGAGCCAGAGCTTGAAGTTCAAAACAGAAAAAGAAAAGGAAAAAGAAAAAAGCCAGAGCTTTGCATCTAAGATCTCCAAAGATAAGGGTGCTGTCGACAAGAAGCATCCTGTTCAGAGTGTAATTACATGGCATGTCTGACTTTTTTTCTGATTAAGAAGGGATTGATTTTTTTTTTTATGCTGAAGATTTCTGGCACTACCCACATACACAAACACACACACACAAAAAAAAAGAAAAAAGTTTGTATCTACTTTGTGAAAATTAATTTGTGAGATAGACTTGTAAAACAGCTTCTTAAAAACTAATTTGCAAGGGAAAAGGCCAAACTAGCTAGCCTAGACATGTCAATCAAGATCAAGTACTCCAACAGATATTTACAGGGATACGTAACAGAGAAAATGAGAGAAGTTATAGGCTTGAGTATGTGTGGAGGTGTGTGAGTAGAGAGAGGGGAGAGAGACTCACCAGCAGGGCATCCTAAGGAAGTGGCCCAAGAAGTTCGACAAATAGAAGCATTAAAACCATCCATTTTCAGCCTCTTCAGGAGCCACATCTTCAAACTGGTTGTTTTCTCCGCATCATTTCTGCTTCTCATATTCTTCAATAGAGTCTCAAGAACTCTAGTCTCAGCTTCCGTTACTCTCCCAAGTATCTCCTAACAAAACATAAGATCAAAATGAACCCATAATATTAGGAGACACACATGGATAAAGGCAAAGCCAGACAAAGAAAAAGAAGGAATATTTCAAGACACAACAATATTAAAGAAAGATTTACCTGTAAAGTAAAACACCTGGCTTGGTTGATAGAAAGGCAGTTTGAGGAAGCAGGAAATATGGGTGGCGTTGATGATTCTGATTCTATGAAGTCATGTACCATTTGAACCAGCCTTTCTTCTTCTAAGCTTACCATCCCTTTTGAACTAAGAACTTGATGAAGATTTTATCTTGGTTTTTCTTCCTCTTTGTACAGGCTATTGTGTTCTTGAAAGTCTTGCTTTTATAGCAGGCGGTTGAATTTACAGCCTTAAAAGGATGACAGATGAGGTCACAACCGGAGGTGGCATTATATGGTAAATATTGCTGGGAAACTATAAATAGGAAGAGAATACTAGAAGAGGATATCCTTATCTTTGATAGATTTAAAAAGACCATGAAAGTGATAGTGAGATATTGTCCTATTCCAGTTGTCCTGATCTCAGATGCAGTTTTCCATGCACTTAACACTTCAAGTCCTCATTTATCTCTTTTTAACAACAAACCCATAGCACTTCAATTTCTCTTTTTATTTCAACATTTGAACTGTAAGCCCTTTTAATTTTTTTAAATTACTAGAAATTTATCAAACCTATTGAAGATTGATTTTTTGACCATAATCTCATCAAATCTTAAATTAATTTTATTAATAAAAAAATAATTTTTTATTAATAATGACAGTGGAAGTTAATGTGTTCAATTTGACCAATATTTGTTTATAGTATCTTGATATTTTAAAAAGAACTATATGCAACTTATATATATATATATATATATAACATGAATCAAATCCTGTACTTTAATTATAGTAATGTATAGAAGGTTAATTATAATGATCTAGATTTCAGAACGTGTTTGTTAGGACTAATCCTATACAGTAGTGCACTATAAAGTGGTTGAGGGCATCTCTCTCACAGGCAATTTGTGGTCTTTATTACGGCCTGACGGAGGCAGCAGTACCGATCAGATACTCATGCTTGCCCTATGCAGAATAGGGTTGAACCTCATGGCCAGGACAAAAGTTCACAAGGCCTTCACGTGCATGGAGGGGCATGTCCATCTTCAATTTTGCTTTTTGTAGTTTTGGATTTGCCCATGCACTAGATATTTGTCGGTATTATCGAAGCCTTATCCAGGTTAATTTAATTTAAAAAATCATATTTTAGATTATATAGATTAATTTAGATCAATTCAAATTAATTTAAAAAAATTTAATTTTTTTTTAATTTTTAATATTTTATATAAAAAATTAAGAAATTAAATATATGCTATACATGTTATAAATAACAAAGTTTAAAATATTATTTTAAAAGTTTTTTTATTTCATATTTAAAAAATATTATTTTATCTTTTTAAGTTGAAGCATTTAAATAAAAAAATTTATTCCACATAAGACAAAACATAATTTTTTTTTATAAACATAAAATATGTATATTAAAAAGTTTCAAATCCTTCATTAAAAAAAATAAAACATTTTTTTAATATTTATATAATAAACTTCAAAAAATATTAATAACTGACTAAAAAATATAAAAAAAATAAAATCTCTTGGTATAAAAAACATATTTAAAAAAAATCATTATCAAATTTAGCTAGATCACTTTTTTATTAATATTTCACCTTACTTGGATCAGTCTAGCTACCAAGTAAACCAAGTCCAAAGTTGATCTGCCCAGTTAGTTCAAGTTTAATAACTATAGTCAGTATTAGAAATCTGGGATTTGATTTGGATAATTTGACATGATAAATTATTAACCATATAAAAATTAATAGACCTTGTTATATACAATACTAGTATATTCTCCCGCACTCCGTTGCATGTTAGAACTTTTTTAAAAAAAATATTAAAGGTATAGATATATTTTAGCAATATCAATAAATTTAATTAAATAGTTTGAATTTAAAACCTACCATCTTGACTCTTTGTTTACCTTGGGTTTTATATTCAAAGGGTCAAAAGATAATTAGAATAATTAGCACAAACTTTTAAATAATATTTTTTTAATAGTGAAACAAAATTAGGTTGGATCGACCTGGGTCAAAAGATAATTAGAATAATTAGCACAAACTTTTAAATAATATTTTTTTAATAGTGAAACAAAATTAGGTTGGATCGACCTTGATCATCTAGGGACCTAAATAAATCATGAATTTAAATGGATTTACTAACTTTGTTGTTTTTGTAAATTTTTTATTTAATTTTATGATAAAATTAGATATTGGCAAAATCGATCATCCACCCTACAAAACATTTATTTGAAATCATAATAATTCTATAAAAAAATAAAAATAAATAAATCATACATTTCATTTCTCAACCAATCCAATATTGAAGAAAAAAATAAAGGACCAAAAATTAAAAAAAATATCAAGTTTGATTGGTAAATTAGCTAAACTCATGAATCAGGTAACCGGGTCAACACATCAAACTTGTAAACTGAATAATAGACTTTGTTAGAATTAATAACTTTCTTAAAAACTTGTTTATTTAACTATATAATAACAAAAATAGACAATCATAAAATTAACTGTCTAACAAATACTAAGATTTTTTTTAAGACTATAATAAATTCATAAAAAATAAAATAAAATAAATTATAAAACTTAATTTTCAATCAGCATAATATTAAAGAATAAAATTAAAAAAATAATTTTTTTTAAAGTTGAACTCGTCAACAGACTTATGAACTTTCTAAAATTTAATAAGATTTTTTTTTGAAACTATATGATAAAAAAATAAGCGATCACATAATCATGATCAATAAGTAAAAAGAAAAACCACCACTAAACCTAAAAATCGAGGCAACCAAGATTAGCTAGCTAAAATTACAAATTGGATCATTGACTCCACAAAATTTCATAATCAAGTTTTTTTAAAATTATTTTTTATTTAACTATTTTTTTAAATATACCATATTAATATTGCGATGCTAAGATATTTTCCTATACTAACCCTATGCTAGGATATTTTTTTGATATCACAATAATCATATAAAAAATAAATTATCAACTCTAAATCCCTATAAACACATTATATAATTAAAAAAATCAATAACAAAGGTCAAAACACTATATATATATATATATATAATTACAATGCTAATAGGTGTAAGGAAACAATGTTTTGTTATACTAGTACATTTGTTTGTGTTCCGCTGTTAATTAAACTATACTTTTTTTTAAACTTAAAAGAAATGTTAAAGAGTACAAATATTTTTTTAATAGTATCATTTGAATCTAATCAAGCAATTCAATTTTAAAATCTATTAATCTAATCATCCAAATGTTAAAGATTTAAAATCTATTAATCTAATCATCCAAATGTTAAAGAGTACAAATATGTTTTTGGTAGTACTATTTGGTTGTTTTTTGATCTAATAAATTAAATAATTCAACATGTTGGCTATTTTTCACCTAATCATAAGGTAATATGTTGAACTATACCATGTTGACTTTTTTTAACCTAATAAAGTTAAAGTCACTAAACCAGTCAGCATGTCCACAGACTTCTTAAAATTTAATAACATGGGTTTTCAAAAAAATATTTTTTTAACTACGTGATAGAAAGAACAATACATGATTATATAATCAAGTACAATTAATAAAAATAAAAACTTTTACTAAACCCATAAACTGGTACAACTAGAATTACCTCGTCAGACTTGCAAATCAAGTCATTAACTCCATAAAATTTAATAACCTATTTTTTTTAAAAAAATATTTTTTATTTAACTAAACTCTTAAAAAATAGACTATATCACAATGATGAGATTTTTTTTTGATACAATAATAACCATATAAAAAGCAAATTAATATAAAGTATCAACTTTAAATCCCTACAAACATATCATACAAGAACTAAATTAAAAAAAAATCAATAGCCAAAGGGGATAAAAGATCAAAATGCAAAACAAAAAAAAAATATATTGATTACCGTTATAATCCCTAATGCTAATGAGTGTGGGGAAATAATGTTTTCCCCACACGTTTTAACTTTATACTAGCTATATAACTCACACATTGTATTTTGTTTTTATATAAAAAAAAACCCTAGGTATGCAAGCTATTTTTTTTTAAATCAAACTATAAATTAAAAAGCTCATGTCTAATCAAATAAATCAATAATCATTTATGTAAAAAAAAAACATTAACAATAACCAAAAGAGAAACTAGAAAAGTCAGTGAATGGATACAAACCAAGATACTTGATAATGTAAAATGAGATATTTTCCTATTTATACCTATCAACTTTACTTATTAAAATTAATAAAAGATGATACAAACAAAACAAATACAGAACTGAAAACATCATGCAAGACCAAACATATAAGAAATATTATTTAAGAGTAAATATTTTTTTTATAAAATAAAGCTCACCTTTATAAAATAAAAGGAATTATTCAAAAATTAAATTAAAAAAATCATTTTTTTAAAAAATTATTAAAAAAACATGCAAAACTCATAGCTTAGCTTAGGCTGTAAGACTAGAACACACTTAGAATTAAATTAAAAATCAACAAAACTTTAACATAAGAATCAAGGAAAAAAAAATAAAAACCAAAAACATAAGGATTGCATTAAAAAATAAAATAATATATGACATTGTAATTCAAAAACTAAATTAAAAATAACTAAAACTTTTAAAATAAGTCCAAGGACATCAATAAATAATAATAAAAAGATTGAAATTGACAAAAAAAAAATTTAAAGAACAAGTGTGCTCTTTCTCTTAAAGAGAGAGAAAAGAAAGGAAAAAAGAAAGAGAAAGAAAAAAACCACCGATAAGAAATTAACCATAATATATTGATATGACACCTTTTTGCTGGCGGGTGAACATAACATGCAAGAACTTTTTTTAAATAAAATAATTATTTTTTACTATAGAAATACTATAATGCCTTTCATGAGCATGAAAAGGAAGAAAACCATAATGAAAATACATAAATGCTCCTTGAACGCATGTCTTGATTTTTATCTTTTCTAAGAGTATATTGTATTTCAAAGTATATAAAAAAAAAACCCTCCATTAATAACTCAATTTTTTTACTTCAAAGGTAAAATAAGTATTTTAACTATTTCAATGTTTTTAAAAAGACTAAAAATCCCTTGGGAAACAACACAAGAAATTGTTAAATCTAGGAATAAAATTGTATTTTTACCATATAAAAAAAAATATTAAGCTATCCCTAAATAATTTGTTAATGACTAATGGACCAATTGTAAAGACCAAAACATCCTCAATGCCATTACACTTTCTTTTTTTTTAACTCATGGGCAAAAGAGTGATTTGACAATAGCAATTCACAGTTAACTATATCTACTACTAAAATGAAAAACCCTCACAGTTTAGAGTTTTGGTTTATTATCTGTTAAAGAGTAGGAAGTTACAGGAGTCTTGCAGAAAAGCTTTTGTTTTCAGATTTTTACAACGGGTCCTATCAGAATGAAACTGTGTTATATTGAAGGTTAGGACATGGGTTTTGGTGTAGGCAAATCGCATGACCAAGATTTTGTCCAGTGAGAAGGCAAGCAATAATGGGGGACACTTCCAATTTTGATTGTGATATTGGATTTTGGAAACTTTAATTAAAATCAATAAGTGCTAAATCCCCTGCAAAAACAAGATATGATAGGTGAAGAAATTGATGCACAAGGATACCTTGTGTGGGACTGGGATTAACTGGGACTGAATGAATAACGGTGACAACCTCTGTATGTAACCATGAATTTGGCATTTCGAGCTTCTATTACCATGTCGAAATTAATAGACCATTGAATCGGTTAGAGTTCACCACACAAGCCAAAAGTTAGATTCAGGTGCCCTCACCTACTCAGGAAAGTGAACCCAGGTCCATAAAATGCGATACCTTGAGAAACTTCTAGCAATTGGTCCTTGCAATCTGTTTTTACCATGCAAAATTCAACCTGTAAGTCCCAACAAAAGAGCACAACGCAGATGCAGTACCATAAAACAACGTTTTTCAAACCACGACCACAAAAAGTTGCCACAGTACCAAACACAGAACTCACTTTTAACATTATAGACATTGGAAGACTTCAATTGGTAAGGGAAGAGGATTGCATTATTTAATTTCATTGCATAAACTTTAATATCTGACAAATCATTGAACATCAAGTTCATTTAATCAGTTAGGCAAACAACAACAGGTAAAAGAAACGTTACCCAAGCTTGACATTCTGTACAGACCGTGATATGCACAGTTTGAAAGCTTAACAGATGAACTAACTATATTTTACCTGCATCAAAACTGTCTTAGTCATTCGATATCCAGTTTCAGTCACCTGTAATTGCCCGATACCTAAGATCAGCAGCTGGAAATGATCTTTCTATTCAATGCTGAGCTGCAAATCAAATAGTTGGAAAACAGCTTTAGATGCACAACTTGAATCTGACTCTCAAGCATGTAGAACCCTGAAAAGAAAGATGCCATCTAATTCAAAATTTAATGAAATGGGAACTCTATATGTCAAAGAATAAAACATCATCAGGGGAGAATAACATGGCCAAGGTCATGGATGCCAGAGCATCCTATAGCCTATTTGCTTATCAGTTTACATGTTCCAATTTGGAAAAACTCGGTATGGATTTTCAAAACAAATTTCAGACTTTATACTATAAATTTGATTGGAGATTTATTTATCCTTTTCTTCTATATTTTTTCAAATTCACAAATGTATTTTACAAAAGAGAAGAGGAGCGCCTCAGCTTGAAGATTTCAAAATTTGTGAAGATATTTTCATCTGATGAAATTTCCAGCAGACAAAATTCATACCTCCTAAAACAAAAGGAAGCAACTAGAGTGGTGATACTGTCCATAAGGATTCTCACTGTCTGTTTAGATGAAGCATCAACAACAGCAACTTCAAAGAAGCAAACCATCTTGTCAAACCTGAAAATAATGCATCACACGTGCATTGTGATGAGTAGGTATAAATATAAGTGAAACCAAAATTTCCACGAATCCACATAAGTGAATTTGAATGAGAATTTGGAGATTGTACAACCCTTTCAGTTATGCCAAATGAATTGGCTGCTCTCGAGACTTGAATCTCAAGCCTTGTGATTCCTAGAAACAGCCTCTATAATGCATGCATTAAGCAACAATGGAGGGCATTCACTTCAAGATCTTGAACAGCCTTGGTGTATAGGCACTGGACCCAGCACCTTAATTGGTCTTTCAAAATAAACATAAATTTTGTATGAAGAGGAATAGGAGGCCAACATGAGACAACCAGCAACAAGCATCCAAAGAAGCACAGCACATCTCATGTCCCAGTTAACTCTTATCAGCAGCTTTGAAGAATCGCTTTGAATTATCCATGGGTAAATGGAATATCTCAAAATTCACAATTGAGAAGTCAGAATGTAAAAACTGAAGAGAATACAGAAAGATATGTCAGTGAAATTTCATGACAAGCTGCAGCATATATTGAACCAGAGTTGATTAGATACACCATGAAAGCCTCTGAAATTAAGCATTCATTCCAGTGTTCTAGTTCAACATGATGGATCAAATTGAATCACAAATGGGGCTGACAGAAATATAGCATCAATATGCAAGCAACTGATAGCAATACTTGCTTTCCTACAAATTATGAACCAGCAAATCATAACAAAGGTGAAAATACAAAATTGCATTTAAAAAAATTTAGTTAGTGAAATGTAGAGGGGGAAACAATTAAAAGAAAGCTCGAATGAATATTTTTAAATGGAAATACCTTGTAAAAGACCAACAGATTATTAACACACAGGATGCCAAGGAATGAGAATTACAATATTCCATTGAAATCTGTATTACAAAAAATTTTCCATCAAAATATTCCTAGGCTAAATTCTAAGGAAAGTTTCTCTCCTGCTCTATTTATGTCATGGTCTCAGAAAAGGCCAGCTCTACATGATAAATTACTAAATAGCCCATGGATACATTAGAAGAAATGCTTTTTTACTCTCCAATAGCAATGAGTAAACCCTGAAATAAAACGCCGGATGAGAAAGGATCTAGCTGGATCCAAAATTGCATCCCAGTTCCGTAGGATTGTTAGATATCTATAAGTTTTCTCAAACAAAATGTTGAGTAGGGTATTCATGCTCATATCCATTATAATCATAGTATAGCTTCTCCCCTTTAGCAATATCACGAGTAGCAACCAAAATGACCCGGCATTCCCCATTTACACTGTATCTCACACATTTACAATTCTGCTTCTTCTTACCATCCCTGCACAGAATTGGATATAACTTTAAGCTTAACAGAGGATGGGCTGATAATTTCTAATTCGGATACAATTTTCGCAGAAAAAGTAGAATTTTATATGTGAAGTCACATAGGATATGTTGAAGGGCATCATGTGTCGTATAGAGCAGAAGACATAGTAATAAAAGAGGTTTAACATAAACTGGTCATATTTTGCTTCAATATATATCATAATAGGAGAAGCAATGGGTTAGGCGGGCTTACGGGGTATGATTGTTAATTCCATTGATAAAGCGAGCAATATTTCCACGTTTATCAGGGCAAATGACAAGGCTTTTGGATGGGTCTCTTGCCAAAAGAAGGGTCATCATGCTATCACAATCATCATGTTCTCGGTTTTTGATGTAATCCACATCACCTGAGTATTCTGCTATGATGGTCAAATCCTTTATCTGGTCATCTGCCTCAACTGTATATCTGCATAGAAGAATAGAGTTGAACCTACTCAAATATGCAGTACCCAAAATATAGTTGCTATCTCAATAAATCTGTTCAAGATGCAATTACCCTTCGCATGAATCAAAAACAACTAAAAGAGGAGGGCATTCGCCCCTTTTGCACATAGCTCTGCACTGTTCCAATGTCTCTATGTCCTCCTTGGAAAGAGCCTAATAGAAGTACCAGATAAAGCAACCAACTCACAATACAAGACAATAAAAGGTCTGGAGAAAAAATAAGGATAAAAAAGAAAATTTTAAATTCAGACCTGCATGCCACCCTGCTCAAACTTGGCCTGATTGGCTGATTGAGGAGCCATGCCAGGCAAGTAGGTTAAATCATCACTAAATTCCATGTGCAATGCCGTTAACGCAGAAGCAAGGGTGCCCATTTGTTTCAGCCTTTGGGTGGGATCTGCTGATGGAATAAATGGCAACAGTCTCCTTCTTTTCTTTTGATACACCAATGAACGTCTCCGGCGCTTCCTAGAGTCTTGAAAACAACTCGAGAGAAAGGAATGAAAACATCAACTTTACATCACCAAATCTAATTCAACTAGTTGATGCATTAGCACTAGCATTTCTTAACTAAATGTTTATGTGCAATAAAAAAGCACAAAAAGAGCAGTTATAGAAAATTGTGTTTTCAAAGGTGCATGTAGCAAACAACCAGGCAATAATATCATTGATGGAAACCAAAAGGCAGAAATAGGTTTGACAAGGCCCCAAACTATTTGTTCCATGAAAGTCAATGCAGTTAAGAGAATAATTTAAAGCAAACAACAAAATACCTTGACAAAACAGCAACTTCCTGTGTTACAATGTTTAACTTGTATGCTTTTGCCTTTTCATTTTACAAAGATACATGGAATTATTAATAAGTTAGAAATTTTGATACTTATATGGTAAACATACAGTACATTTACCAGAGTGGATTCAATTTTCAAGAAAACTTAGTCTTAAAGAAAGGTTTTGAGAATATAACATAATTCATAAGAGTGATGCTTTATTATGGGAGTCAACAGTACATCGATTCATACCTAATGTATAGCTGAATATAAGGGAAAGGAAAGAAACAATGATTTTGCCTTTCTATTAAGTTGCAGTACCTGCTAGTAAATGCAGAATAAATGTTTTTGGGTGGCTAAGTACTATAATCCTTTTTTAATAAACTGTCATAAATGGTGACGAATACGCAATCATAATCAAAGTCCAAAAAAGATGTGATAAATCAAAAATTCAGGTGTCATTTGGTTATCAGGAATGAAAGATCCAGAATGAAGGAATTGGAATGAAAACTAAAGAATTGGAATGACATTTTAATTCTAATACTGTATTTGGAATAGTTACAAGAAGTTGAAATGAAATTTAAAATTTTTAAAGCCTTATTTTTAAGATAAAAGTGAATAATGATTAAAAGAATGATTTCATAAACTATGATGGTGCTAAACGTAATAAAGAAGATTGCGGTGGTGGTGGTGATAATTATAGTATAATAATAACAATTATCTATTTTTTAAAAAATTAATGCCAACACAATTGGAGGTGGCGGTGGAAGAAAAGTGGTGAAGATGGTGGAATAATAATAATAATAATATTTTTGGTAAAAAAAAGTCATCACCACCACCACCAATGATGACAACGACAATAGTTATTGAGGCAGTGATGATGGTAGAAGTAATTGATATATAATGAAAAGAAACAATATATCTTTCTTAAGAAGGAAATTCATTCTTGTTCCTTGTTTCTACCTCCCCCATGGAAATGAAACTATATTTAATTTTCATTCTCATTCCCATTCTCCATTTATGTTCTCATTTCACTCCTTTTAACAAAATATCTATGATGTAGGAATGAAACTTTCATTCTCATTCTCATCATTCCATTCTTTGTTACCAAACAACACCTTAGCATGTTTGTGTAATCACATAACATACCATCAATGATCACACTCCAAACATTGACCCCGCTAATTTTGAACATGCATGGGCAAATGCTTGATGCAAATAAAATGTAATTGTGTGAGATGATTTATGTAGTATCCTAATATGCAAAACATAGTGATGAGGCATAATTTTGTTGAATATGAGATGAATTTCTCAACAAATATCGACAATAGAGTGCAATCTACCCTGGCCCATGTGATTCTACATGTAAAGCAACAATTTGCTTGTTTTACAAAGTAAATGTTAAATGGACGTAGCCAGGACTTGGTTAGGTTGCTTGCTGACCATTCTAAGCCTTAAGTCATGGAGGACATGGATTCAAATGCTGATTTAAGAAGGAATTTATCATTTTCCTTCAACAAAATCTATTCCTCAGTTAACCCTATTTAGTATTATTCTGTTAAGAAATTAAGAAGAGGGCTTGATTAACAAAAGTTAAAGCTATTATCCTCATACTTTCCACCATCATTGCCATTGTTGGTGTGCCACATCTTTTTCAAATCTTTTATGTCTATACCCTCTATCCCTTAACTGTACATCTTTTAGGTTGTTTAAGAATAGGAGATTAAACGCAGTTCATTTTTCTTTTCTACCAGTTTTGAATTAAATGTGTTTATTTAATTTTTTACCCTTAACATATGGTTCCTGTTAATGAGAAAGAAAATTAGATAATGCTCACAATTATTACCGACTAATTTCTTTTACTTCAACATATTTTGAGCCATAAAAAGAACCAAATTTTGGACCATTTTTCAAGACATAGAATAGATAACCAAACTAAAAATATTTAAATCTCTTAACAAATTTAGTTAAGTATTTTCTAAGTCACTGAGGTTTTAGAATATATGAGACTTGTTAATAGTTATAGAATGGTTAAAACAGTTTATAATACAGTGAAACTCTAGTCATTTGATACCACCCATTTAATATACCTTCTAAGGACTACTTTCTTGGTTCTAAATGTATCAGGACTAATTCTGCTGAAATATTGGGTAGATTAGATTGCCCGTCATTTTGTGTTCTTAGCTTTTATGCTCTTGACAAATACTCCCAAAACAGTTTACTTATTGCTCTGTTTGGTAATGAGGTTCAGCCCGCTTTTCAAAGTACTTTTCAAAATTCTTTAGCCTAAAAATGCATCAAATTGATTTTTTATGTGCTTTTCAATGATTTTGATATGTTGATATCAAAAATTAAAAATAAAAACTGAAAAAAACATCATTTTGATGCCTTTTCAATTAAAAAACATTTTTACGAAAACACTCTTCACCACATTACCAAATACATTAGAGTCATGTCAAATGCAACACAAGAGTGTAAGCCAACTGAGCAAAATTTGTTCAGTGGACATGAGATCTTAACATTGATTCCATTTATGATTAGATCAAATGTAAAATCAGGAAAAAGAAGAGTAATAACTATCTTACTCAAAATAACAAGGATTATCAAAAACCATACCAGAGGTCAATCACGTTTCTTGGAATCTTCTTTTAAGGGGTGAAATGCCTCAAAGGTTTCTACATTTGATCTAACTTAAATATCTCTACATCTGGCAATGATCAACATTTAGCAAGAACCCCATGGTGCAAAATAAAAGAATCAAATTCACTCTAAACTGCAAGGCATTGAGCCCCTTGCCACGCTTTGTTATAGGTATTGAAATTCATAAATGTTCTAGCAGTAGTATTTCCAGAACTTCCTATGAGCCAGAGCCAAGACAAAAATAATATCCATTTTTCCTTTCTTACTTTTTGTTTTTCACTTCTTTTTTTCATTTTATCTCAAAGTTCTTCTTTATTCTTTCTTTCTTTCTTTCCTTCTTTCTAAATTTTATTGTTTGTGAAGTCATTCTTTCTTTCCTTCTTCTAAATTTTATTGTTTGTGAGTCATCTTCTACTGTCCCTGCTATTAGTTCTTGTAAAAGTTGAAAAAAAAAATTCATTTTTTTTTCATTTTTTCCTTTCCTTCTTTCTAAATTTTATTATTTGTAAGTCATTGGTCCTTGCTAGTAGTTCTGCTATCCCACCCGAGTCCTACCCGCTCCCAATGCTTTGCAGTAAAGAGTACCGTATAGCTGCGCGCCTATGATACCCCCCCCCATCCCCCTCTCATTCTTTATTATTATTAAAAGATCTGAACCCGGTAATTTTTTCACTTTTTTTTTTCATTTCATCTCAAATTTCATCTTTATTCTCTCTTTCTTTCCTTCTTTCTAAATTTTATTGTTTGCGAGTCTTCTTCTACTGTCCTTGCTATTAGTTCTAGTAAAAGTTGAAAAAAATTTATCTTTTTTATTTCCTTTCTTTCTTAAATTTTATTGTTTGTGAGCCATCTAGTCCTTGCTATTAGTTCTATAAAAGTTAAAAAAAATTATCTTACTTTGAGTTCTTTGGGCAGGAAGGGCACAATCCCACCCGAGTCCTACCCTCTCCCAATGCTTTGCAGCAAAGAGTACCATTTAGCTACACACCTGTGATACTCTTACTCTCATTCTTTATTATTATTATTAAAAGATTTGAACCCGGTAATTTTTTAACTTTTAGTATAATTTTTTGCTTGCAAATCCTGAAACAAGTTCAATAACAATCCGGAAAAAAAAAATCAAAAACTCCATTAATCACAAAAACAAACAAATTAAATGAATAAATCAATAAAACAATCTAGCAATTAGAAGGATAAATAAAGAATTCACCTTGTAGGGACCTGCATTTCATTTTAACATCATCGTTCTTACACTTCTGAATCCTAAAAAAATCGATTATTTTCCTCTGCGATAACCCTAGAACACAAAAATCAAACCAATCAAAACGCACAATTGTTACTCTCAAAACGACTCTACAATCACAAAAATAAAAAAATTCAAAAGCAAAAATCAAATCCCCCTACTTCTTACACGTCTCTGGCCATCTCCAGAGCACTTGTTACAAATCCACGAGCCAATCGGAACCCTAACAACAATCGGTCTCAAGCACTTCATGTGATATCCTTTATCACATTTATCACATAACAACAGCTCCTCCGATCGTTCCCCGGAGCGGCATTGTTCGCAGCTGACATCTCCGTAGTCCTCCCTCTCCACCACCGCATACGCTGCCTTCTGCAGTATCTCCGTCAACAGCTTCATCCTCTTCGGCGGCGGTGACGGTGGCGGTGACCGCCTCCGAGGTGCCGATGTGCGGCGGCGAGAGCTGATTTGGCGCCTGGCCGCCGCCGTGGTGGTGGAGGTTGGAGGCATTGGTAAATTGGGAGGTGAGCGGAGGGTACAATTGGAATTCTCGAAGCTAATTTGGCTTCTTTTTTCTGAGAATGAATTTGGTGCTTGTTTGTTGCACTGCAGAGAGAGAGAGATACCAAGAGGTCTTTTTATTTTTTTCCCAGTCGCGGGTAATGGCGAGAGATGCTAACGTGCGCCGGGTGAGTGCACGGAATTTGATGTAGCGGCCGTTACGGGGTTTTGGATTTTATAGCCGTTTGATAATTAAAAGACAAGGGTAGCCTTTGTTTATTATTAAAAAATTAATCAATAAAAAATATTTTTTAGTCAATAAAAAATATTTTTCAGTCAATAGAAAATACTTTCCGGTCAATGAAAAACATTTTCCGATCAACAAAAAATATTTTCTGGTTAACAAAAATATTTTTTAGTCAAAAAAATTTAACTTGATTTTCAGGAAAGTGTTTTCTTTATAGTTGTGTTTGTTTTCTGGAAAGTGATTTCTAAAAAAACACTTTCCAAACTTTCTTGTATTTGTTTGCTGTTAAGAAAGTTGGTAAACGGAAAACACTTTCCAGTCAAGGGAAAATTTGGCTTGATTTTCAAGAAAGTGTTTTCCTGAAAAATTTAGGAGGAAAACACTTTTCGGAAGTTGTGAAAAGTTTAGAAATGTCATTATTTACTGATTATATCAAATTTGATCCTCCAACTTTTAATTACTATATATATATATTGTTTTGAATATTTATTTTTCAATTTCATATCTTAAAATTTAATTTTTATATTTACTTTGGTCCTTATTTTTATAATTATTATTTGCTTTTCTCCTATTATTTTTTTATTGAAATTTTTTTATATCAAATTTGGTCCTCATTCTTTTGATTGTTATTTATTTTATTTGAAATACTTTATAAAATGTTAATTATTATTATTTTAATTTCTTCATCTTTTTTTTTTTAAGATTTGATCTTTATTGTTTTGATTATTATTTATTTTATTTGAGATAATTTTTGAAATTATATTTTTTTTAATTTTATTATTATTCAACTTTTTAATTTGTAAGATTTATTTCTTATTATTTTAATAAACTTGAGAAAAATAAAATATTAATAAATTATTTTCCAGTTCATTTTCCATAACATAACCAAACACTGGAAAGTGTTTTCCAGTTCATTTTCCATAACACTGCCAAACATCGGAAAATACTTTACTTTTAAGGAATTCATTTTCCCGGAATTCACTTTCCAAAAGGAAATAACTTTTCTGCAAACAAACGGGGTCTTAGTAAGAACCTATCTCGGAACATGTTTAAAATTGTGTTTTATAAAATTTATATTTTTATTATTATTTTAAAAAAATTGAATTATTTTAATATGTTAATATTAAAAATAATTTTAAAAAAATTAATAATAAAATATTATTTTAATAAATTTCTAAGTAAAAATCACATTGAAAAACAATCATTATAACATTTTTAAATATTTTTTAAGTCATGTTTGTTTTTATCTTTTAAAAATATTTTAAAAAAATTGAAAATTTTCTTCATATTAATATTATTTTATATTTCCAAATTATTTTGATATATTAATATTAAAAATAATTTTTTAAAATAAAAAATTATTCTAATGTACTTTAACGTAAAGCTTTTGTTTGTTTCAAATTAAGTAAAGGGGGTCAAAATTTTATATAAAGGGTTACTTTAGATTTTTTTTTTGTTGTATAAATATTGGGTGTGCTTATCACTAATAAAACAAGGGAAGAAAAATGACTAATGATAGATTTCATGAGCTGGTTTTTGAATTTCAATTTTTTGAGAATAAGCATACTTGTATGGTCTCATATTAATGGGCTCCATTCCTTCTTTAAAATAGACGTGATGATCAATTTCCAAGTCTAGCCTTTAAATTCCTGATCCTTGCCTTGTTTGTTGCCATAATATACCAATGTGAGGTTTTAATCAAAGCTATGTAATTTATTTAATGAATATAAAATTATATTTAGGGTGGGAATAGACTTCATTAATTTATCTGAAATATGCTTACTTTATTAATTACAACAAAGGAATATAAATATAAATAAAAATTAACAATTATTTCTAACTTTTATATCACATCACTAAAAACTAGGACACTAAAAACTAATAATATAGGCAACTAAAATTTATTCAAAAATAATTAATAATTAATTGATATATTCTTAAGTGAGGAGGCTTGTGAACTTAATCAATCAAGAATATCATTTTAATTTAAAAAAAATAACTTAAAATAACCCAAATCAACTTGCTAATTATATGATCCAAAACTTATCTCATATCAAGTTTAAGAAGTATATGTTAATCACATAATTATAGATAATATTATCTTAAGGTTAAAATAAATCAATAAACTATATAGGCTAAGTTCAAGGGATAGGGTAACACTAGAGACATTTAAAATTTTACCAATATTTTTTTTGACTAAATTGCAAGGTTTTTTATTTATCATAGATGCATTGTAGCTTTTTACTCTCCTTAAAATATTATAAATTCTAATTTCCATAAGATTAAAAGTTTTTGATATATTATATGTAATATCATTTAGTACACAAATTTTGATAAAAAAAACATTATTTAGAAAAATGTTCAGTGTTGGTTTTTTCTTCTTCTTTTTTTTTGAAGGATGAAATGTGCTCCCACGCCCATGTGTACTAGAGAAATTATATCATCATATTTGTCTCAAAACGAAAATTCAAGCTATCCCAGCTAGGCTTCGAGTTAATATGATATGCACATATCTTAAGTCTAAAGTATTTGCCACTTAAATAAGATGGTGCTTGTGAATTTCATCAGTTACATTATATTTATTTTTACTTTACTAATGTCGTTATTTATATATTATTGATGTGTATTTACATACATTTAATTAATAAGTGTAACGATAGTTAATAAATTTGATTAGGAATAGATTAATCTAAAAGATCCATGATTTGAAGCCTAACTCATACTGGGTTTAAATTGAAATGAAAAAAATAGTGGCATTGTAAAACTTAATTAATCCAACTAGGTTTTTAGTGACTCGATTAAACCCAGTCTAAATTCAACAATTCAACTCCAATTGTTTTTAAAAAATCTAAAACTATCTTCTAATAGGAATAATTAATTCATAATCCGAGTTATTCCTCTGGATTTATCAACTAAGATTAACCAACATTTACGATATGAACATAGTAGGAAAATATTATTCAATAAAATGGATGTGGGGTAAAGCATCCCCAACTTTAGGTAAAATTAATTTACTTAACAACTCATGAATTTCGCACAATAAAGTTTTTATTGATCCGTGTGGATGCATGACAGATTATTGATGCAGATATTAGTTCACTTGATATTATACTGAAGTTTTTAAATACTTGTTAAGGATAGCAATTCACATGCTTAATTTAATTATATATAGATTACATGAATTGCTTAACTGGGATTGTTATACCAAGAACAGATTAGAAACTGAATTTTCTATATAGTTATTCAAATTGAGAAAATACACAATAATCAAACTTAAAAACAATTCAATTTTCTTTTCTTTTTTTTTTAAAAAAAAGTTTTCCCTGTCCATAAATATTCATGAAAAATCGAAGGTAATTATTAGATGAGCTTATTCACAATTGAGTCCCAAAACAAATACATTTTATCAATTAAGTCTCAAATGTTTCAGACATTTTTCAATTGAGTCCACCTGGCCTTTGCATGATATCTATAAATCTAAGAAGATCCAGGCACCAGAGAGGAATAGAATCAAATTTGACTCCCTAATCCCTATGGAAAATGTAGTGAAGTCCTTTTATTGTAGTTTTAGATAATAATTTGATACAACAACTTGACAACATCAACAGACAACAGATTCTCCTCTCAATCCCAACAACAGAGGATGAATAACATTCTCAAAATCTCTATTAGTAATTCATAAGCTTGAGATGAATTATATATATATATATATATATATATATTGAGAGAGAGAGAGAGAGACCAAAGGCTTGAGATGAATTCAAGACTGCTCCAAAGAATTCCACTTCTTGGGCTTGTCGAAAATGCCGGGTCCGTATGTTGAGAAGAAAATCTCAACAAGGAGAGGGAATTGTAGCAGAGCGAAAAGCGTGACAGGAAGACTAGCCAGCAATATAATAGGAAAGGAAATCCACGGAAAACGATCGCGAAGCATTATAAAAAGCGTAATGCCGAAGGTTATCATCATAGTTGCTATCGAAAAGAAAAGACAGGAAAGGCCTACGATCATTTTCGTAGGCAAGGAGTTGAGGAAATCTTCCTCCCTGTACCGTGATGTCAGGATTCCTAAGAACATCAACAACGAAGATGCAGACGCAAACAATGACATTGCATCGGACACCATGAAGACCATGAACGAATTCCTATGCAAGTATATAGGAATCCCTGAATACTGATCATATCCACCTGGAACAGTAAAGATCGCTGCAAACATTATGGTAGAAATAAGAGCAGCCACAACCGTGCAAGACTCGGATGTGTCCTTCATCCATTTCTCCCCTTCTTCCATTAATTTCCTGTGCTGCTCAGTGAATAAAGCTTGAGGTGTCTTACGGTTAGAATTTATCATCTCTCTGTACTTGGGTTGGACAATGCTCTCCACCTCCTGCAGTGCAGCAAACTCTTCTGAGAAATATGTGGAGTACATCCTGATGAAAAATCATCAACGATAGGAAGTAAGATTACCTTATACCATTGTAGCTCTCTTTGCATTTGTAATGCTGCACCCGAAACACGATCAAGCTGAGAGGAGGGTGCTAAGAATGCAGCTTGATGTAAAATGTTGTTTTGATACTTGTCCCAAGAAGTTGCCATTGAGTTCTTCTTTGCTCCCATTTTGTATATAAGGCTGAATATCTTTTCTTGGCGTTGCAGGGTTGCATACAAGAATATGCCCCGGTTAAGATCATCCTCGCACCATATAATGTCAGGATAATGTCTAACAATCTCAACGATGAATTCAACAATTCCATGCTTAACAGCATTGAATACAGCCTTGTGCACACCACTTTCTTTGATATGCAGAGTTGATATTTGTTCGCATAGGCAACGCAGAACTGCTAGCGCTTGGCCATGTATCAACTTCAGGTTATACATTTTCTTGATAGCTGGAACTGCAAGTATAATTTGGTTCAGGTTATTTTCGCATATAATTTGGTTATCTATTATTCAGAATTTACTTACCAAAGATCTTCAATCCCTTCCAGGCCATTACCAACAACTGGTCAGATGCTGCGAAGTCCATATAAAATATCAAAATGGAATTTCTGGTCTTATAAGGGAAAATAATGTGGTAACTATAAGAAACTGAAAACTTTTAAATCTCAGATTGAAATCTCATGTTTTATGGTATACCTCGTTTAACAATGTTCCTTCGATCAGTTGGTCCCTTATTCGGCCTCTCAATGTCCCCATGGCTGTGGCTAGAGGCAAGTGAATGAGGTACCCGGATACCTACAACAGGATAATGCCACATTGAAGGATGTGAAAAGAAGAGCCAAACTGTTTTTCATAAAACCATCGGTTTTTTTTTTGGCCTAATGGTCATCAAGTTCATCATGATTTTTGGAGATCATCCTCAATGGTATTATGTTTTATTTGTAAACTGAGTGATAGCAGTTGCATACCGTTGTATATCCATTGTTGCCACCAAGCAAGTGGAGTTCCACTGGGAAAAGCAGAAGGTTTTTGAGCAAGCATATCAAGAGCTGTGTCTTTGTCACTATCTTGATCAAAAGCCAATTGTGGGAATTGTTGAAGCAGATCCAAGGCAATATCTGCATAAGCATTAAACAATGAACAAAGAAAAGCGAACAAAGGCTAAACAAGATAGAATTTTTAGGTGAACAGGAGGAGAAAACAAAAATATGATCAACCGATCTTATTTTTGGACTGAGCTCTTCTTATACCGTAGAGTTCGTCCATGATACATGTTGTGAGAAGCATAACCCCATTCTTATTGTTTGTAGCTGGACTGAGCTCTTCTTTCGGACTCACGCTGTACAGATAACGAACCATGCCTTTATGCCCATAGAGAGAAGCTACAACAATTGGGATTTGGCCATTCTGGTTTGCAACTTTAAGTAAACCTCTATTCTTTGTTACCAAGTCCTCGGCAATACTTGTGATCCCTCCAATGGCAGCATAATTAAGAGCGGTGGCTTTATTTCTGTTTGGGATTATCAAGTCATCCGGCTCTAACCGGTTCACCAGCTCCTCAACAATCTCTCTGTGTCCAGCCAGAACCGCAATATGGAGGGCAGTGTCCCCATCTGCTGAAATCCCAGCAGTCAGTCCATCAGGCTTTTCTTCCAGGAACTTCATTGTAGCCTCTAGGTCGCCATTGTCAACAGCCTTGTATAGCGGCAGATACTGAATGTATGCCATATCTTTAATCTCAGCCAAGTTATAGCATCAAATGCATTCTCATTAGTTATAGAGTGAAACACATTGAATCATTTGTATTGAACACCAGACAAGATTTAAAGCTTGGAGGGTTAATTAATTACCATATTCCATGCTTGAGCGATCCTTCGATACTGAAGGCGCCCGTGATTTTAACTTGCGGGTTGACTTGCTTGAGTCCACATCACTGTAAGGGTCCATATCTGTTCGAGAAATAGCCTATAAATGTCATTGAAACTTACATCACATATTGTGACAGAATTTTGTTCACTAGGTAAACTAATTGAGTTATATTGTGCTTGACTTTCTACTTCCAGAGAGAATTTTTCGACATGCTCTCCTGCCACTGCAGTGAATAACAGCCATAACTATGTGCGGGTGTGCACAAGCAGAAACTCTCAAAATTATTATACAAATCAATAAAAAGGTGTATTTTTATCTCTAACAAGTGAGAATTCTGAAACATTGACTAGTATTTTAGGAGGTTATCAGTAGAAGTGAGATATCTTAAGAAGCGTGCACAAGCCATGTGCCCCTTCAGGTTATTGGTCTGCTAGATACATAAATCTAATACACCAAACAGTTTGACTAAGAACTTAATATGCAAGTTCAATACTTACAGGAAGTACACTGTTCAACCACAGGTTGCACTCGACAGGATAGGTTGCAGCAGACGAGGTGACCTAAAAAATCTTAACAACTTCGAGGAAGTGAATCCAGTTAATTTATAAGAGAGAGTGAAGCATGAAACATGAAAGAATAGAGGAAATCTCCATTTCAAGTAAATGAAACTAGGAATATGTATTCAAGGATCCACCGCTTATGCTTCTGCTTTGGATTCTAACAAAGATCGTGATTCTTTGTGTCTTTTGAAAGAGCTGATTAAGAACATATATAGGATCACAGTACTGTTTTCTTTCTTCTGTGACCTGGATCTCATGTCCTCTTTAATGATTCTTGCAAAGGCTAAAGTTGAGAGAATAGATTTACGATCCAATTGTTCAAAGAAGATCAGTGTGCTTGCAGTCCAAGCAAGCCAAAGATTAGGGGTAGAAGACTCAGCTTCTAATACCTTTAGGAACAGAAAAAAAAAAAAAAAAGGCATGGGATCATCGATATTAATACATTTTGTCGGGTATAAACAGTGAAGAAAGATGGAGTGATAGCTGGAAATAAAAAAAGATGGTTCCTGGTAAAGAAGAATAACTAAAACAGAAGTTGCTCTTGCCGACAATAGCAATCATCGATCCTAATGATTTGCGAGCGCAGCGTTTCTTTCTTTCCTTCTATACTCCTCCTCTTTTCCTGTTCGATTACGGCACAGAACTTCGAGATTCTTGCTCTTTTCTTTCTTTTAATTCCAGAGAATCGTTACAAGGATCGATTAATAATTTAACTGCTGAATTAAATTTCCATACGAAAAACTTAGTTAAGGTAAGTTCTTTTCATGGATTGTACCTTTTATTATGATAAATTTAGAATTATATTAGATAGGGTGGCCGTACTATCTCGTAAGTCTGCTCAATTTTTTTCAAATGCGAAAAAAGATACAAAGCCAACACATGGCACTTGCAAAAAAGCAAAAACAACATGAGATTCACGCTACTTGATTAAGTTTGATAAGTTAAACTAATATAAATAATAAATAAAACTAATAATATAAAAAAGGTGAAAAGACAAAAAGAGACCTGGGCTCATCTAGGTTCCCCTTTCCGTTGTAATATTAGAGTAAACTTATCAAAAACAAAATCAAATAAAAAATATAAAGTTTAATTATTAAATAATTTAATGTTCAAGAGTAAAATTAAAAAAAAAACTAATTTAAAAAAAAAGATTTATATCAACCTATTAACTCGAGATCATATGTATAAGATTGAAGATAACCCAATAAAAAAAAATAAAAAAAAACATAAAAATCAATTCTTATTAAATCAAATGTACAAGGATGAAGGAGAAAATAAAAACTTAATTTAAAAAAAAAAACTATAGAACAGATCAAATTCAAGCCATGGTAATTTCAAAACTTGTAACCTTGATCATGAGTTATGGACCAACCCTATTAAATGAAATCAAATGATAGAAATGAAATCAAAGAAAAAAAAAGAACTGAATTGGATATAAAAATCAAATAAGAGTACACCTTTGTATTTTTATAAAAAAAAAGAAAAAAAAAAGGAAGAAAAAAAGGACAATCAACTAGATCAAACCACTCCTCTATCACCAGCACACACAATAATATTGGAAAGAAAACAACATATTATTTTTAATGTCATCTTAGAAGGCATTGTTTGGACATAGGACACTACCACACGTGTTTTTTTAAAAATACAAGTGTCGCTCAATTGTATATACTAATAATTTTTTTAAAATAAATACTATAATTAATAAAAAGATCAAATTATCTCTAACCCTATATTTAAATTATAGGAAAACCAACTCAAAATGATGTAAGTGTCCTATACCAATATGTCAGTTCTTTTCTTGCTTTTAAAGGTATATTTATCTTTATATTGTGTTTTAAAAAATAAAAAAAAACTAAATTGATCTTAACTATCCTTTTAATATTTTTCACCTTTAAGAATATATAAGTCATTTAATTGTCTATTTAAAAGCTTAAAGATCAAATCGCTTGACTAACCCTTCAATTTTTTTTAAGAAGTTATTTCACTATGTTTTTTTAAAATTATGTATAAATTTATTTTTGATTAATTAAATAATGATAAATTAGTTGAATAAAAAGAAAAAAATACCCTCAAAGTAAACTTAAGATTTTTCTTCATTAGATTGATAAAAAAAAAGTAATTATACTATTCAAATGAGTAGGGCAATATGTCTAGTGCAGCAAGGATTTTACCAAGGCAATCAATTTTTTTTTCTCAATTTCACATTTTGAAGAGCAATGTCATGTATAAGCCTATAAACCATGCCAAGGTTACAATGCTTTTTCAGCAATTTGTTTTTAGAAATTTAGTTAATTTTTATGATCTTCAATAATTAATTTAATTTAATTTAATTTTACAACAACTGAATAATTAAAGTAATATAACTTTTTTATCAAATTTTGGTCTAGAAAACAACATACTGATATCATTTTTTTTTGTTTCTTAAAGAAAATGAATATACAAATAAACTAATCACAAATCCAGCAAGGAATATTGGGTCTCTCACATCCTTGTAATAAGACTTGTATACTAGGAGTGTTCAAAAAAACTGATCAACCGATTAAACTAAAAAAACAGAGAAAAAAATAACTGAAAAAATCAAACCAATAGAAAAAACTGAATAAATTGATTAAAAAATTAAAAAAGTCATCCGGTCCAGTTTGGTTCCAATTAAAAAAGCTTAAACCTATTAAACTGGACCAAACCAATTTAATTAAATCTAAAAAAGAAATATATAAAAAACATTCTAAACCTAAATATCCTAACCCTATCTTTCCAGCCCCTCTCTATTTATCTTTTCTCTTTTTCCAGCCATCATATCTTTCTTTTCCCCTCGCTTCATGTACACTTATATTTTGTTAATGAGTTTCAAGTTTCTTTCTTGTCTTTTAAAGCTCTGGATTTCAATTTTTCACCTCTTCAATTCCTCTACTTTATTCAAAAAGCTCTCAATTGGTTTTTCTCTTTGCCCCCCTTCCCCTCTTCTTTTCTCCCATTTCAAGCCACCCCACCCCACCCGTCCCTCCCTCCCTTTATGCTCTTCTCTAGCATATATTATCATTAAATCTTTCATCACTCTAGTTTATGGTCATTTTCTCTATAAGTGAATTAAGTCTTATACCATGCTGCCCATCTCTTGAAAAAAGATCGCTAGCTGACATAATGGGCCTCGATGAATAAGCAGATCAAACCAGTTCTAAAAAGTCAATGATAAAGTTAATTTAATCATCAAAACTCTAAATTAAATGAGTTTTCTATGATGTGAGTCAATCCATTGTTAGCATCAATATTAATTAATACTACCTTAAAAGATATAAAGCAAGTTGTTTTTGGAGTTTTAAGTAATTTACATGTTTGTTAATTTATTTTTTAATTAAAAATATTTTAAAATATTTTTTTTATTTTTAATAGTAATATAAAAAAATCA
The DNA here is from genome assembly GCA_015708895.1 of Populus ilicifolia. NCBI lineage: Eukaryota > Viridiplantae > Streptophyta > Magnoliopsida > Malpighiales > Salicaceae > Populus > Populus ilicifolia. The sequence continues at coordinate 2,602,756 of SRLM01000046.1, forward strand.
TTGAAAAATAATTGAAAAATATCAATTTAATATTTTTTAAAATAAAAAATACTTTAAAAAACTAAAGCTAACACAATACCACACAAATTGTATATATTTGCATATATAAACGGTGCATTAAATAATTTGTTACAAACTCATTTGAATTTGAATTTAAATTTTATAACCTGATTATCATGCGCTTAATCTAATATTTCAACTCCCTCGTACTAAAAAAACAAAATTAATCACACTCCCTTCTCCTACTATAGATTTTTAGGGAAAAAAATATTTGTTATAATTAGCTTAAATTAATTATTTGTATTAAAATAATAGTATTTTGTTATTTTGTTTGGTTAATACAACTGTGTTTAAAATGGATTAATCAAATTACTAAAAATGAATTTAACCAGCTAAATGACTTGCTTAAGTCAACTAGAAATTTGATATGAATTAGAACATGAATCCTTAAATCCTTAATTTTATATTTGTGTAAAATAAGGTTAGGTTTAATAGCTAATTATAAAATTCTTTTTTATTTTTTCAAATATACAATTTATATTTCAAAATCCAGTTTGAACCTACGAGGCGAGTACTGCCTCCAAATAATAAATTTCTAAATTGAGAGAAGCCATCTATTTTGACTCAACCAGCAGAACATTCATTACCTTGAGAGTACTTACATGGTGCACATGTTTTGAGTTTTGACTTCTATTCTCTTCGATCAGATTTGTCTTTCCATTTTATTTTATTTTTTGTTTCTGATCTAAAATTATTATCAATATCAAACCTTGCTAAGTGGTCAATCGTTTTGTTTTTTGCTGTCCAGCCACCGAAAGAATTGCCCGGAATTGGGGGCGTCCACACCACCTTTCACTTCATTTTTCTTATCCCTTTGTCTCTCAATCTACCGTTGATCCTCCATCATGGACCCCTACCAGTATCCCACCACCGGCAAACCGCCACAACGGCCGCCGCCACCATCTCCAAAAAAAGAAATTCAAATCCAAGGCCCTAGACCTTCAGCGCTAAGACTCCACCAGGGCTCTCACAAAATCAAGAAGCCACCCCTCCCTCCTCAAAGACAACCTGTCATCATCTATGCAGTCTCTCCAAAGATCATCCACGCGGAGGAATCCAACTTCATGGCCGTCGTCCAACGGTTAACAGGTCTCTCCTCCGATGATTTCTCCCACGACGGGTCTGTTTCTCCAGCTGCAAGACTTGCTGCCACTGAGAAAGCAAGTCCAAGAGAATTAACTAGACCAAGTACCATTAATGATAGTAGTAATGATGATCTCATGGAGATAATTGAAGAACTGGATTTTGGTCAATTTCCAGGGATCTTGTCACCGGCACCAGCGATGTTACCGCCGGTACCAACTGGGTTCTTCTCACCCGTGTCAACGGATGCAAATATTTCACAATCTTTCTGGAATGATAATTATAGTATGAGTCCATTATTTACGGCCAGCCCTTCAGGTTTCTTTTCGGGTTCTGGGATAGTTTCTCCTCTACATTCACCAGATATTTTTAGCAGCCTGTTCATGGATCTCTAGACAAGATAAGGAAAGGATTGTGAAGATTTTAGGGTTTAGTTTTGGATTGGTTCTTGTTTTGACCAAGACAAGAAGGGGTGGTTGGATTCTTGCATTGACTTTTATTTAGAAGAAGATTCAAGATCAATAAGGTCTGGAAAAATTGTTGTAGATTTTGTTAGTGGTTTAAGGCTTTTGTGGTTAATTGCAACTTGTACATATGCAATTAGCAAAGTTTGGAGATGTTTATGTCTACCTACTTGTTTATTTTTACTCTTTTTATTATTATTATTATTATTATTGGAGTTTTTCTTGGTTTTCTGTGGAGATGGTTGTTGTCTATTTAATGGTATTTATAGCTTCCATGGCTGGTGGGTCAAGTAAAAGGACACTTTAGGTCCACACTTCGTCGCTTAATTGCTCTTTTATGGCGGGTTGCCCATGCTTGAGGTGTTGCTTTGATCATCATGAATTCATGGTTTCTCTTGAAAGAGAGTTTTCTACAGATTTAGTTTATGGTGATCGAAAGAAGTTTAATTGGTTGGAGAAAATATAGTCCATTGGTGTAATTGATTGATGTAAATGATTAGCCTTGTCTACAGCACATGTATCATAGCCTTATTATCGGTTTCTGGGTTTGAATGTATTTTAAAAAGAAAATATTAAATTAATTTTTTTATAATTTTAATATAATAGTATTCAAAAATCTAATTCAAAGTATTTTTAAATGAAAATTACACTTGAAAAGTACTTTACGCAAAAATATCAAACATATCTAAAGCGATATTTGAGATTATGATACAAAGTTCTTTTTCAAAATAGCTTTTTGTTTTAAAAAATATTAAACTTTTTAGTTTTTTTATTTATTTTTGATATTAATACATTAAAATTTTTAAAAAATACCATAAAAACATTAATTTAGTATNTTTATTTATTTTTGACATTAATACATTAAAATTTTAAAAAAATACCATAAAAACATTAATTTAGTATTTTTTCATGCCAAAAACACCTAGAAATAAAAGCAAAAACTGTTTTAAATATCCTCTAAATTTAACAGCCTAGTTAGTGTTAGAAAATAATATAAAATATATCATAAAATCTTATCTAAAAATTTATATTATTTTTTAATAGTTAACTGATTTAAACTAAGTGTTTTTTTAAAAAAAAACAGATAAGATCAACCCTATCAAATCCAAAAAATCTAATGTAACACATATTATAATTCAGTTCAACTTAAAAAAATTAGTTGGCTTTTTTATTGAAAAAAACTTGAAATAATCCACCAGAAAGCAATCCATACTTTGCCTAAATCATAGATAAGATTGGGTTTAATTTTGATTTCAATAAGTGATGATTTGCAAGGGAAGCTACTATTTCTATAAGAAATTAGCCAAGAAAGTTATCATCATCAACCATCAATGTATATTAATGTAACGATAATTTAATCTTTAAAAATAGAATTTAATTGGTTAAGTTTTGAATTTATTCTTAAAATATTATCAATTTGAGGCCTATAAATTTCAAAGCTATTAGAGACTTGTATGATCATTAATTTTATAGCCCGTAAAATTAATCAAGATATACACAAACTAATTCAAACATCTATATTAATAAAAAAAATATAACGACATCCTTGATTATTAATCTGTATCTGTATAATTAAAATATAAATATACAACTTAAAATATACAAATTTTAATCCCCTTATATCTGTATTTATACATCTATTGTTTCAACAATTAATTCAACAATTAAAAAAAGAATAACGTAATCAATTTTTTTGATTGAATTCTCTATATGATTGATGTCTAATATAATCCACAAGTTAGATCCATTCCAATTAAATGTGCTACATTTTCAAAAAAATAAAATAAAATCAGAGTCCAATAAGGCAGCCTAAAATTCAAAATGGAGGCCTGAAATATGTCAGGTTACATTGTTTGATCCGAGGTAAGAAAATTAGAAAGCCGAGTAAGCGACCCGATCAAAATAAACAAAGGGGTCGACATTTGAACCAAAGGAGTGTAATTTAAGTGTTTAAGCCATGAGTATCTGACTTCCCCAAGAAGCCAAAAACCGGTGAAGTCATGACCCGATATGCAATACAAGAATTTTTTAAATCCCATCTGGTTCACAAAAGATAATGACGCACGGTTCATGCCCATTAACCCAGTTGTCTTTGCAGAAAAAGTTAGATTTAAAAGTGAAATGTTAAAAGCGTAAAAAAAAATATTAAATGAAGAGATTTTAAGGATATTTGATAAAAAAAGTTAAAAAATAAAAAATAGTACTGAAGAATATAAATAAATTATTTTAAAAAATAACATTTACTGTAATTTAGCATATTCTAATTTACCATTAGAAAAATAGTACTAGATATATCAAGATATGTCAAAAAAAAAATCTAGTATATTTCCAGTTACTCATTTTTTCTTGGCTATTAAATATTTATAAAATTTTGAATTGATTTTATATATATATTAATTGAGATGGATATGATTTTTGGAACAACTATTATTTTCAACAGTGATTGTATTCAAATTGTATTATTTTTTTTAATATGTCTTTAACGTGGGTTATTTTTCTAAAATTCCTAAGAAACTCTAGGAGAATTCTATAATACCCTATATATTAAATATACAATGACTAAACGACAGCCTGCTCACCATTCAATTTTACACGATTCATGTTCTGTGACAGAATCCACCCATATAATGATACCAGTAAATTGTACCGGCCAAACCATCTCAAACTTCTCTCTATCTCTTTCCTGTGCAAACATAAATATGGTTCTAGCACCCGAGTCATTATGCCAAGAGGAACTGGTGGTCCCCCAGAAATGGTAATTGGTGCAAAATTTCATATGATTAACCCCCGTGAACAATCATTTGAAACATAATTAACACCATAAATACAATTAAACCTAAGATTATAAGATGGGATTAGAGAGGCTCAGTGGAAGGAGAAGTCGTTTATAAAAGAGAGCTCACGACAAGTACACTGCCCTTCAACACATTTGGTGCTTAACCTCGTCATAGCAACCACATCCCTTGTGATGCAAAAGGCACTGACTTGATAATGTCACTAAAATCCGCTAAGATAATTGTGTTATCATCATTAGCCCAAATGATAAAAAAGGACTTTTTTTTCCTCTAAAAAAACCCTGAACTATTCCACAAGAGAGATAGAAAGAGGGGTAAAAGGAGATTGAGCAAACAAGAAGGCGCTCAGACAGCCAAGGGTTAGTGATCAAGTTATGGGAGAAGAAGCCCAGATCAGAAACTCTAGCCCACAAACAATTTGCTTCATCGCTATGGGAGTCGCGTAGAGGGGAGTGGGAGGGTTAGGTCAGGGCGGCGACGCAGTCTGTTGTTGTTGTGGCAATTGGTTGAGGAAAGGGGTTCTGGTGGTGGTTGAATCAGTTTCACGACTGCAGGTTGAATCAAGTCAGATCACTTGAGGAATTTTGATAGAGAGAGAAGGGAAACGTAAAGAAAATGGGGAATCCTTTTGTGTGAGAGAGAAAGCGGGATGGATTTGCATGGGAGGGAAGGAATCGGGAATTTTGAAGGGAGGGAAGGTGTGTGTGTGTGTGTGTAAAGACGTTAAAAGTTGGTGAAATATAAAATTCAAATACAAATAATAAGTTTTTAAACTATAATTGGCAATCTTAATACGAACCAAACCAGTAGTTTTTCCTTTAATTTTATAAAAAATATGATTAAAAAAATTTAAATAATAGATTCGTGGTTGAAAATATAAAAGAAAGAAAGAAAATTAAGTTCAATTAAAAAAAAAAGAATGGCACAAAAACCAAGAATTTTCACCCTTCAAAATTCTTTTATCCCTTTCTCTGTAGGGTTGCAACTTAACCTCACATCCTAAACATGAGTAAAAGGGGTGGATTCACCCCAAGAGATGAACACGTAAGTAAAAGACTGATCAAATTATGTTCCCTTCTTCTTTGCTTTTTCTTTTTCCTCTAAAATTTCCTCTTTTCTTTCAAGGGTATGAATAGGTTAGTTTCAAACTCTAATATATCAAAGTGAATAAGAATAGTTGCTTGACCAACACTGCAACAAAATTTTCACCGTCAAAAATACAATGCAGTTCAAAAGAATCCAATATCTGACAAAATTATTTACAAAATTAACTTTAGTAAGTACCTCAGCTGGCAAATTTAGATGATGTTTTGGTTTCAACCCGGCATGCTTTTATCTTCTAACTTCCAATGCAAGCTCCGAGATGCTTCCAACGAATAAGCTGTTTGCACAAGGAGCAAGTAGCCACTAATCTAAAATCCTAAACTACAATAATTGAAGCAGCAAACAAATGGAAGTAATCATCATGTCCTCGCTACTGTTGAATTGCATGTCCCTCCAATCAACGTGCCAACCCTTTCTCCCTTTATTGCTTTTGCAATGTTACCCGGTTTGGAAAGATTGAAGACAACAACTGTGATGAAGAAGCTCAGTGCAATAAGTCACTTTTAGATGCTTTACGCTAAAAATAGCAATGATACACGCCACTAGAATTTTTCAGGAAAAGGAGAGGGACGTAGGGGGAGAGCTGGCATCAGTTAAACAAAAATTAGGAACCATTCTCTGATGGTAACAATTTAGCTTCCCTGAGTACAAGCGAGCCAGTGCAGCAGCCACCAGACTCATTTCACTCATAAATGCTAAATGTTAAGATTCCACACAGATCATCATCTCAGATCACAAACCTTGGCAACGTGTCTATTAGCTAATCCTAAGGATTTGAGTGAGCGGTAGAATATCTTGGATCAAGCATCTTGTAAATTGTTAAAAAAATCCCCAAAAAATGCAGGCCCAAGTTTCATACCCCTCAACAAATCCCTTTTCAGAGGCCACCTCCAACAACTGTGGGCATGCAGGAAGGAAGGTTTACTTGCGCCTACAAATTAGTCAGATGCCTAATATGTCTTGGACATCTTTAAAATTTAGACAGATCTACCTACAGGCTACTATCTAGATGCAGATTATGTAGACATACCTGGAATATTATTTTCTTGACACAAAGTAATGGCAGTCATGTCCATCACTGAAAGATCTTTTGAAGTCACCTCGTGGTAAGTTAGATCTTCAAGAAGACGAGCATTTGGATTATGCTTTGGATCATCATCATAAACTCCATCAACATTTGTAGCTTTCAACACAACCTGTGCATTAACTGGAAGAACAATAGAAAATATCACGGCAGTGAAATCATTTTTGTGCTAAGATACTAAACGATTATTTTGTCCTCCATTGGAGTATATATTGGAAAAGAAAAAAAAATTGCATATGAATATAAAGAATAAAAATACTAACATTTCAAAGTCTGCACTGAGACACAATTTTGTATATTGAGGGGTCAACTAATGTTCAATATATAAATTTTTTATTGGAAAAAAATTAAAATTAGCAAGTTCAGCAGGGGTTGCATATTAATTAAGAATACCAATGTGCAAAGTAAAACTCTGATACAGAAAATTAAACTTACTTTCTGCACAACGTAGTGCTGCAGCAGTATCTGTTGTGAAAAATGGATTCCCAGTTCCAGCTGCAAAAATCACAACCCTTCCTTTTTCCAAATGCCTTACAGCCCTTCTACGGATATATGGTTCTGCAACCTCTGACATGCGAAATGCAGTTTGAACCCTTGTTGGGATGCCAATACTCTCCATTGTTGCTTGAAGAAATATAGCATTCATGACAGTTGCCAGCATCCTATCAAATTAAAAAAAGCAGAACACAAATCATGCAGCAGGGACATAAAGCTCCAAGGAAAGCATTTAGATTTCTGATAAATAACCACTTGCTATCTACCGACTAAAATATCCTTGTGCCTATACAGGCTCAAAAGAGCTTTTAGATTTCAGATAACTAACCACTTACTGTCTTCTGAATAAAATATTCAGATAGTATACCTATGTGTATCAATAACATAATTATAATAACCATATGTACATTTTGATCGGTAAAAAATAGTTGAAGAAAACATTTATACGCAGCATGTTGAACAGAAAAACAGAACTGAAATTTTTACTTGTGAGCTATGCTCAAGGTTGTCAAGTTGTATAAGGTCTATAACTTCATAAAAATGAAGCCTGTGCTGAAAAAAAAAATAATGTGATCCAGAAAAGCTTTGCTCACACATAATGCTAGCTTATATTCTGTTTCACAAACAATCCTTGGCTGAATGAATTCATTCCAAATGACTTGCAGAAGTGTTAACCTTGGTCTTTCTTGGCAACAAGGTCACACACCGTGTAGCACTTTCAGTGTGTAACAAAAACATCAAATAAATTTATCCACAGTTCTGATCTTACAGGATATACATAAAACAAATTTATTCTACAATTTCTGCCACCAAAACATCTTTCACATGAAGAGAAAGCAAACCTGAGAAACTTCAAACAAAGAAACTTAATGTTAATCATATTGGATCCTAAACAACCAATGCACTGGAAATAACCTATCTTTTATGATTGAAATCCCAGTTTCAAGCTCCTTTGAACCTAATGAACCAAGCTTTGTTGAAATCTTCTTCAACTGATTTTAGATTTGCGGATTAGGATAGCTAATGGGATACAATTCCCTCCCTGGCAATAGTTGAGCAGCAGACATCCATGGTTAAAAGTCATGTGTGGTGGCCGCTCATTATTTTTTATCAAAAGTTAACAGAAGTTTCCAATAGGTTAACCCAGAATTTGAGATTGTTGGAACTAAAATCCAAGGACCAAGTAGATGTAGAAAGCAAAAGGGCACTAAAATGTAGTTAGGCCTGCTTTCTTTTGATAACAAGTCAAAGATAAGATTGAGACCATTAAAACTTCTAATGGTTCAGCCTCTTAGAATAAATTTCCAGATTGAAACCATTATAGAATGAGTGATCACTGGTATTAAACAAGTTTCCATGTGAAATAGAGAGGCACTAAATCAATTCAGGAGAGTACCCAATGTAGTCAGCTGATGACCGGTCAAGACCACTGCATCCTGCCCATGAAGATCCACGGAAGATATTCCCCCCACCAACAACAATTGCAACCTGCAGCATTGAACATAAATTATTTAGATGAAACAATTGATGGCCAAAAAGCATCCAGCTTGTGTTCACAATCTCTATCCTGTAACAACCCCAATTACTCTTAAATTTATTCTTGTCAGGCTTATTTACTTGACGAGATAACATTCCTCCCACCTAGCATATTGTCCACGTCACACAGACCCCTTTTATCCAACACCAAAGCAGGTTACAAGCTACACAAAAGCAAGAACCAGATATGAACTATGACACAAAAATTTCCACCAAAATGATCACTTAGCTTATGATTTGTACAAAAATCATCACACATGCCTTAGAAATGCCACAGTGAGATCACTAAAGTTTATTTTACAAACATTAAAAATAAAATTAATATCAATCACAACCATTAACTGCAATAAATTCAAGGAAAAATGAATTAAAAACAAATATATATACCAAGGAAAACTATACAAAGGTGTTGATGGTTAACCTCGATGCCAAGGCGTGTCACAGTTGCAACCTCCCTTGCAATCGCCATTGTAACCTGCATAATTACAAACACTCATCTATCAGTGACCATCAAGAAATGAAGCCAATAAAAACTTAAAATTAACATAATCATTCGCATTCCAAAACCTTGGGGTCAATATTCTGCATTTGGTCTCCTGCAAGTGCTTCTCCACTTACTTTAAGCAAAACCCTTTGCCATCTATAAGATTGCTCATTCATTGTCACCCCAAAGGGAGCCACTGATGACATTTGAGGCTGCCTGGTAACAAAAAGAAAATAATTTCTTAAAAAACACTAAGATTTAAACTGCCTACAAAATGCCCTAATGCAGAAACTACAAATAAATAGCAAAGGTAGAACAATGGAATTAAAGGCCACCGACAAGACTCTGCAATCCTGACTATATCATGTCGGGCCCCCAATCATGCACTGGTCACAACACGCATCCAGGATTGCACAGTCGTGTCAATCGCAACCGCCCTCTAAAACCCATAAAAAGCCTGACAGAAAACCCATTGCTTCACACAGGCATTTTAACAAACACCCAGAAGACATGAACACGAGCATGAACTAAAATTCCAGCAATCCATGACATCAAAATATAAACCAAACCCATGTTAAGTTATTACCTTAGATTTATGGGGTCTGAAGTCGGACCCATTTCAGAAGAGCAATTAATCACCAACCGTCCATTTGAGCTTCGCTTACCCTTCATCAAGAGGTGCTGATTAAACTTCACTGGACTCGAAGAAGAAGAAGAAGAGAAGATAAAACTTGGTGAGGTAAGGGATACAAATGAAGGTGCAGAGACGGCCATTGAAAACAGTGGTGGAAACTTAAAATCAGTGGCCGCAAAGCTGTCTCCTTCCGTTTATGGGGACTCTTGTGAGCTTCTCTTATCTCTAGCAACAAGATAACTGCTTTGTTTTTTAGATTTTATTTATTCAACCATTGGAAGAGATAATAATGGCATTTTGGAGAAAAAAATTCTCGTGCGGAAAATAAACGCCATCTGGAAAACGACACAACAAAATATCATCCATATTTGTATCTATTTTGAGCTAATTTTTACAGGGTCATACTACAGATCAGTCCTCACAATATATGCTTGTTAACAGATTAGTATCTGATGTTCAAACACTTGCTAATTCTTCCCTGTACTTTCTTTAAGTTCATTCCCTTAAGATTCCTTCATGAAATTAAATTACAAAGGTTTTCTACTGCAAGGATGTGATTAAGAAAGGTACATTTCGAAATTTCTGTCTGGTTAATTCATAAGATAAATTATATTTACTTGACTTCTTTTCTATTTTCATGATTAAATTCATTTATTGCATAAGTTAATTGATTGAATTGTGAGAAGGGTTATAAAACTTGTTAAAAAACATATTAAATAAATGTGAATGATATATTTAAATTTTAATTAAAAAATTAATCTCGATTAACAAAATCTTACCGATAATTAGACCCCTTTTCCATTATTTTTTGTTTTTATAAATCTGAAAAAAAGAAGAAACTGGGTGCGTGTATAATTTTGCCTAGAAAGTCCATGGATTTCTGATGGGCTGGTGATGGGTCTCTGAACTTGTTGCTTACGAGTTATGTGCTAGGCCCTTTATAAATAAATTTCCCTATTCGTTAAAATGAAATAAATAAGGCCTTGCAGCCGAATAAAACTGAAGCCGAAAAAAAATTATGTGAGGATGCAGCAGCCAGCAAGTAACTGCAATGTATCATCACCTCGTCAGTGCTGTAATCATGCAAACTCTCTACACAAATATTAATTGCAATGAAATCAACATATATATATATATATAAACACTTGTGCGGCCGGGAACAAAATAATACAATAGTATAATAATACTAGTAATAATAATATTAATTTATTTTTTTATTTTTTATTTATTAGAAACTAATTTTTTTATTTTTTTTATATATGAGATTTATAATATAATAACTCTCATCATAAGTAAAATAAAATGTGTCAATATTTTTTAATTTTTTATTTTTATTGTGATTTTTTATTTTTTATCAAATTATTTTAATTTCATTGATTTTTATAGACTAATTTGAGTTAATTTATTTTTAAATTATATATTTATTATATTATCTCGAGTTAATTCAAACATAATTTTTTATTATTATTTATTTTTCATCCTTCCGTATACTTTAAAGATTTTTTTTTAAATCTGTAATGTCCTTGACTAAGCAACTTAACAGTTTACAAGTACGTATCATTTTTTTAAAATTATTTTTTTTCACTATTCTGCTGACAATTGCATTACCAAGACTAAGATCAAGACTTCCCTTTATATATTTATATATAAAGTTCAAAGAAACATTTTTGCCAAAAAGAGAGGAGGATAAACGATGCCTAATAAAATAAAAAAAAATTGACTGTATTTCTTTTTCATACCATATACACGCTAATCATTCACAAATAGGGAGTGGATAGATTTTTAAGGGAAAAAACTGTGGCATGACTTGATGAGCAGCATGTGACCACAGAATCCTAATGGCATGCAAGTTACAAAGCATGTCAAGTGACTCTTTCTGCTGGTGATTTGAGGATGTTCTCTATCGAGAACAAGGCCGAGAACAAGAACCAGATTAGGGAACATTTACAATAGATGTCGTGGGGTTCGCATTTAAAGCTGCAAATCATGATCATTATAGCTGCAGACTAAGATGGACCAGGCTAAATCACGAGTTAGCCCAAATTTGGATGACACCATATGTCATCTGGCGACACAAGGCTCGAGTAAACTTCATTAGCAAGACCAGGAAGATTGCTTGAATCTAGTTGAGCATGATGGGCAATCCATAGTTGTGGAAAGCCCTGATCTTTCCATCCCATCCTGCAGTCACAATCACGAGCCCCCATGCTTCTGATAAAGAGATGTGGTCATTGGTGTTAACGCATTGCTGTTCATGAAGGTTTTTGATCTGCTGATTTTGATAGTCAGCATCTAGAACTGGTACATCCCACATAGGAAGTTTCTCCTCAGGCCATGTTGCGTAGCTTCCCCTGCATCGACCGTCCATGAAGAACCAACTACCGAGAGAAAACCGTTCTGAATCTTTCCTCCACGAAGCAGTCTCCTCTGTTAAACTTCTTCTACTACCCAGGCCTCTCACTTCTGTTCCCGTGCCTGACCAAGGCACTGCAACAGACACGCCTTCAGAGAAGAAAAACTCACAGGACTTCACAGATTTTATGTGTTTAGACCATGAGGTGCACAAGCCATCATAGTTCCATACATAAACACGACAGTCCTCTCCAACCGAGATTATATGTCTCCCATTTGAAGTAAACGAAGCCGACATCTGACTTCCTGACTTTGGAGGACCTATAATAATCAATAAAAAAAAATGCTAATTTAGGTTTGACCGGACCACATGGAACAGCAAACAATGAATATGGTGCTATAAAAAATGCAGATAAGATCACCAGGAATGCATGTGGAAATGCGTTGGAAACTCTTAAAATAGGAGCATTGGAAGGGACTTGGAGGCCCTTTCTAGTACTTGAAAATATTTATTCTTGTGAGACTGGCCTATGGAAAGAAAGAAAAATAAAAACCCAGAAGACTAAGCAATTATTTGATCTCATGCCATATCATCCTGAGCAGATATTACCAAGCATGAAGCAGAGAAAGCTAGGCATGTCTCTCACAAAAAGGGCCTCCCACAAGACACTTTAGACCTTCAAAAACTACCATATGCATTCTAATGCACAACAACACATGGCTCTTGATCACGAGTTCAATAGAACAAACAACTAGAGCATCTCTTTGCACAACCGTAAATTAAATTAAAGAAGATGAAATGGCACTTAAAAATAGGAAATGTACATCAGAAACGAATTAGTAAAGGGTCTCCAAATAACCCTTGAAAAGAATTGATATTGCATATTTTACCTTTAAATTTATTAACGATGTCAACCCCATCAAATACACGAACTTTAGAATCTTCAGATGTAATCATAACCCTTGGACATATTTCCTGGGAAAACTGCAATATGAGATGATATCAAATGTTAATACTAAACAAGATCATGTCAAGTTCAATTTTCGAATGAAAAGAGATTCAAGTGTAAAACCTGAATGCCAGTTATCCGGTTGCCAGAGGTTCTCCTTCTGCCTTGAATATGAACTTCTGCCTCGAGCTGGAGATCAGTACCTATACACCCTAAGAAATCAGTTCAAAATCCTCTAAGAGAAGGATGAATGGAGGATCAATTTAAAAAAAAGTAAAGCATTTCAACGTAGAAGAAATATCTACCTGATACTTCATAGAAACGGCAAGTGCCTTTAATGGTACCAACTACAAACCCCTGCTCAAAAATTAAAAAGTTAGCATGATAATTGTGTGGAAAATTTAGATGGACTATAATATGAAAAGAATAAGGATCAGAATCATACTCTCCCATCTGGCTGGTAACTTATGGCAGATATTACATCTCGTACATCTGTCCAGTGAACAACTCGCTTCTCAGGCACTCCCCAAATTCTAACTTTTCCATCGATGGAGCCACTAATGAAATAGTTTTTATCAACAGGACTGAACTGAATGCATGTTACTGTGCCATTCAAAGAAATGAAGCAGAGTCAGCTTAGAAATCATTAACACGTAACAAATTCAAGTGGAAAAGGGGGGAAACAAAGAGAACAAATGAAGTGATATGCAAAAATGATAATGGAATCGCAGATCAAAGAGATATGAGAAGGAACTTTTCTTGTAATTACCATAATTACTGTGGCGAAAAATGTTCAGACTATGGTTGCAACCCAATCTCCATAAACGAACAGTTTTATCCATTGAAGATGAAAGGAGATGCTGCAACAGAAATTACTAATTTAGCTTCGTGTATATTGATCAAAGATTTATTATTTTGACAGTTATGTAAATCAAACTGAGTTTTCTACACGATTTACTCACGTTTGAATCAGACCATGCTAAGTCTAAAATTTCACTGGCATGACCATGAAATTCTTGCAACGGTGTCTCTTCAATCTGGAAAACCTTCTCAGGAATGACTATAGATGAATATACTCTTTTCTTTGTGCTCAAATTATTAGACTTGGCTTCTTTCAGATTGCTATCACAATGTCCTTCAGATGGGAAAGACTTGCACGATGAATCCACCAATGTAACACGCCAAACGCGTATAATCCTATCTTCACCCCCAGTTGCCAAATACTGCCCATCTGGACTAAACTTCATTGTCCAAATGAAGCCCTTGTGAGCTTGAATTTCCTGTCCCATATATACCCCTGTAAACTCCACGCAACCCTTTTTGTTCTGCTTCACCTTCGTTCTGTTAGTTTTTGGTGCTTCAGTATCCGACTTCGATACCCCAGATACACATCTACCTACTCTTTCCTCCTTGCTCTTTTTTAAAAAGTGTTTCCACCAACTCTTCATTGAACTTTTTCCTGAATCACACTTTTTACATTTTTCTTCTTCACATTGTTCCCATCCTTGCAAATCGAGTAAACGTCCAATATTCTCATTTTCAGAAGCTACATCCGATTTATCCATCTTGTCTTTACTCATTTGATCAACCACACAATTGGCTTCAGAATTTTCCTCTCTACCAGCACTGCAACTAACCATATTTACCTCTTCAACATTTGTACATGGAACTGAAGTACTTGATACAGCCCCACTGTATTCAGTGATCCTCTCCAACCCAGTGTTCTCATGCCTCTTGGAAGCAAACCCATCTAGACCCATTCCGCGTAGAAAACCTTGGCGTCTCTCTTCAACACTTTGTGGCTCGGTCAACCAAATATCATACTCCAATTGATCACAACCCGATTCGAAGTAATCCACAGAATCATAGAACAGATCACGCTTTCCTTCATCAGAGCTCAGCATCTCTTCAGGTACTTGAGACCAATATTCCACATCAAAAACCACTGTCCTCAACACGCCCTTCTCTAGTTAACCATATCAAGTACTAACAACCACCTATATAAACCCACCAATGGCACAATTCACGGACCGAGTTCCACTGTATAAAATATGGAAAACAGTGTAAGTTTGCATTTACAAGGAAAATACTTGGAACCAGCTTCTAGCATCAACACCACCAATAACAAAGTGACAAGCTGCTCATAAGCATTTTCTAGATCACCAATATAAGAAAGACCCCGAAACGAATAATATATAACTATAAATCGGCACACCTAAAATCCGGAAATGACAATAATAATCAAATGGAATAAACTAAGATCAAAGCTCCTGGTAACCTGTACCTTGATATTCATGCAAAGTAACCAAGACCTCCACTGCAAAAACCACTATCAATCACCGCCCCCTCCTTTAATTATGTATTGCAGCACCTCAAGAGTCAACGCGCACACTTTTCTGCACATTTAAAACAAGCCCATCAAAACCAATGCTCCTTAAGCGCTATGTATCGAAACACAATTCTAAACTCAATTGGTTGGCTTATAAGAGAAAATGGCGGATGAAGGAAAGGTGACACTGCCACGCGCACACTAAAATTGAACCACACCAATAAATGAATTTGCAACAAATGTCAATATCACCGATGGTTAAAAGGGTCCCGAGATCTGGATAATGTGAATGAAAAAAAGTCTAAATCTTTACTTTATTTTGCAAGCGCACAAGCATCAAACACAAGTGGCTGCTAGGTCCAATAAACAAGAAAACTAGTGTTGGCTGTTGTTTTAGCTACAAATACTGCTAGCCTCGTTCTCTTTTGTGTGCTGTGATTATAATGTAGCAGCAAAGCAGCAGTCTTTCCTTTCCCTCTGCAACACAAAGCCAAAGAAAAAAACAAAAAGAAGCAGCAAAGCTTAATGAGACACTGGTTTGAGAAACGAAACTTAAACAAGGGAGCAAATTTCAAAAGAATCAAACGTTATAAAACGAAACCAAATTTAAGCCAAAGAATTGAATTTTTGAAAAGAACGACACCTAGAATTGTACTTAATTATAGGCATTAAAGTAAAACCACGTGGACATAACACGGTTGAGCTTGGTTTTTACTCTCTTTTTTTCTGGGTTTTTTGTTGGGAGTTTCTAAAAAGGCGTTAAATGGTGAAATTTACAAGAGAAACAATAAAAGTAGAAAGAACCAACCATGAACCAACCAATCAAGACAGGCTGTGATACTTCAAGAAGTAGTATAGCTATAGGCACAACAACACTACACAACAGCTGCTGTGAGCCTAAGGAGCTATTGTCAGTACTACCGCAAGAACGCAGCACATAAAACACGCTAGGTTGCTTGCTAGGAAGAGGACCTGAAAGGAGAAAGCGATTACTCAGATGTTCTGATCACTTAATGAAAAGCCTATAAAATCTTGGGTTTTGTGCTTCTTCTTTTTTTCATTTTTAGAGATCAAAAGGAAAGGAGAGACTAGAGAAAGACCTTTCTGTTTGTGGGTATTTCTGTTTTTCTGTTCTTATTTTTTGTATAACACATTTCCGGGTTGTCTTGCTGACATATATATCCACAGAATGCAATAAAAAGACGGTAAAAAAACAAGAAAAGTCGAGATAGAGAGAGAGAGAGAGAGACTACGGATTCTATGATTACATGAAAACTCAGCTTGATATCTTTTGTTGGTTGAAGAAGTATCTTGCTTTGTTTCCCCTTATTATCATACATAGCTTTCAGTTTCTTTCTTTCTCATTCTCCAAAACCCAATTCTCAGTTTTTTGCCTTTCCTCTTTGTGCAAACCCCTTTTTTGGTTTTATTTTTTCACAAATTGAGCTTTATCATTTTCGGTGAATTTTCCTTCATTGAGATCAGGCATTCCTGGTGAAGCCTAAAGACCTCTGCTTTCCTACTGTTCTGGGACTTGTCTAATTGCTGCACAGCAATTACACACTCACTCATAATAAATATGGAGATTCTTGTAATTAGAAAAAAAACAATGGAGATTCTAATGGCCAAAGAAGCACTTCATTGTGAGGTGAAGAGTGCGGTGTACCAAACATTACGGATGGTTCTGGTGGCTGTGGGGAAGAGGAGACTTCCTGGAGAGGTCGCGACTTGTGAATGAAAAGGAAATGATAAGATGGATCATGGTCCGGTATCTATCTATCAATATCAATATTGGTAATGCATCGTGTCACATCGTAAATAAATAAAATCAAAATTGAGGACATATTGTTTTGTTTTTCAATCTTTAGAAGCCTCCAAACCCCTTTTCAGTTTGTTTTTTTAGCTAAAAACATGTAAAATATTTTTTTATTTTTAATATAAATATATCAATGTTATTTAAAACCATTAAAAAATCAATTTAATATTTTTTCAATACCACCCAAAACAAGAATGAAAGAAGAAGAATTCAGTGTCACAATCTGAAAGGTCCGCCACAAGTTTTGCTATGCTGTTTAACTTTATCAACCGTTTGATTTGGACACGTTGATATGTTGTGTTTGGAAGTGGGTCCATGGTTTAAATATAGCAACAAGAAGAGACCTTATTCTATTTGCTCGATGAAAAGGGTTTTGTCTCCTTAACCAGATACGTCTCCGTGAAAAGGATCCTCTTTTTCACCATTTGGAGTCGAGGGGAGTTGCCAAAAAATCAAATCAAGAAAAGGGCAAAAAGTTGAAGCGAGATCTTTTAGCATGAAATATATATATGAAAAAGGGTTTTTTACTACCATGGAGGAAGGAGTAGAATGCCCATAATGGTTAAATGGATAGATTTGAGTTTGGTGTGATTTTTTATTATTTTATTTAAATCTAACAATCTAATCGAAACGAATACCTTAGATTTTGTGTCGTTAATGGAAAGAAACCTAACATAAGAAACCTTGATGAGACCCACCATGTGCGATGGACAGATACTTGACTACAATGACTACAATACAAAACAATGTGCAAAAGTCTTAGCCTATTTATATCTAGAGATGCTAATATGCTATTCTTCTTCTTCTTCTTCTTCTCTTTTATTTTAATAAAGATTAATGGGTTTTCTTTTTTAATTAATGATACGGCAGCTAATGACTTTTTTTAAATAATTTCCTTTCATGGATGAGATTATGCTATAATTAAATGTGATTTTACGTATTTATATTCTATCTTGACAAGGAGAACAAATCTCCTCGCTTATTTGCTGCATTAAATATGCATTACTATCATGATAACGTTACATAAATATATTTCCACGGATAAATCGACATCCACATCCTTAATTTATGTGATTGATGGGACGATGAGGTGTTAACAGCCTTGCTATTTGCATTGTATGCCTCCACTGCCATATACTAGCATGCCCATATGAAGACAAGAATCCAAGGATAAGGACTATCAATGTGCTGGTTTTGTGTGGCAGATCTCAAGGAGATAATTATTATTGATCTTCTAATTTTCAATGGCTGAAAAAATGAAGGCAGTGAACCCTAACTGGCAAGGGCATCTACTCACTAATCAAGACAGATTACAACCCACACGAGCTCTAATTATCGGGCATGTCAGTAGATATAATCACTAATCTAATTCTTAATACACTTCGAAGCTTTATGTGCTTCTCTCATGTAAAATAGACAGAGGGTAAACCCTAAAACTTTTTTTTCCCCGACAAAAGGTATATTTCCATAATATATTAAAAGTAATTCTGATTTGGATATTTATATAATATAATAAAAAAAAAAGCTAATGATATAGAAGAAGTTTGCCACTTCATGATTGAATATTATAGATCACGAAATCCTAGTCAATGCAGCCGAATGAACATAAATTATTCGTAGTCTTGAAATGCACAAAGATTACCTGTCATCAGTCTAGCATTTATAAGCTCTAACACGCAGATAATTTTTACTGAAATGGTGTTTTTGGAGGAGAGTCATGGGTATTTTAACAGTTAAAAGTTTATATCACAATAATCAACCAAAAAATAATTGCAATGACCTCGTCGGAGATGGAGATAGATAGGTACAGGCGACAAGACCAAGATATGGGCCAAAGCATAGCGGGGAAGATGACAAGGGTTATTTTGGTGTTTAGTGCTGCAAATTACGCAGGTGTGATATGACACAAAAATCATGAGATTTGATGTGTTTGGGATAATATTTTTGGTCCTTAGAATTAAAAACACATTCCTCTTTTGCTTAATAAGAAAAGGGCACTCAAAATACTCACTAATTCTTTGCTAGATATGCTGTCTACTGTGCTTCGATGATAAGCACAAGGTATTGGACATCAATTCCAAGCTACAATAATTCTTATAAAAGGAAGCAATGACAAATAAATATCTTTTTTTTTAATTATCACTGCTGTCTTAAGTTTAGTGCCAGGAAACTTGGAGAGAAATGAGAATTCCCATACCTTTTTTGTGCTAAATGGTAAGATCAAGACAGGGTTAATTTCCAAAGACGTACAGTGCCTCACTAAATATGCACACTACATGGCTAGCAGTAAGAGGAAAGATAACAAAGGAAAATAAATTAAGAAAAAGAATTAAAGCAAGGGTTCAAGCCCTATCTTAGGAAAAGGACTGCCTCGTTTCAAAGAACGAGAATAAACCTACTGTTAGCAGATTAAGGGTTCTTTTCTCGACAGAAAAGATAAGCACTCGAAAAAACAATTAAGTTGGAAAAGAGAAAAGAAAGCAAGAAAAGGGAATTAATGGTAGATGCGTATAGTGTGAATTAAATTGCATCTAACCATAGCTTGCCTCCCATGAAAAAGATTGCTACTTTTGTATGTAGAAGAGAAATGTAGAAAGGATATCGAAGATGCGAACCCTAATGACAAAGGGACTCAAAGATCCCTTACTTCAGTTTCGAAATGGTTTTTATCCTTCATTCATTCTTGTTTTTCTCGCCAAACAAGCATGAGATAAATACATGCATTCACATATATACACATATTCAACAATGAAATTAAACACAAGCTCAAAAAACCATAGCATGAGTATAAACTTGAACAAGAAGAGCTAATATTAAAAAAAAATGACCTGAAAAGTGAAAGCAGCGATGGAGGAGAGAGGGAGCCTCGTCAAGAATGAATTAGAGCTTGCAAATGCAGACTATCAATGTCCTCGACATATTTATATGGATAGATAGAGGGAAGAGAGCGAGAGAAGATGACAGATAAATAGTATGAAGACATGTTTGGGTGTTTAGCAAATCAAGTGGGCGCACATTGTCCTGTATATCATTTTTTATTGCACAACTATTGGAGAACTTCTCGCTCCTAGCATAATTAGCCACCTAGTCACCAAATGGTCCCTAGGTATTTTTAGGGGCAAATCTCCGCTCAATCTTCTCTCGATTTCCTCTCATTTAAATCCAAAAAGGTGCATGCTTTATATATATATATTAATTGGTAGAGTGTAGGGAAATCATGTTAAGGAGATTGTGTAGGTGTTTGATCGCCCATTTATCATTAATTCTTTTACCACACACAAAAAGATATCATTAAGTTTATTACCCTCGTGCGCACACACGTAAACACATGTATACCCATAAACTTTGCAACCCTTTTCCTATTATTTATTTTTTATTATTTCAATAGTTTTGAGTTTTTTGGATCTGCTTTTATGCATCAAAACCAAGGTTGTTTTAAATTATCGAGTATATATATAATTTGATGCATTCACGAGAATTTATTATTATTATTATTGAAAATCATCGGATAATGGAACTAGTGTTTCTACATACACTGGCTAAACTGGATAATTGACCCTTTAATTATTGATTAAAATCAACCAGTTAATTCTCATTAAAAAAAAAATTGAATCCTCTCATGTTAGTTGGAATATGATCTATTATGTTCGTCAAATCTTAGTCTTTGAATTCAAATCAATGACTAATAATGTCCTGTATTTTTTTTTCATATTTTAAAGTACAATCTATCCTGTATATTTATGTATCATTAGTGAAAGGAATTGATTTATATTTGCTGTAATAAAGGAATTCTTTTCTAAGCATTCTCTCTTCTTTAAATCAACCTCTCTTTTTTTTTTAATTCTATTGGTGAAATAACAACCTTGAAACTTATAATGAAATTTATAAGAAAATGTTTTTATCAGGAATTGATCATGTTTTACCTAAAAAAGATTTAATTTCCTATCAAGAATAGATAGCAAGAGAGAGATCACCTCCATGAAGGTCAAGAGAGCTCCATTTAAATGTTCTGAGAAAAATATATGTTTGATGTCTCTCAAATTAATGGCTAGCTTGTCCACGAGGCATAATTAAAAGTTTTTGAGAGAGAGAGAGAGAGAGTTGAATAGCTTAATTATAGCCTTATAATGCTCTTTATGATTAATATTTTTTCTTGAAATACCTGGCGTAATCTTTTAAAAGTTCGCATGTAATTAATCTTTATTTCCATTTGAATTCAAGTTATGATTTAGAAAGCTGTGAAATCAAATCCTAACCTTGATTTAAATCTTAAGGCTGCTGCATAGAAAACACGATACATGAAAGGGTTACGATTGATGTGTATAAAAAAATCAACTAATTAATCAACAATATCGTTGGGTGGAAGAACATATACACAAGATGGTTTGATAGAAGCGAAATGTCGTCAGCTATATATCTTAGCTCTACTGATTAAGACTTGTGTTCTTACAGTTCATCATCATGATCATTGAAAGATTTCTTTTCATCGGATATGAACAGTCTTAGCTATCCATGATCGGATGTAAATTAAGGACATGTTGACCATCTTCGCCATATTAGAATAATTTCTTAGTAGTTAATCTGTCATGGGACATATCTCCAGGATATCTTCAACTGATATCTTCTCAATCAAAGCAAAAAGGTGGCTTTTATTCTCTTACTGTCTCCTCCACAGAATTCTTAATTAGTTTCCATTTTTTTAATTTCTCAGGCCCTGTTTGTGTATTAATTACACACGCTTGCCGCCTAGTTTTGTATTCTAATAATTTGTCCTCAGGGATCTGAATATTTCCTATCAAAATCTCGTTTCCAAAAACACTTATCCAGGGGAGGAAGAGAAGAAATTCTTCGCTCATGCAATCTGGGATTCTCATTTTGAAAAGGCCCTCATTAAGAATTATGATTTTACATGAGATTTTAACTATATAAATGAAGATTTAGGAATTTTAGGATTATCCATATTTTAGATTTATACCCTCATTTTCGACCTAGTCTATGCAAACAAAATTAACTAAACTATAAGGACGAGACTAGTTTTTTTCTTAGCAAGAGGCAACATTGAAGTCTCTATATATACACTCCAACGAGCAATTAGATAACTTCAAGAACAGGTGTGTCGACTGAAAAGAAAAACACTGAAGTGCAGTGGCTCAAGAGCAATCAATCATGTTTTGCTCATCCTAGTCAATCGTTAAGCATGGATATGCCTCACTGCCTTACCAAATCGAGGACTTTTTGTGGGCTTCATACTGATTATGAACCTATACCCCACTCACATGCCTTCTTGCTAGCTTCCTTTCAGCCTCACCTGACTTGGTAGAATTTGACTTGAAATTATACACATTTTCCGAGTCCCAACTATTCTCTTTAGTTGCCTAAAGTGCTTGTCTCATCAACCTATGTGTACAGAATGGCCCATTGACAGCCCTTTCTGGAGATGTCTTGCTATATTTAATAAAGTGATTAATTATGATTAGAGCAGCATTAGAGACTGATCTGAGGATATGAAGATCGTTTATCAATTAAATTATAGGAAAGTAATTTAAACGAGGGCCAGTGAGACCATGTGATCATATATTTAGCCTACCTACTTTATGATTTTCCCAAAGTATTTCCTCACGTATTTCCACCCCACCTCCTCTATTTAGAGCTTGCCCTTGTAGCCTAAAGCCA
This sequence comes from Populus ilicifolia, assembly GCA_015708895.1. Taxonomy (NCBI): domain Eukaryota; kingdom Viridiplantae; phylum Streptophyta; class Magnoliopsida; order Malpighiales; family Salicaceae; genus Populus; species Populus ilicifolia. The sequence continues at coordinate 2,625,615 of SRLM01000046.1, forward strand.
GAGACACCATTTGTTTTTTTCTATTTAGAGATTAAATTAACGGGATATTAAATCAATTTATGGATACAAAATTAGCTAAAAAGACTTTCGATCAAGCGATAAGCAAATCATTCAAGCTGAGATTAAGAAATTTACAATGATTTGATATCATAAATTGATAAATTTAGAGCACTTGTGTCTTGTGTCTATCCACACAAAAATAATTTAAGAAGAATTTGAAGCACTCAAGCTGTCACTTCGACTCCAAGGGGCGGGTTTCTTCACAGTCGTGACGTTGAAACTTGGGAAGGTGGAGGAAATCTCGTCTTCCAAGAACCACAGCCAGCACATATTATTGTCTTAGAGCATTTGGCGATCCATGATACCACGAGAGCCTACCTTTCTGCACCCACTATACTTCAAAAGAATATTGACTTTTAGCGGTCCAATAACAAATGCACCAACAACCCTTGAATGATAGGGATCAACCCGGTTTCAAACATGTCGACGTAGAATGAAAAGATGGCATGGAGAATTAGAAAAATAAAATGTTGATCACATCATCCGTCCAGACAATAAGGACAGTTTGTTTGATGAAAATTAATTTTTATTGAAAGTAGGTCATGAAAAGTGAATTTTTTTATATATATTTGATATTTTTATAAAACAATAAGTTGGAAAAGTTATTTTTAGTATTTGATTATGATATCAAAATTCATTTGATAATTAATATTTTTTTATTTTTTAAAGTTATTAATAAAATAAGGGATGAAATTTAATAGATAAAAAATTAAAAAATAATAAAAATTGAAAATAAAAAGACATAACTTCATAAATTTTTTTAAATAAAATAAAAAAAGTTAATATAAAAATTAAAATAAATCAAATTGTAAGAAACAAAACTAAAAAAAATATAATAATTAAAATATCGATTACTAAATTTGATATAATCAATAAATCATAAGATATTTTTAAATTTTTTATAATTTTTTAAAAGTATTTCTATATAATTAAAAAATATTTTTTACCAATTAATTTTTCTAAAGATAAATATCCACGAGAAAGCTTAGAAAATAACTTTTATAAAACCATATTTTATAAAACAAATAGGGTTAAGGGAGCTTATTTTGACATGCATGACTATTTTGAGTTTCAATCTTGGTGGAAACGGGGAAAACATTTCATGAAAATACAAGCTAGACGGCCTCCTTTATATCCACATAAAAGGGGCTAACATTTATTTTTTATATACAAAAACGACACTAAAATTACAGAGAGGTCAGTGACTTTCTTAACTGGAAAGGAGAAGACACGATCTCCTTGCATGTAGAAATATATTTTTGGGTCCCAAACAAGTATCTTTGAAATGCAGAGAATTGAGTGAGTGGACAAAACTTTTCAATACATAAAACAGGGACAGTTGTAAATGGGTATAATGTAACACAAAGCAGACGTGTCATGACATGAACGTTTCATTATTGTCCCCAAGAATTCATTATGGAAAAAAAAAGAAAAAGAAAGAATGCGAGCATTTTACTTCACAAGCAAAGTTAAATATTTCCATGTAATTTGTCGTGGCACAAGTTGGTTCATTCCCTCTCTTGCTACCCACAGGGCTATCCTGAATTGTGTTCCTTCGAGGAATGATTTGAGTGCTTTGTCCATACGCAAATGGAAGCGAGTTTGTTATATTTTCAAATTGTTATTTAGGATTTTGATTTTGAGAACAAAATTTATGAAGCTCTTTTAACGCACAAATCTATATAAATAGATGGTTTAATACTAAATAGTGTGAGAATAAATAAAATTATAATTATTAAACTTGATTTAAGAACAGATTTGAAAAAAAAAATCCAAGTTATTAGATCAACTTATAGTATTATGACTATGTTACTTTAGTCAATAATTTATTTATTTATCACAATTAAGCCGGTTTAAAAACTATATATTACATGAATGAATGGATGTTGAGTTAGTCAAAGTCTTCAATTGAAAGAAGAGGTACAATATTCAAATCATAGGCATGCGTGCAATTCATCAGCAGACGAAGGCCCGAAATATATAAATCGTGCTCTTGTCTCAAGAGGAAAAATGTATATATTATATACATAAATGCTTAATTAATTGGCTAATCCTATAGGATTACTAAGTAGTGGTTGACTAAGAAAAGATGGCAATATTATTTGTAATGCAGTGGAAGTGTGGTGTGGTCATTTCAAGGCTAACATGTGCTTTCTCTACTCTACTTTACATATGGTGGGATTTAGAAATGTTGTTGGTTTGCAATGCATGAAGCTGTCGACTGAGTGTACGAGGATCTAACTCCATTTTGTACAGTCCCTAGCTAGATAGAAAGCAATTGTTGAAAGAGGGATGCAGTCGTTGACATGCTGCAGTGTGTAGTTCGGATAGTTACGAGAGCACTTGACCTTTAATTTCTTCTTTATTTTTTTGGGTAATCTTCAATTTATTTCCAAACTATATAAAATACTATTCTTTTTTTAAAAAAAAAACAGAGAGAATTAAAGAAAATAGCAAAATTTGATTGTTATTTTTGCTCATAAGCATGGTTTTCTAAAAGAATATGTGGAATTATACAGTTTTTTTTTAAATAATACAATAGCATAATTTATTCATATATCACGATTAATAAACTCAAAATTTAAACTTATTGTTATTAAAATGTATGAAGTTTTAAAGAAATTATAAAATGACGTGCACAACTTATGATAAAGTAGATAGGAGATAGAAAAAAATAAACATTATATAAATAAATTTTTTTTAATTATAATACAATCATATAATCAAAAAGATTTTAAGTAAAGGAACAAGACAAGTTATCAACGGTGATCTGAGAAACCATATTTGCTGCTAAAAAAAACAGGTGACTCCCTTACTATTGATAATAAGCGTGACCCGTTTTATAGTTTTCAATTTGTTTCATTAAATTTTTTTTATGGTATTAATGATGTCATAATCAAGATTTTATTGTATCATAGGGGTTTTTTATCGTAATTTGTGAAATTTATTTTATAATTTTTTTAAAATATCACATTTCTGAATAAAAATCAAATTGAATTTTGTATTTTTCCCCTGACAACATTTACTAACAGTGTTATTTCGTTAATTTTTTTTATATTGTGTTATAGTGCAATTTTTTTATTTTTTTTAAAAAAAGTGTTCATTCTCAAAGAAGAAAAATCAAATTTGATTTATATTTTTTTACTCCAGAGAATAATTTAGTTAAACTTCAGGAATGGTATTTTCTAATTGCAACAAGGGAGCTAGGCCCGATAAAAGTAAATGGACTTCTGTAGGAATTTTGATTATATATATAGAGATTGATGAAAAGGGACTCGTTTTATAGGCAAATTGTTGGGCTCGAGTGTTCTCTTAAGTTCTTCTTTTAACTTGTCTTACAAAAAGCTTTGCTGGCTATGGACCTCAATACACCTCAAGTGTAGAAGAGCAAGCACAACCCAATCTCGATTGAGCTCCATCAGCAAATATAATTCAACCCAAAAGCCAAGTCTTTGATGACTGCACTGCTATGTGTTGTGCTGTGTTGTTAGTCAAGAGTAAAATTGCTAAAAATAGTGTTAGATAATTGACTGCTATGCCTTCAAACTTCACCTAATTAAATAGTGATTTTAAGCCAAAAAGAAATAAAATAAAAGTAGCTGAGCTTTAAAAACAGACGTGTTTTAAGGAGGTGCTTGGTATCTTTCTTTTTTTGTTTTTTGTTTTTATGAAATCAAAAACTATCTCTTGTTTATTATTTATAGCTTTTTAAAATTTGAATGGTTAGTATGATACTAGTAATGATGATTATTATAGTAATATAAAACTAATAATGATTTTTATTTTATTGGTAAATAACAAAAATTGTAGTAAATGATGATATCACCACTAAAATTTTAAATTCATTTGCAAAAAACATAAAGTTAATGGTGGTTGAATTGAGGATGATAATGATATATTAAAATAAAAGATGATAATAAAAAAGTAAGATAATTAGTAATGGTTATGATCATAATAAATGTGGTTTTATGATTAAAAGAAGAAGAAGATGATATTAGTTGTGATATAATATTATTGGTAGGGTGATGATATGATAGTAATAAAATCAATAGAACATCTTGTACATAAAAGAAAAAAAATAACTATTCGTTTAACTATGCTAAAAATATTCTCAAAATCCATTTACTTTTCTAGTCTTCGAACACAAAAGATTACAACAAAGTCATGAAAATCTTGGGCATGGATCAAATATTATCAAAGTTTTGATGTCTATAGCAACAATGGTGTAGAAGGGGCTCTTAGACCGTGTAGTGAGTGATGCAACCATGTCTACATTTTAGCAGTCCTCTGTCTCCATGTACGCTGGCTTAAGAAGAGAAGACTGCAGTCAAAGCACGGCGTCGCCGGATTGAAACCTGAAATCATGGAATATCTGATGCTTTTTGACTGAAGAAAGCCTGAATTCCACCGGAAAAGGGCCGATAGGCCAACTTAAAGTCCCATCACGCCAGCGGGCTCTGCTATCTTTTACTTATACTGCAATGGTAAGTCTGTAAAGGCCGTTGACTGCTCCCTTAAATCTTGGTTAGAAGTTCAACTAGATATTCAATATGGTTTCGAGGCTTGTTTGAACAGCGATAAAAAATGTTTTTTGAAATGATTTTTGTTTATAAATATATTAAAAAAATATTTTGTACAGATCCAAAAAAAAAAAACATAATTTAAAACTAAAGTAAAAATTTTTAAAATACATGTCCCGTAACATCAAACAAAGTCTTGAACGCCAACGCGTGATTCTATTTACAGCCCTGTCAAACTCGAGAAATTCCATATCGGGCTACATTCTGGGTCTGCAGTTCATTAATCTACATGAATCAGTAGAATTCCCACAAGTCTGAAATCTCCTGCAGAACAAGAAAAAGAAAGGAGAAAAGGTAGGAGATAAAGACAGTGATTTGTCTGGGTCAAGACTCAAGAATGAGCAACCAAGCACACTTTCATAGCAAGAAAAAGAAGAGCACTGCAGAACACAGACAGAACGGCCTGATCCACAGGCGAAGGTACTGGGTCGGATTTCCTTTTAGCCCAAAAGGCGAACGACTTTCATTGACTCCACCACCACCTTTTGAACTTTACGATTGTCCTCATTCTTAAAGTGAAGTAGTGAGAGCATTCCTCATTTAAGAGGAAGATTTGCATTTTAGAAATTTCAAACTACTTTTCTAACACTTTCTTTTAAAAATAAAAAAATAAAATTCCTTGACATATTAAACACGACATCGCTTAGGATTTTGAACTTTCAACAGAGGAATTCAATATCTTTGACCAAATGATCCCTCAACTGAGAGTATAGCAATCTAATTGAAGAATACTATACTCTCAAGCACTCCTTGTTTGAGACAACAAGAGAAGATAAAACAAAATTATTAGAAAAGGTGAAAATGCTAGTTTACGTATGAATGACCTAGAAAAATATTAAATATAGTGTAAAGATGTTTTTAATTTTTATTATAAATTTAATTTAATTTTTTTGAGTTAATAATACAACTTTTTTATGATAAATTTTATTTTGAATGAAATAAAATTAATATTCTTTAATTAATTATCATAAAAAAATACTAAGATGACTAATACAATTCATGATTCTGGTTTCTTATATGAAATAATTGTAATTTTAGGATTGCATCTAAATAAAAATTAGTTAAAATTTAATTTTTTTATATTTTCGGATCATTTTAATGTGATGATGTTAAAATAAAATTTAAAAATAAAAAATATTATTTTAATATATTTATAAATAAAAACATTTTAAAAAACAATTATTACTATATTTGCAAGCACTCTCTTTAGATTTGATTTGAGACAAAACTTAAAGAAAAAAAAGAAAATATTTGAAAAAATATAAATGCTAGTGCATGTATAAATGACCTAGAAAAATATTAAATCTAGTATAAAGATGTTTTAATTTTTATTATAAATGTAATATAATTTTTTTAGTTAATAATATAAATTTTTATGATAATTTTTAATTTAAATGACTTTGCTATTTTTTTAATAAAAAAAAATCACAATTTTATCAAGAGTGATACATTTAACGTGATCAGAATTCAGGTAATCAACAAAATATGATGGAACATCATTCATGTGCCATGTCACATATGACATTGCAAAGAGAACAACAAGAACAAACAAGCCCAAATTATTAGACGATTTAACATCACTCCCTTTCCTTTATGCTAGATGACAGAAATTGCAATGCAGATGAACAAGCATGAGCAAAAACAAGGGATTAAGCGCAAATTATTGAGTGAAAATTAGCATCATTATCTCTTTCATTTATGCTTGGTGGGAGACATTGCAAGCAGCAGCAGCAACGAAACAATCAAAGAAGCTAAGACAAAACAAGAACTATTAAGGTCATGCATCAATCAAAATACCCAGCTCCACCTTCCTTCTATCACATCCTTGGAGAGTCCTCAAGATTATTTTTCTCTAAGAAGCTACAAGATTGTCCACAGTGACGATGGATGATGCAAGCCCCCCCCCCNCCCCCCAGCTTGAAAATCCGTGGAGCTTTACCTCTCAAGACACCAGGAGCTCTCATCAATCACATGAAAAGGCTCACATGAGATGTCCATGTTGACCCAACATTGTCACCCCATGGAGAATAATGACACCTCCACTAAAAACAAGTAACAATTTGCACTCCATCAACATTTCATATACAACTCTTGTGACTACTAACCACACAAGGATCCACTCCCCAAATTAAACCCACCAATGTATAATGCAAGAAAAAGAATGAGAACAACAAAAAGGAAATGATAAAGTAAAGGACCTCTCTCTCTCTGTCTCTCTCAAGTGCTCAGGGAACCATCCTTTGCCAACTTTTGATGTCCATGTCGCAACCTATCCCCACCCTTTTTGAAACACAAAAACCCCATTTCATATTTTACTATATTACTTCATTAATTTGTAATTAAGCTCGAGGTTTAGGTGGCTCCCTCTCTTTTCAAATCAAATTTTATAAGGGTCAAGCCTTCTGCTTTCATAGGGATTGGAGCGGTCAAGCCTATGCATTCATGTATCTTTCTCTGCTTTAACAGATTTTTTTTCTTAGGGTTGTGATTCCAATCCCTTTCTCTCTCCTTTCTGCTATCAAACAAATCTAATTTGAAAGCTATCAAGCGAACAAATCTTGATTGAAAGAGAGATATGTAGCTTGGAAGACAATATAATTGGTCAGCAAAGCAAACCCATTTCAGAAACTATTATGGCTCTGTCTTACTCTAAATCTCTATTCGTTTGTTTGTTTTTAACCTAGTTTAATTAATCAAGACGCACAAAACCAGTTTTGTAGTCAAAGTTTCTCCAACTTTTCTCCCCTGTCTCTAAGCTCACTGGGTGCTCGATTCCGGAATCTCTGTTTGCAAACTGTCTGGTAAAGAGGACATAAACAATTCAAGGCAGTGCAATTCCAGCTCATGCATGTGTTTCATTTTATCAGCAGCTTTTTCTAAGAATAAATAGCATGCTAATTTGCAGGCCCCATTTGGCATCACTGCTCAGCGGAGAAAATTACATAGCAATTCAACGGCCATAAATATGGCAGATGAAAGTGGAGCCAGGCTGAAAAACCATCAACTCAATGAAATTGGCACAGAAATTCTTTCTTGGTTTCTTGCATGAACCATGAAAATACCCAGAACATAGATCCCAAGAAAAAAAAAAAAAAAACAGCACTGAACCCTGAGCAAACCCTCTTCTTTAACCTTATCCCAGAAAAAAAAATCTGAGTTTTTAACTTGTGATTGTAACTCTTTGAGGATAATAAATATTTGGAAGGGTATTGGTAATTATTTTTTATTAAAATAATATAAAAACATTAAAAAAAAAGTTTAACTAATTTTTATTTGGAACACCGACATGGTGAATTTTAATCTTCCTTGAACCATTGGATTTAAGTTTTTGGCAAACCGGAGTTGCTAAAATGCTGATTATAGCAAATGGGTGCCTTTTTTGCCATTTAAAATATTTTTTTATTTTTAATATTAACAATTTAAAATAGTAAAAAAAAATTAATAGTGGACTCCAAGCACATTTAAATTATTGGATTTGAATCTTTGTTTTACCGGTGGCAGAGACTTCACATCTTGAGTTAATCTCCGAAAGGTATAATTTACACATTGGATGAGGAGTCCATCTATTATTGCTTCTTTTCCCCTCCCAGTCTATCTATGAATTGTCAGTCATTATTGCTTGCTGTAAGTTTAACTGCAAATATTACAGAGGTAGGAGACCACAGTTTGGTGCAGAGTACGAGAAATCTCACTGTTGATGAAGGGCAAGGGCAACACAGGAACAATTTTGCAGGACATGATTGCATTTTGCATCAAATCATCTATTTTCACCTTCATTTACAAAACAATACCATGAAGAAAATCCATGAATTTCCCATGCAAAATCAATCAATTGGTTTCTCCTTTTGTATTCACTAACAAAATTTTCCTTTGGATTTACAAGAACAAGAAAATCTCTCTTGAAAAAAGAGAAAAACTATCTCAATCACAACCCATATTTGCAAACACACGATCAGAAGGGCATGATGTGAGTAGTCTTAGTTTCATAGCTAGAAAGACGATAATCAGACTTAGAATTCACCCTGAAAATCTTCAACAAATCACCAGACATTTGCCTGACTCCAGGTGAACAGTTACTTTGCATTAACAACAATATCTTCGGCAACCCATTGCTCTTCACGACTGCATCTTGTGCCGCCCGATCTCTGAACAAATAACACGCACTCCACAATATCATCACCGCATGCTCCGTCGCCTCACTCGAAACTTTCAGCACTTTATTCATCACAGCCTCAACGCAAGCTGCATCATTGCAGAACCCCGCCCTCCCTTCCCTGAATGACGCTACCATTTCTAGCAACTTCAATGCCTTCTCTATGATCGAAACGCTCGCGTTCTGCCCTCCTGTTAAAAGTTTTCTTAGCTCTCCAATTATTTTTAAATTGATTAGCTTTATTTTAACACGTTTCGACATAGATATCGCTGTTAAACACGCTAAACTTGCTTCTATCAAGCTCGGATCTTTTTCTAAGCTGATCAATTTCACCAATTCGAGCAAGAACCCTTCTTTCTCCGAAAGCATCTGTTTTGACTCGGCGTCGAGAGTTATGGCTTCAATGATTTTAAGAACTCCAACTCGTGAATTCACGCTTCTTCCTTGTTTTAAGACAAGAAGGAGAGAAGACAAACAATCGTGAGAGCCATCATTGTTTTGCTTCAAAACCAATAACCTTAACGCCTTGTAATCTCCAACTTTGTTCAGGATCATAGCAAAAACTCTAACGACTCGCTCGAGAAAATCAATGTCCTGGTCGCCATCAAGAAACCCGACGACCATTTCCACGAACCCATCAAATTTCGCCAAGAACTCGCAGTTCTTCTCGGATTCTTTAGCGAAACAGATTAATTTCGACAAATGATCAACTTTCTCCTTCCGGGCTCTCATTTCTCTCACTAAAACCTCAACCTCTTCCTCAGTGACGACCGAGTGGGCGGCTGAGTCGACTCGGAGATCGTTCTGAGTCTGGACTGAGTCAGACCAGATCTGGATGAGTCTCTGTAGAGTGCTGTTGGGAACGAACTCCTTGCTTTTGAGAACTTGCATCGTGGCAGGACACGTGTTGTTGCCGCTATCCAACCACCGCTGGATGCTGGTGCGGTCGTAGGTGACACCGGTACAGAGACTCACAGGTGATTTCATCACGTCAAGTGAGATGGGACACCGGAAGAGATTAGGGACCGTAACGTACAAATTAACGTCTCTCACCATTTTTGTTTTTCTTTATGCTGTTTGGGTGCTGAGAAAGTGGGAGAAATTGAGAGTGGAGGAATGGGAGGGCGAGTGGAGATGATGGGTTTAAAGAGAAGTTAGAGACGCAGGGTCAAAGGTTCGGTGACGTCAGATCCGGAAGGTTGTTTTTTTTTAAAAAAAATCTGATTTAATTAATTATATTTCTTCGGCTTTTTAATATTTTTTGGAGTCTTTGGTCAAAGGGAGGTTTGTTTTCTTTGCTAGCGCGTGTGATGTACAAGTGCGTGTGCGTTGGAGTCTTTATTGAACAGTAGCTGAGGTCCATTCATTCATAGCATATGAACTTTTAAGAAAACTCAACAGGGTTTATCCTTTTCGGAGTTAGATGTGTTGCAATAATTTCGAATCTTATTAGATTATCAGTTGAATGAACGATCTTAGCTAAGAAAACGGTGAGTATTTAAAAGTGCAATAATTTCTGTTTTTATATATGTTTTTAAAATATATTTCACTTAAAAAGATATTAAAATAATAATTGTTTAGTGTTTTTTATGATTTTGATACATTAATATTAAAAATAACCATTTTTTAAAAATATTTTGAAGATATTGTAAGAAAGATAGATATATTTTTAAAATAAATTCTTATATCATTTAAAATAAGGAGATGTAGGAAGATATATATTTGTTTTATTTCTATTTTATTTATCTATTTTGTTCCAAATATTACAAGTATAAAACTATAATTGCAATGCCACCTTTTATATATATATATATATATATATATGAAAACTAGGTTTAAGCTATAACATTTATTTTGTGACGAGAATTATTTCGTATATTTTTATTTTTTTATTAATATAAATATTTAGATTATTTTTTACACATATTTCATAAATCTTAAAATTAATAATTATATAAATTTTTAATAATTTTTAAATTTAAACTAGTAACTTTTAAAAAATAAATCTGAATCTGACCTAAGTTATATTTTTTAAAGTTATACATTGCTATTTTTTAAAGATATTAAATATTATCTTTAATATACATGCGTTACTGATAAATATATTACTATCTAAGTAATTCTTTATTATATCATCATTTAGGGTTGAAATTAAAATCAATAATCGCATGGATGGTTCATTGGGCTCGACTAGGAAAGAAATTAATTTTGCTACTCGTCTTGGGATATTTTACTGTGTATAATTTGAATGCAATGTTGTTTGAATCCTCGAGGGATAAATCTAAATGACGAAAAGAAGATTCGTTCAACTTGAGTTTATATATTCGTGTCTCGTCATGGATATCTTGCAATATAATATATTTATGTTCAATTAACTTTATCTTATAATAATATTTTAAATTTTGATCTTGAACTATGTGTTGCATGGAGTTCTTTAATATTTTCCGGAAGGAAAGTCACAAAATTATTCTGAAAAATAAATGAAATCAAACTGAGCGAAAGAAATCGATTGCACGCTCCGTTTTACCGCTGAATCAAATTATTTTGAGCTACATGAACTGCATTGGAGGCTAGGAGCTTTGATGATGGTTTAATGGACGGCTGACATGGGAGGAGAAGGTACACGTGGGGAGGAGTGGAAGGAGGGTTCCATGAAAATAGATGAGTATGATGAGGAGGGAACGTGGGGGAGGTGAGGGCCCAGTAAAGCCCACTGTGAGTTAGGTTTGGTCGGTCTTATTACATCATTTGTACGTTGAGTAGACCGAGGGAAGACATGGTTTTGTGGAAGGGAACTTTCTGGATTTCTTTTTGCTATTTTTGGTTTTTTACACTTTTTAAGAAAAATACGGGAGGCATAGTATGGTTTAAAATATACATATAATTTATACACGTAGAGACACATCTTTTAAAAAATATATAAATAAGAGAGATGTGAAAGAAAGTATACATATATATATATATATGTCATAAACATTCATTAAAGTTTTGGTTATAATACCATTAATATTATTAAAAGAATATCAATAAAATAAATCTAACAACATTAAACAAATCAATAACAATGATCCAGGTGAATCATATTTATTACATGAAGATGGAAGATGAATCACCTGTCTATCGTCGTACCAGACATCAAGTATCTAATTGCTATATTTTTTTTTATTTAGTCTTGTGCTTCTTCTTCAACTTTTTTTTGAGAAATTTTCATTACAGTGGTTAAATTATTTTTAGATGATTGGATAAATTATGCGTGGAATGCTTCTAATTTGATTCTTAAAGTTCACTCATCAGACTTTTTCTTCGATTCTTTTTAAATCTTTAATTAAACCGAAAAAACAAAAGTCAAATGCATTTGAGGTGAGTTTTCGAGAAAATTAAATAAAAACTTTCAAGTGACTCCAACCGCTAATTCACTTGCCCTTGCACATCTAAAGATTATTTTAGCTATATTTTCATTTTTTTATGTACGATTTTAATTAATGTTCAAATCTGGAAAATGACAAGTGCTATCAGCTTAAAAATCAGAAGAGAAGTCGCTGTAGTCCTGACCGGATTTTATATTAAACAAAGTAGTAATTAATTCAATTAAATCCGATTAATTCGGAATATTAATTTATGATTGATAGTTCCAATTAAAATATGAATAAAATTCAATTTCATATATTTTAGAAACAATTCTTTTAAAAAATAACATTGTATTCTTGAAATGATGAGGATGATAAAATAATATATTAAAATCTTACTTTACAATTTAAGTTATTAGGCTAAGATGAATTTTTTAATATAATATTAAATTTGTAATAATAAAATAATTATAAATTTAAATTTTATTATTTTTAATTATTTAACAAAAACCAATTATAATATTAATATTGGCAACGACATATACTAGAACAGCATGCGTTTAATAACATCGAGGACGAATGCCACGACGTAACCCATTGATCTACACGTACATCCTTGTATTTTTTAGAACTATACTAGCTTCTTAGACAGGCATCTGAAAATGAATTATCATTATCATCAACTTTTTTTCTTTTTTTTTCCTTTCTCAGTGGCTCATCAAGTATGTCCGTGTGCAAAGGGCAAAGGCAACCTGGGGCTGAGAGCTCATAATTTACCTCTAGGTAAGAGGCATCATTGCCATAGCAATAGCACCGAAAGTGTCATCTAATAGAGAGGCCACAGCAACATTTTTCTTTTCTCGAGAAAGTTCGGCAATGTTCTCTTTTTTCACCGGGTACGTTGATGAGATGAAAAGGTGCCTTCGTTTCTTGCTTGAAGCTTTAAAAGGAATTCACGGATTGATTGTGATTATTGCATTAATTCGGGGCGTGCAGGCATCAATCATGTACAATTTTCAGATATGACAATCAACTTTTGTTTTCCACTGCACATTTTCATGTTCAGAAGATGATTTCATGAGTGCTTGATAGGATAGGGATAGTTCGGATTGATCTTACATGCGCCCATGATATCACAGATTCCTGTATATAGCTATCTTCATTGACGTCTACAGGGTCCAATAGCTTTTAATCAATTTGCATAGGATTCCATTTATACTTTGATCCGGAAGTCCTGTGAATCGTTTATGGGGCTTAAAAGTATTTAAAAAAAATATTTTTTTATTTTTTTTCTTTGTTTAAATTATTTATTTCTATATTTTTAGATTATTTTAATGAATTAATATTAAAAAAAATTAAAAAATTAAAAATATTATTTTGATATATTTTAAAAAATAATTATGACTAATAGGCAACTAATTATGACTAATAATGGTATAGTCCATTCTAATTTTGCTACCGAATACATCAGCATATAGCTGCCTATGATGGTAAATAATTAGTATAATGAAAAAATGATGTCAGATTAATATGTCAATGCTTCCATAGAGAGATTCTTCCCCATTTGTAACCCTAACTCCCCCCCCCCCCGTTACCTCAATATAGCGATCAGATATTTGAATTTCTTGTTTCTTAATAAAAAATTAAAATAATATTATTTTTAATAATATTATATTAATTTTTTAAATAAGATTTGTCCTAAATAGAATAACATAAAATTAGATGATTCAAGTCAACTGAATAAAATCATACCAATTTCTTATTTAAAATTTTCAACTGAATAAAATCATACCAATTTCTTATTTGATTAAATTTTAAATTTAGCCTTGATCAAGTATTAATGAAAACACTTATATATCTAGCAAAATCAAGTTTGATAACATTGATCTTAGATACAATGACATTTAACTTTAAGAAACTCCTATACCGAAAACCCCTAAATAAAAAAAAATCAAAATAGCATGCTCGAGATGCCTATTGAAATGCATCTTCTGTATTAAAATCCACTGACTACAGTTTAGTTATACTGGATAAAAGACTTCCATATTTACATGAAGATTACAATATACATTTTTGCATCAATAATTAAATATACCGACTTTCCTTTTCAATGGTTTAATAAACATATTGATTCAAGCATTGAAGTTTTACTTAAGATTATAGTTAAATATGTTAAATTAAAAATAAATGTTTGCTCACTTTCTAAGTTGGGACTTTCTTGAAACATAATCACTAACATAAACTAGTTAATACGAAACATTAATATAATTTAAATAAATCATAGATAAATAAAAAATTAATCTTAAAAAACTTATAGTTAGGATGTTTTTAAGAAACTCAAAAAACCTTTTAAAAAATTTTATTTTAAATTTTCAATTGGTCTATTTACATGAAAGGTTAAATTTGATCTTAAAAATCACTTGAATTTTTTTTTTAAAAAAATGACCATCATAAAGAAACTTTGAGCTAAAACCCACACATGCATAACATAACTCGTGTATACATGACTCGGGCTTTAACATAGACTTAGGTTTATGATTGAATTTATTATAAATAATTTTTGAGCTATAAAAGATTCTATTTTTTCAACTTAAATTTGAGTTTGAGTCTAATTCATGAAAAATTATTCTTTTTAGGCCATGTTTGTTTTTTAAAAAATAGTTTCCGGAAAATCATTTTCCAAACTTTCATGTGTTTATTTGTCATTAAGAATGTTGGTCAACGAAAAATATTTTTTGATCAATAAAAAACACTTTTTGGTCAACAAAAAACACTTTTTGATCAACTAAAATATTTTTTAATAAAAAAATTTAGCTTGGTTTTTAGAAAAATATATTTTTTAGCCGTGTTTGTTTTATGAATAGTGGTTTAAAAAAAGAACACTTTCTAAATTTTCTTGTATTTGTTTTTTCAAAAAGTGATTTATGAAAAATCACTTTCCAAACTTTCTTGTATTTATTTGCTGTTAATAAAGTTGGTAAATGAAAAACACTTTCCAGTCAAAGGAAAATTTGGCTTGATTTTCAAGAAAGTATTTTCCTGCAAAATTTAAAGGAAAACACTTTTCAGAAATTATGAAAAATTTAGAAATGTTATTATTTACTGATTATATCAAATTTGATCCTCAAACTTTTGATTGCTTAAATAATATTTTGTTTTGAATATTTATTTTTTAATTTTATCTCTTAGAATTTAATTTTTATATTAACTTTGATCCTCATTTTTATAATTGTTATTTGCTTTTCTTCTATTATTTTTTATTGAATTTTTTTTATCAAATTTAGTCCTTATTCTTTTGATTGTTATTTATTTTATTTGAAATACTTTATGAAATGTTAATTATTATTATTTTAATTTCTTTATTTTTTTTAGATTTGATCTTTATTATTTTGATTATTATTTATTTTATTTGAGATAATTTATATTTTTTTTTCAATTTCATTATTGTTCAACTTTTTAATTTGTAAGATTTATTCTTTATTCTTTTAATAAACTTGAGAAAAATAAAATATTAATAAATTATTTTTCAGTTTATTTTTCATAACATAACTAAACATTAAAAAATGTTTTCCAGTTTATTTTTCATAACACTACCAAACATCGAAAAGTACTTTACTTTTCAGGAATTTATTTTTTTCATAATTTATTTTTCTTGAAATTTACTTTTCAAAATAAAACAACTTTCTTGCAAACAGACGGAGCCTTAATCTAATTCTTGAACATAAAGAATTGGTCAGTAGTTTTTAGAATTGCTTTTATAAAACTTAATAGTTTTTTTCAGTTTAGAAAACATCTAATTTAAATTAAAAAAATTGACTTTAATTTTAATTTTATAAAAGGTAATTAAAGTTGATAATGAAATAATTCATTTTTTTTATTTCTAAAATCATATATAAAAAGAGACCAAAGAAGAGTGTTGTGCAGTTGGTTTTCCTGTTAAATTATGCAAAAGAATTTATACTCTTCTTCACCTAAATGTTTAATTTAGGTTCCGTATATTTGTTAAAAAGTAACATTTTTTTAAAGTGGTTTCTTTAAAAAATAAATTATTTTTTAATATTTGATAATATCATGTAAAATAAATTAAAAAATAATTTTTAATATTTGAACATGTTACAAAAAAGAGATGGAAAATAAATTGTTAATATTTTTTTTAAAGTTTATTAAAACAATATATAACAAATCTTACAAATTAAAAAGTTGAATGAAAATAAAATTTAAAAAATCTAATTTTATAAATTATCTCAAATAAAATAAATAATAATTAAAATAATAAAGATCAAATCTAGCAGATACAAAAGTTGAAAGATGATGAAATTGAAAAAAATAATTTTATAGATTATTTCAAATAAAATAAATAATAATCAAAAGAATAAAAACCAAATCTGATAGATAAAAAATTTTAATTGAGAAAATGATAAGAGAAAAATAAATAAAAATTATAAAAATAAAGATCAAAATTGATATAACAATAAAATCAAATCAAATTTTAAGGGATGTAATTAAAAAAATAGTTAAAAATAAAATATATATCAATTAAAAATTTAATAATCAAATTTGATTTAATTAGAGAATAAGATGACTTTTATAATTTTTTTCACATTTCCTAAAATAAAAAGAGAAATATTTTTTTGAAAACCAATATAATTATTTTAATGTAAACTATCTTCATTGATTAATTTTTTAATAATAAATAAATATAAAAAAATTTAAAAAATAATCTTCAAAAAATCATCTTACAAGGCTTAATTACTCTGTCTTTCAAGTGCTAATCTTGCTTTTTATTTGCCGTCTAATCTATAGTATAAATTCAGTTGTTATAGAAAGGTCACTGAGTTTATTTTTTTAATTTATTGTATTTTATTTATAAACACACCTAAATAAAAAGGAGTCGTTACATCCTGAAAGACGCAATGAAAAGAGTCTCTTCCCATCAAATGATTTGATATCCTTGTAAACATGAACAGGTCTATCTTATTCACAAATACAACTACAGTCCAGCATCAATCAACGTAGCAAAGGTTAATATCAAACAATAATAATAAAGGAAAAGCTTCGCCAAATGAAAAAGTTGCGTGCAATCAAATCACGAGGCCGTGGAGCCATGTCAAAGTACGTAGATTTTGCATGACAAGAAGACAAGGGATTTATGCGGCTTGTGGCAGTGACTTGTGGAAGCAGAACTAAAAAATTTCCAAGGCAAAGACTCTCGCACTACAGGCAATTTCCCCATTGACCAAACCTAACCTCGTCGCCTTCTGCAAATTCTATCCACCACCAAATTGTCCAAATTGGTGGATATCTCTGCTCCATACGGCAATTTGCTTGCCATTTCAGAGTCAAATCTTGGAAAATCTCTCCACCTTTACATCAGGACCAACTGCTCTCACTGCTGGAGGAGCTGACTCACATGCACGTAGATTGCAATGTTTTTCTTGCCGTTGATTGCTTGCGAAGGGTTCTCGATAATACTTTGAAACTCCAATTAAGTCTCCGGAGTCGGCAAATTTATTTTGGGTTCCGAATAACTTTCTACATGGTGGTTAATGCCACGACTCATAGGGTGGAGTCCAGTGCCAGGCTGCAAGAAAAATCAATAAATCCAAGAGTCCCTCCACTCACGCTGTATATAGTAAAGTACTTTTGACCAGGCAAAAAAATCACTCTAATTTTAATGTGCAAAAGATGTCCTTAATTATAAGATAAAATCAAAATAAAAAATCGAAACTTGTCCATGCTCAATCAATAATTTTATAATACTAAAATTTTTATATTATATATATTAAAGAGCTAATTTCGTTAAAAAATTTAGTCTTTATAATCGTTGGAGTTAATTAAATGCTCTTACGGGAGCTAGTAAAACTCTTTCAAAACAGGGGAGAAAGCATGATTAAGTGCTCAGTACCTAAATTTTGGAATTCGTCCGGTCTTAATTTTTGAAAGATTGTTGCATTAAATTTATCGTTATGAGTTAGTGTTGAAATTTACATAAACTTATATTATTTTATATCATTAATTAAGAAATAAAAATAATAAGATCTGAACTCATAATCATATAACCATTAAAATTTTAATTTGATGTTAATGAATTATTTTATTAAAAAATTTAAATTGATAGATATAATTTTAAAATATAATTTATATTATTTTATAGAGAAATTCGTAACTGAACCGCTTTCAAATTAACCTCTGATTTGGAATAGTCTTGAAGCAGAATTCATGGCGGAGAAGTAGAATAGGCTTGCAATCAGAATTCAAGGTGGAGAAAGTAAGTGTAAAACAAGACGTAGATAGGGAAAATGAGCGTTCGAGAGAAAATATTCCAAGGCCACAAATTTGTATAACAATTCGATTCCTCATCCATTTTTTTACAGAACTGGTGCACAATTAGTCAACAAAACATGCACCAATCTCTTTAGACTGGTTTCATTCACTTTGTGAATCTCTGCTTTTGAAATTTAGGTTAAAAAAAAATCTCCAAAATAAATTTCTTTTGCCATAATTGTTCCCGAGGAGATTTAAAAAGAAGAAATGGAAATCATGCCCTTTCGTTGGCCGCTAAAATAAATTTGGTAGGGAACTTAGGGTATATGATAGTCATCTTGAAAGATGCCACAGATTTTGGGTGCTTCTTATGTCACTAATGCACTAGTAGTGGACATGATTTTCAGCGGTGAAAGCAAAGCTTGTCCAACTTACACAAAATTTGCTTTACTTTATACACACACAAAAGTCAAAATGAAGAGGATTCCATGCAGGGATTTCTATTCCTGTTCATCACCGAATAATTTGAACAAAACGTGGGTGTTTTTCTTTTGGAAAAAGAGGGGTAGATGAGCAGTTCAAGTTTGACCAGGCATGTCTTATGCTACAAGATTGTATACTCGATTATTATTCAAATCTTATTTTTTTTATTGTTATTTTCATAGATTGCATTCATATGCCTAGGTTTTTCTTTTATTTTGAAGACGGCATTAATGTTATACAAAAAAATCTGATAATTGAAACTGATTTTAAGAAAATAAACATCACGAAACCCTTCAGGCCATTGGACATGGTCTTTGAAGCGAAATCTATTCACTGTATGATAAAAAAAAATATAGAGTTTTTGGACTTTCCTTGTCAAAATAAGAAATCTTGTGATGCTCAAACAATAACTATCAATACTTGCTCAATAAAAGAGGGATTGCTACAAGAAGGAGAGATAAACAACATGGTATAAAATTCAGGTTACTTTTTGATTTTTATAGAAATCATTGTGTTTTCCAAGAATTTTCATTTAAGATTCCATATATATACATATATTTTCCGAGGTCTTGAATACGCAACAATCAAGCACTTAGCTACTTTTGTTCCCTAACCATCCACCGATTTGGCAACGGTTAATTGATGACTTTTAAGAACAAGGTGTCTTTCATAGAAAAACGAAAGCATATTTATATATATACATTAATTTAAATTGCAATATGATAAATTATGTACGCCAAAATCAAGGAATTTCTGATTTCTTTTTTTTTATATAAAAAAAAGAAGCGTTCCTCACACGGCCATTCATTAGATGTAGCTTGTAAGAAACCATCTACAGAAACGAGTAATGAATTAGGTATGGAGTGCAATGTTGTGCCACTATTATTATTATTGGTGTTTCCAATCATGTCATTTGCTTTGGATCTTGATTTGGAAAATAACAACAAAGCATGTATTGCATACATATTAGACAATCTTTTTCGTTCCTCGTTTTGTTTCTTCTGGGAGGGAGGTAGATTTCACAATCTCTTGCAATTATTTAAATGTGTGTTTTCGCACGAGTGAGGCTTCATTAAGGGTTATTATATTGTTGTGTATTTTTCTTTCAAGGTGACTATGATTTTGGAGAAATTTGAGGGCATGAACTTTGTTTTTGTACATATAAGTGGTTTTGATAAATAGCTTGAGAGATATTATTACCTTATTGTTAATAATTATTTTATGAATAATTATTTATGACTAACATGAAGATTTTTTTTACTTCTCATGAATATTAAACGAGGATAAAATATTTATTTTTTATCATTTTTTTTATATGATTTTATTAAATTAATTATTCTTCTATTGTTTTTTATATAGTTGCTTCAAAATTTAAATTTTTTATTTTTTTATCCAAACTTTTAGGTGATAATTGTTTTTTTTAATCTTGTTCCTGATAAAAAAATCTTTTTGTAAAAAATAAATATGTAAATAAAGAAATTAGTTTCTTACTTGAAAAATTGAATAATTATAATTCTTATAATTACTTATTTTAACTGATCTAAAATTAAATAAAAATAAGTTTCGAACATCACCTTGCAGTATCGCTCCCCTTTAGAAAACCTAGTTACAGTTAAAGTTAAAAAGGAGGTGAAATGCTAGTGCCCTAGATGCCCATGGGCTAATTAATCGGGCATGTTTCTAAAAAGCCTTATCTTTCAATGATCTGGGCCAGAGCTATTAAGATATAGGCCTCGGCCCATGGAAGTTGAGGGTTATAAACGCCTTTCCACAACAAATTACAACCTCTAATTTGTTAACAAATCAAAATTTCTCAACATTATCAAAATCTGACAACCTAACCGTTAGGATATTTATGTATAGTTTTTATTTATTTTATCAGCTTTGGTTTTATTCAACCCCATAGCAAGCTTGAAACATATACAATTAAAGCCTACTTCATGTTATAGCAATGATTATTTTTTATTTAAAATTATATTAATATAATTTTTTTTAACAACATATAAAAAAATTTAAAACATGAAAAAACTAATTTAAAAAATTATTATTTTAAAATATAAAAACAAGCTATCACAGTTACTTGCGAGACTTTCTCCGGTAACATGAAAGCTAGATTTACAGGACCCAAAGGTCAAAGGGAATAAAATAATAATAATGTGATAAAACCTTTTAAATTTACCCCCACATGAAATAGTGAGGGGGGCCGGCAACATCCCATGCACCATCAAATCAGTGGGGCAATCTTTGAAGACTATATTATTGCATTAAAAATGCAATCCAGACGTCCCATGCACTTTCCTTTACTGCTTTCATTAATGTGTTCTATGAAAAAAAAAAAATAACAGTATGATATTCAACGGTCCATTCCTGATTTGTCCAGCTTATTTTAAAATCTGTAGGTCCCTTCAATTTAAGAACCAACCAGCATCCTTTGCCCTCGAATTCCAAGTGAATTTGCTTTTTAGAACTTGCATTTTTATCATTTACTCTTGAAAACTTAAGTTGTTACATGTATGATACTTTTAAAACAATTTTATATTATTTTTTTAACTATTTGGAGTTTAATTTGTATAAATACAGCACTAACTTGTGTTTTTTTTTTAAAAAATAAATTTACAATTAATTATTTAGCAATCACAACTCTACCTGATTGAAAAAAAAAATTTAATCCAAAAATTTAAACCACAACATGAGTTTTAGGTTATCATGCATTTTATCCATGCAAATTTCAGCAACATTTTTGTTAAATCTTAAGATTTTTACCAAACCTTTTTCAGCTCTTTGCATGAGATGGAGCCCCCGATTGAGTCTAACGTTACCTCGATTGAATTTGGATCAAACCCAAAAACCACTCGATGGCTCCATTTTCCCCCCACCATCGCTCCCTTTTCATATGCGAATGGGATTGTGTAGTTTCCACTCATGCAATCTTATTTTTTTACTATGCAGACTAAATTCATGTGTGGGCATGCCCGAATAATTCAAGTGGATTTTTACATATTTCTAGGGCACGAATGTTAATTTACTTTCTTAGTGAAGCGTCATAGCACCGAAGATCAAGATCGATATTGGGATCAGAAGAACGCAGCATAAGAACACTACTGTAGTAGCTAACATCAATTCGCATTTATGAGTCGGTTAGGATCCAGTTGAAGAACGAAGACCGAGCCACCCAGAAAGAGATGAATTTGGACCAGCAAAACAATGGGGGAATTTATTGAACCTCATAGGTTTTGGTACGGTCGAGACACAGGCATGGTCCACCTTCGAGCTTTGACCTCAAACACGCATCAGATTTTCTTGGCTTGGAGGTTGGAGCAGGAACCATTTATTTAATGGCCCATGTAGATGCAGTGTGTGTGAGAGTCTCATGTATAGCACACACCCTCGTAGGATTTTGTTAGGTGTGCTCTTATCCAAAATATATAGTTTTTTCTCCCAATAGTCTCAATTTTTTTAAGATCAATAATATAATCTCTATTAAAACAGAAACAATTATTTTTTTAATTTTTTTGCAATGATTTGGATGTATTGATATTAAAAAATCAAGAGATTATTATAATATATTTTTAAATAAAAAATATTTTACATCACAATAAAAAAAATAAACTTTATAGATTTAATTTATATATAAATAGATCCGCGCTAACTCAATATGTTTTGATGAAGGACCTCAAATATAGCCCTTTAAAAGTTGAACTTTGAAAAACTCACAAGTGGCTCGACTCAATATTAATCAATATTGTAAAACCAATTCTCTAAAATTATGTCGGTAGTCAGACATGCACGAGTTATCTCTGCAGGCTGGCAATATTATAAAAAGTTGAACTTTGAACAATTCACAAGTCGCAACATAAACTGATTTTAGTGATTGAATTAGCAATCGAAATAAAAATTTTACTATACTAGAATTTTGTGGGGATTTTAGTTGTCTCCTAGTCTCCTGTTTCTTCTACGAACTATACATCTACCATAGCCCACTTGCAACTCTCTCTGATCGCTCCAAACAGAGGACCTTTCTACGTAATCTCACATCTATTGTGGCAGTATATATGAGGCTCAATATTGGACAGTGGACATGACTATGAGCATGAATGCATCTCTTAACTCTTACTCCTTGGAAACCATATCTCTCATGCTAGAAGACGATACATTTGTGGTAGATTTGAAAGGTACAACAGCGAGGGAGATGGAGATAGATTTGAGAGGCAGCAGGTTGTACGTCGACCTACTGTAAGTGAAAAGGCACTGATTTTTGTTTGCTCACTGTTCGTGCAGAATGACACACTGTCCTGTCGCCTTTAATTTAGGAATATGGGCAGGACAGGAAGAAAATACTATTAATTATATACGGATTTTCTTAAGAGTGAAGGTCCCTGTGATTTGATGTTTCAGTCATGTTAAAACTTGTGCTTGATTTCAAGAATGATAATTGGATCCTTGACGTTCTGGATCCAAGCCGAAGTCATTCGCTCTTTCCATTTGCAGCCAAGTTTCCATTCGTGTCAAGATTGTTAGCTTATATAAGAAGAAAAGGATACGTAGTACGCTTAATTGATTGAGATCTTGATCAAGTTTGATAATTCGCTAAACTTTTTTATTTTTTTTATTTTTTTTGTTTTACAGGAAAAAAAGTTCGTTTGAGATGGGATTTCAGGGCATGAAAGATATAAATACCATTTTTTTTTTTTTATCATGGTTGTTAACCTAACATGACTTCACGAGCTGATTCAAAAAACAAGATTTAACCTGTCTAGGTTTATGATTGGATTTGCCTAGGACTTTGTCAGGTTCAAGGCTCAATTAGGTCAAAAACAAGTTGACTTGAAAAAACCAAAAAAATACCAAATTGTTTAAGGGAAGATTTAAACCTTGGATCTCTTTTACTAACTTTACCAAATTACTAATACAAGCTATTCAATTTCTTTAAAAGGGTATAAAGTTGAATTTGTTAACGTAATTAATTCACGCTGACTTAAGATTTTACTTGGACTGGTCTCTATTAACCATGATTCCATGATTTTGATGATCCAATTAGCTTTTCTAAACAATATGGTTCAATATTACTGAATCCAAATTTATACATCGAACTTATCATATAGTTACTAACATGTAAGTACTATAATATTTATCCGAGAAAGTTATCTCCTTGCAATATACTCTACACCCAAAAAACCTTGCGCGCGCGCGCGCACACGTGAGTGTATAGATATGCTGCATTATTAGAATGAAATATAAGAAACATTCAAGCCCTACAAATGTAGGGGTGGGGTGGCAAGTAGGGGACAGGTTTTGCTGTTACAAGGACCTAAAACTACAGGTGGTATTCCAGCTTACAGCAGGCCATTTATAACAAGTGGGACCAAACACAACCTAACCACAAGAAAAAAAAGATGACGCAACGAAACCTTCCCGTAACTTTAAAATCTTTCTCTCCTTTTTGCTCCATTCCTTTTATCCTTTTTTTTTTTAATTTCCTTTTCATTTGTTGGCGTTCGATCACAGAAGGAAACCCTTTTTTCCCATCTTTTAAGAACACCCCTCCCAGCCCCAATAAGACCCATTCAAAAGCTTTTGATCCAGCCTTTACACTTCCTCAACTTTCTGCCTCCAACACTACCACTACTTGTAGAAGCATCTGATTTCTTTCTTTTAAAATTCTCTCTCTCAACACTTCACACGCAAACGCACATATAGCCGGCCAACGTCTCAATCTAATAATAAGCACGATTCTTCATTGAATTGCTCATGTTTCCTGCTCTCAACACCTTTTCCTCATCAAAGTTATACCCTAAAAATCTAGCGCCACCCCCTTGTTACCCTCTCCATCTCTCTCTCCTTCCTTCTTTCTCTCCCTGTCACTTGTAGTTTTGCATGATGGTTGCATGTAGAAGACCTCTAACTCTCCTTCTTTGTCTCTTCTTGTTCTTCATTTTCTTTGTTGGTTACTCTCATGGTTCAAGATCCACCAATGTTTTTAACTTCAAGCCAAAGACTCAGAACGAAGGCCATTTCTTGAATTTCCTGCCAAGACATTTACCCATACCAACTTCTGGCCCTTCACGGAGACATAATGGCATTGGCTTACAAAATTGGAGATCACCATGAAGATTAAAATAGAGTTCTTGAAGAAAAGGTGACTATTTTTATTTCATTTTTCTTGAAAACACTGAG
Source organism: Populus ilicifolia (assembly GCA_015708895.1). Taxonomy (NCBI): domain Eukaryota; kingdom Viridiplantae; phylum Streptophyta; class Magnoliopsida; order Malpighiales; family Salicaceae; genus Populus; species Populus ilicifolia. The sequence goes on from SRLM01000046.1 coordinate 2,650,676, forward strand.
GAGTTGGTGGGTACTGTATATGGGGTTGCTGGGTAGCATAATTCTTCTTCTTTTAATTGGAGGTTTGTTGAAAGAAAATGTAATGATTATGTATTGTTTCTCCTTTACTCTCATGGAGAACTGGCTGGTAATTTTGGTGTGTATCAAATGTAGACAAAAACAGTCCTAGCTTGATGACAGAAGTCTAATTATTAGACTTTTTTTGTTTATATATATTTCTGTTTTGGGTTAATTACCGGAAAAAAAAAATACTACATGCAAAATATCATCAGTTCATGAAGAAAAGCTCGTTGCAATTTGCTTATATTTCTGAGCTACAAAGACACATCCTTTTGTATAAATGTACGTGTACGTATATACAAGTCATATTTCTCATTCGGGTTAAGTATATATAATTTGTTGAAGTACCCAGAGCTTGAACTACTACTTGATTAATTAAATGTTCTTCGTCATCCGTGAGGGTGAAATTTTCTGAAGTCATGTAGATTAATGTATTTCTTTATTTTCATGTACTCATATGGAATTTGATAATTCCTTTATTGTTAATGAAGAAAGAAATTCAACAATATACCAATTCATGGATCTAAAGTATTTTAATAAAATTCGAAGGCTATAATTCTAATTCCACCAATTTTTAATTAGATCTGCTCCTTCAAGGTCCTTTTCTTTTTATACATCGATAAAAGTCTTATTTGATAGGCAAAGTTTCATATTTGAACTTGGCAGACGAGTATTCTCATATTAATCAAGGGGGTTGAGTAGGTTTAGCCTTAGGACCATTAGGTTTCTTACACTTTCTTGATTTCAGTAATAACCACTGGCACAACAAAAAGCGTAATGGTAAACCTCATGTGATAGTTTCTTCAACAAATCTTGATCACTGCCATTGAATATTAGGCAGAAGAAATCTCATGTGCCATGTGAGGCAGTTGTTAATTTGTACTCTTTTTTCATCCTTTTTTGAATAAATAGCCTGTACTTTCCTTGATTTGATACACACGAATAAATCAATGCTTACATGTCTCCTACACCGAGTCAAAAAACCTACACGACTTCTACCACAAGAGAACTTGTATTTTGTTGGCCTTAGCGTACACTATGTAATTCACTTCATCAAATCTTCCAGTCCTGATAGCATGAAGTATAAATCATTAACGTGTACGCGTACATCCACGATGTACGTATGAATCCATCATCATTCAACTCAATTTGCAAGCAATGATGAGAGAAGTGGACTTTGGAGAATTGTCCATCCATTTGTTTTTCATGGATATAGTGAATGAACAAGCGAAATTATAGGCTTTTCTGTATTTGTGGGATTTATCATAACATGTTATCATAACAAATAGCAAAGGACTTCTTGAAAAGCCTCCATCAACTCAATGCTTCCCCTTTGATCATGACAAACCAAGGGAATAGGGGAGGGGGTCTTGATGGATCCACGTGTTTGGTTATTATTCACAACTCAATTGGATTCCGATCGAAAAAATTGAATTTTGGAACAATCAGAGGGCATTTATACGTGGAGAATGATATACCAAGCTTTTCTCCTATAGCTATGAATGTATGATCATGCTTAAAAGTCCCATTAATTTGATGTAATCAACCCTAATTACCATTGGCTTTATATAGGTGAGTGGCATGAAGCCTCTTGCATCGTACAGGCTGTTCCGGATTCGATCCAATTTGTGATGTGACATAATAGATCCTAAACTCTTCTTTTGATGGCAATCAAGCCCCTGTTTGTGTCGCAATCGAATAATTTTTTTTTCTTTCTCTTGCTCCGCTAACTATATATCTAACTATATATTAAGTATTAACTATCTTTTTGTTAAAGAATAATATAAATTATATCTTGAAATTTTATCTAACAATTTAATTTTTTAGATTGATATAATTTTTTTAAATGGTATAAAAATCTTGATGACGAAGTCGTTACAAGTTAAAATCTTACTATTTCTATTTATTTAATAAAAAATTAAGCATAAGATAATATAGGCTTGTACAAGTTTTAAATTTAAAAGACTTTCGCTTAAAAAAATATATTAAAAAATAATATAAATCTTAAAATCTTACCTAATAAATTAAAATTTTAAATTAAAATAGTTTTTTTAAATCCTTATCTTATCTGCTCACCGTCACCCAGCCTGGATAGTTAGTCTATTTCTGGCAAATGAAAAGCGATGAAAGACCTAATCCCTCTTTCTTTATTTTCGCTAAGGAGCCGGATGGATGTTTACGTTCCGGTCACGATAGCTATAGAATCCTCATGTTATTTAAGAGCGAAGAGCTATTCCGATGCGCATGTGGTTTGGAAACTACATGCAGTTTAATTCGTGGGTTGGAAAGTGGGAGTTGAAATACTTGCTGCGGTTAGTCGTCCATGTTTGAAAAGTCGGAGTTGAAATACATGCCGCCGACCCAATTAATTCACGCAATTAATATTGTAGAAGCTATCACATTTTTACATTGAAAATATGGGAGCTTTGCGTTGAATTTTGCTGGTTGGTTGCGAGGGGGAGACTTGTTCATATGCTTGTCGGACGGCTAGCCAATCGCTTTGATTTAACTTTAATTTTTACTTTAAAAACAAAAATATTCTACATGTACACGCTTGCGTTACAAAAATAAAGTATTCTTCAACGTCTTTATGAATTTTTAATGAGGCATGTCACTAACCAAAAAATAAATAAAAAATCTTCCTTAAGATTTGATGCTTTTTAAGTTTATTTTATTTTTAATTTTATCCATCATTATTTTTATTATATTTTTTTTAGTTTTTAATTGATATTTTTTTATTTTTTTCATTGTTTGTATTTTATCCTTGAAAGTTTAATTTAATTTAATTTTTTTTTATTTTGATTCTTATTTTTTTGCTCTTTTTTATCATTTTCATCATTTATTTTGTTTTTCAATTTAGTCCTTGATTAGTGTCTTTCAATTATTTTTATGCATTGTTTAGTCCTTATTACTTGAATTTTAATTATTATAAACTTTAATTTTTTTATGGTTTGAAATTTTTCTTAGTGGTTTTTTCATGTTTTTATTTTATAAGGTAATACCAGTCTTATAACTTGGTTCACTAGTGTCGATGATAAACATGGTTTAAACTTGATTTTTTTATAGATTTTTTATTTTTATTATTTGACATTGAATTATTGAACTTTAAGTTTCTTAATTTGTTTTGCTTTTTTTTTTTGATGGGTTGTACCTACCTCATATATCAGATTACATGTTAATTGAATAAACTTGAGTTGACTTGTTTTTTTAAATTTTTTTTTTGATCTTATTCTTTTCCGTTTAATTATTGACTCTTGAGTGTATCTTACAAAATACTATTTTAAAATAAATATAAGTGTCAGTGCATGATAAGTGATCTTGAGTGTGAGATGGTAAAATTAACTTGAGTTAACTTGTATTTTCTTACTAAGTTTTTTTTTATTTAACTTTGGTATTTTTTTGCTATGTGCTTCTTTTCAAAATCTATTTTTTTCCTTGATTTTTTTTTAATTTCATCATTTTGCATGGAATAATTTATCCTTGAGATTTGTCATTTTTTCTCTTTTTTTTTGTTTAGTTATTACGATCACATATTGGTAAAGTTAACACAAGTTAGATTTTGGTTTTTTTGAAATTATTTTAGTTGAACTTTGTTTTTTTTTGCTAGATACTTCTTTTGATTTTTTTTACTTTGATCTCATATTACGGATTGTGAGTTTATCAAGTTAGGTCTAGTTGACTCGGGTTTGATTTGTAAACATTATATTTTCTGATTTTTAATATTATGTTATTAGGTCTTGAATTTTATGATTTTTTTTTCTTTTTACGAGTTGTTTCTGTCTTATATGGTGAGTCGTATTTTATTAAATTTAACTTAATTTATCTCATATTATTATCATTTAAATATTATTTTTTTGTATTAAGAAAATTTGGACCAACTCACAACATAATGTTGGCACCGAGGAGTTCTTTGTAGGTTTGGTTCAGGATTGAAGATTCAGATGAAGTCGGTGTTGCTAACTGTGATTAAAACTCTTGAATTATCTTATTTGTGAGATGATTTTATTGGAGTAAAGTTTATCTTTGAATATAATCATACTAGTATAATTAACTCAATGAATAAACTATCTAATAGACTATAGAGAATTCATGAGTTTTTTTTTTAATTATCGTTGCATCTAGATTTTTTTATTATAACTAGGCTCATTATCTTTCTCTCATGTTCTGCGCAATGCTAACCATATAATTGATGGTTTTGCAAAACAAGGTGTGGCTAGAAGTTATGATTTTGTGGCCTGACATTGACCTTCTTCAGTATAACGTCTTTCTAATTAGTTCATCAATCTTTCAACTAATAGATTGTGTAGATACATTTTTGTTTGTTTTTCACCTTTTTTTTTAAGCATTTTAAAGCAAGCTATTGCTTATCAAGAGAAGGAGGAGAAGATTACTTCCTCCTATGGAGTCCAACATCAATTAAGTCCTTTTGTCCACTTCTAAATTTTGATAAATAAGAATTCGACGATTCATTATTTTGATCAGTGACTAATAATTTTACTAGTAAAATAACAAACGCTCACGACTTGATGGCTATTTCGTGAATAATGAGACCCGTCCTCTTAACATTTTCACTTATAGTTCATGAATTTGATTTGAAATTTGTAGGGACCTCGATTAATATTTTTCTCAATGTTTCATACAAATCTCTAAAACTCCTTTGACTATAGCTTGAGCAGTACTCAATTCTTTTCCCTGTTTAATGGAAAAAAGTAATTTTAGAGGACCCAACAAAGTTCTCCGAATAAACAAAGAGTTAGAAGAACAATGATGCGCAATGCACCAAAACAACATATCGTGGCCCATGAACAACTTAAAAAATGGCTCAGAAGAACCCCCATGAATTATGTGTTACAAGAAATCATGCTAATCATTAGCTTCCATCCCAGAACCTAAGACGCTTGCTTTTACCACGTTTTGTCGCTTAAGGATGGCAAATTATGGGCATTTTCTGCTAAAAATTCTCAGTTTTCATCTCTTCCAAGAACTTTACAAAGATGATGCAGTATCTGATGCATCGGGGGTGACTATGCATTCCGTTAATCCATTGCAAAGATTTAGAGGGAGGCCCATTTGATGTAACAGACTCAATTAAATTACCATGATTACAGTAATTTTGTTTGCTTTAATCAGGGCCCATATATAGCAGTTTCCAATAACAACAATTAGTCCCTTTGCCTTTCAAGGATAAGTTTCTATTATAACACTATTTTGGATTTTTTATTGTACTTTCTTCCGGCAAAAACATTGACCTATTTTCTTACTATAAATTTTCTTGCTACACTTTGGAAACCGAAAATGATCAAAATGTGACACCTACTTGGAAACTTACTACATTGCAAAGGGATGTATTCGAGGCTTCATCCATGAGATCGATCATGATTCTACCATGTATACATGTGTTTGATATTATAGTATTTTTTGAAAATATTTTTTATTTAAAAATAAATTAAAATATTGCTGATTATCTTGGTTTATTGAGTATTCATGAAGGAAGATATAATATTTTTCTTGATTTAAAAAAACACACACATAAGGTAAAGAAAGATGTAATAAATGGCAGAGGTTTTGTTTTGTTTGTAATTTTTTTTCATGATAGTATAACAAATCATTTGAATGGAGAGAAAATGGATGCATTTTCATAATTATTTGTTAGACGTGCATAAATGATTGAATAATGTATAAAATGGGTACTTTCTAGCTACATATACCACCGATTTATTTATAAATACACGTATGCTTTGAAGTATTATACGGTGTAGAAATGAGTGATTTAACAGAGGAAATTACAAGCATGAGATGCTTTATAATTATTTCGAATCAAAATACATGAAATGATCGAAAATGATCTTGTGAAGTGTTGTTGGTTTACAGCCAGGACGTCCTAATAAAGGATTTTTATAAAGAAATTATTGAAGCTAAGAATTGACAGGTGTGCATGATTTGAAATCATTATGCTGAAATGTAAAAGAAGGATAGGACTTGTGAGGCATGAGTGATCTTTGTGAGATTGGCTCTACGCGCATGCTTCATTATTTGATTTGTCCTACGAATGTTTTCCAATTATTACCATGGATTTTGTTCATGAAAAAAATTTAAAAAAAAATCGAAAAGGATTCTTTCAACCATCTTGTATTATTGTATCAATTAATTCTATTTTTTTAATATTAATTCATTCTAATCCTTTTTTTTCCCCAAAATCAAATATAAATTTTGATATGTTTAGGCTAAAAATTACATAATTAAAGTGAGCTCTTCTCTCATTTTCAAACTTCCATCCCATTTTTCAAAAAAGAAAGCTTTTTGTAGCCAACTTCCTAAGTTTTTAACCACTAGAAATTAGTCTGTTTTAGCTTGCAATGAGCATTTGAAAATGTAATTATATTTGTGTTTTTTTTAAATTTAATTTTTTAATTAAAAATATATATATTTTTTATGTTTCGGGTCATTTTAATATATTGATTTTAAAAATAATTTTTAAAAAATAAAAAATAAATTATTTTAATACAAAAAATACTTTTAAAAATAATTATAATTACATTTCCAAACATAATTGTAATATAAAATGGGAACAATAATAGTGCACATAGCAATGATCTAAAATTATCAAAATTAGGTGATTCGAAGAACAGTGTTTTGATTGAATTACATCACCAATAAAATTTGTAATCTTATTTCTGATTCTTTCTCCGTTCCAATATTCCTCAGAGAGCCCATCACATTGAATGTGACCCTTCTTTTGGTTGATTTTACACAGCTCTTTAATCATCATGGCTGCGATGTCTCTCTCTTGACTTGATGGAACAAAAACTATCGGGATATGAAAATAATTGAAGGGATGCATGTGCTACTATATTCTTAAAATATAAAAAAGAATATGAACAAAAGGGGCTGGCTTTCTGCTTGGATTTTCTTTGAATTGACCAGTCAACATGTCTCCTGTTCAAAGGCAATTGTTCAATTCAATTAAAATACCAAAGAAACAAGAGCATCCTTTATTAGCTCTTTCGATTTCTTAATCTACTAACTGATTTGATTAATACTTGAAATGCTGTGGTGTAAAGCATATATAATATGAACAAAATGATTGCTTAGACGTTAAATATCCTTGTCAATACCCAGAGTTGCCCCATTTTTTAGGCCGATATGGATATCCTAATCCCATTTCGATTTTATTTTTTATTCTTTTCCCCTGGTTTTTCTATTATTAGATTGATACCCCTCTACCATGTTAACTAAAAATTACTCTTTTTTTATTTATTTCTTATTTTATTTTAAATTTTGTTAAAGCAAAGTGAAGTAGAGTGAAAGTAGATAAAAAAACTATGATAATTACAGTGAAATTTGGGCTCATAATTAGCTATAATGTAGAAATATGACTCCAATTAAAAATTACTTTCCCTTTCATTTTATCCTCCTTGCAGTATTCACTGAAGTTTGAAAACTTAAAGAAGAAGCATTGTATATGACACCTAATTTGCCAATCAATTTTACTAAATGATGCTGCAATAACGTGCAACAAAGCATTATTTACAGCACAATTCTTAATGGAGATGGAATTATTGCTTAAAATACTCCAAAAATAAGAAAATAATCACATGCAATGATAAAAATCAGGTGAGAGAAATTGAGCTTAAGAATATATAGATCACACAGATAAATACCATTAGGTGACCATGATTAATGAGGAGGGCCCATCCTGAATACTGAAGCTTTTGTATTTTATACACAGCATGTTCCCTGTTCATTGACATGAGCTCAATTCAATTATTACACAACCAAACGTGTCCTTAATCATATGACCTCTCAGAAATATATATATAACATGACAGGCTGCAATTAAGATTCTAACCAACATTCTTCCTTGATCTACTGTGACATGCATCGAACACTTTGTGTTATAGATTCTATTTTCTTTGTGCCCTCATTTCCCATAAATAAAGATTCGATGCGAATGCTATCTCAAGTATCTTTTTTCTTTTTTTCTTTTTAAAAAAAACTAATCTATTAGATTTTGAATTTAACCAGAGATGATCGGCCCTGTCGCTCTCTAATTTGGTACAGAAACGGGAGATAATTAGATTATGCCAACCTTTCGGAGAAAAATTATTTACAGCTTTATAAGGGAGTTAATGCATGGGATGGAAATTTGACATCATTGCTCCAAAAGATCATGGCATGGACTAGCACATCAACCATTCGAATGATCTCTTAGGGGTGACCATCCTTCTTCAAGTAGAAATAGAAATGATAATCTCATCCATTCCATCTGCTACCCCATTTTTTCAAATTTATTTAGATTGAGTTTTTATTCAAACGAAATGATGGTAAAAACTAACAGTTTTAGAGTAAATTTCTATATTTTTAAGACACGAAATACAAGAAACATGTTTTTTTCTGTTTTTATTACTTATGAGACACCAACGAAATGTTATCAAGGATTATACGAACTAACAAGCACCCATGCTAGCGCTCTCGGGATCATGCGTGGTTACAGAGAAATAAAACTGGAATCTGGCATTAAAATTGGAAATTCAAGAGTGCGAGTCCTTATTCAGAAGCTGGATCACACTTGTAACACGAATAAAGATATATAGATGAAAAACACTTCACAGTATTTTTCTGTGTTGATATAAACCTTTTCCAGATGGCAAGTTTGAGCAGCAGATTAACAATAGCATTTCCAGATATAAACGTAACCTGTTCAAGCAAGAATCCAGTAAACAATAGCTATGAACTAGACTGAAGAATATTATTCACTAAATAAGCCAATTAAAGGGTACCTATAGATAGTTTTGCCCAGACCGAGCCTTCTTTCAGCGCACCAGCAATCTTTTGAACTGTTCATGTAGGGGTAGGACAATATTGTTCTATATTCAAGCTTTACAGTGGTATAAAAACACTATTTTTGAATGTGTAATATATTAAAATACCATTTTCTTTTTCATGTTTTAACAATGGTTGGAGCATACGATATTTACCAGCTCAGTGATGATAAACCAAGTTCAAAGGTTCAAAGGATGCACCTATGTCTCAAGATGTTAGACCAATGTCTAAACGTTTTGCTTGATAACCTATTAATTCTTTTTTACAGAATGCTATTTCTCTGCTACTTAGATTGTTATTATCAATAAAGATGGAAATATTCCAATGGTTTGAATTTTCTCCATTCGTTGTTATTGCGATTCCAGGAACTGGTAGCACATTTGGAAGCAACTGTTGTTAAACACTACCAAATTAAGTGTAACGCAATTAGCAATCTACTTCACAAGGGAAACACTTCAGCTTTTGAGCTATATATATGTTTGTGCACCAGAAATCCATATGCAGAAATATCTGGTTTGCTTGCCCACTTAACTGCAATTGAAGAAGAAATACCTCAGTAATAATAGAAATGGAATTTTAAACTCTAAATAAGGTAATCATTCCTGATTTAAGAGAAAAATAAAAATTTCATGAAAATCCACATCTATTACAAGTAGCAACATCCTCCTCTGGGAATCTATTGACCCTTCTCTAGAGCAGTCTACCTCATCATGCCTTTCACCTTCAACACCTGAAAGGATTACTCTAATACTCCAATACGTTTACGATCAAGATTTGTCTGCTCATCATTAGCTGTTTTGGAAATACATTTCGGAGAAGCTTCCGTTGGCCTAGAAGAATTATTATGTGTTCCTGAAGGTTTTGGTGTTTTGATGAAGGATTGGAGGATGTTTTCGGCAATTGAAGGCTATGGAAGGCTGATGAGAGTTCAAATACCCATCGTAAATGCAGTTCAAAATTGCAATTGTGTACGATTTAGAATGGCAGATGAGTCAAAACAGACCATTTTCCTAATACTTCATCAAATGGTGTCATTCCCCTGATATTTTAGGCTAACTATATTTTTTTCAAAAACAAATCTCTAGTTTCAAACAAAATTCCTTTTTACAATCAATTCCTAGAAATTAAAAACATCGAATAGTTCACAAATGGTCTTCGTCGTAGATCAGCAAGAGATAAAATGTACATCATAAAAAGAGTGTTTTGCATTAAAAATTGCTATGCAGTAATGATTAACCAATCCATTCTTCCATTCACTTTGACCTCTTTAAATATGCTCGAGGGGTGAAAAATGGAAATGACCTTGACTATTTCAAGTTGGACCTCCGGTGTGGGGGGAAAAAGAAAAGGAGAGAGACGTTCCATTTACACTTGATGTTTCTCCTCCAAAAGAAAGTATCTGAACATTTTAACAAAGATCGAAAGGAAAAAGAAATGAAGCAAACTTGAAGTAGAGACTAATGAAACGACTGTACATTCTTCTGAGACAAACTTTTTGTTGTCTCCTGGATAGCTTCATGCCTTCTTTTGGATATTTCTTTCATTGCTTCTTGATACTGCAGTTCAATCTTCCCCAGTTCTCTTCTCAACTCCTCATTGTCATCCTTGCAAGATGGAGGGGAAACATCAGATGCGTAACCAGAAGAGATGAAGCCATTCATACCAGCGTCGGAAAATTTGCCTCTGTCATCAATTGATGTAAGGATTTCCCTTTCAGTTAAAAAATCCAGCACGATACCTCTCAAGCCATTCCCATCGAAGTTCACAGGTCCTGAGTCTGTGGACATGTATGAAGTAAAGGAGAGCTTTCTATCATTCAATTCACTTGAGTTTGCTGAAACATATGACATTTCAGAATGCTGATCTTCCGCTGCAGGTGGATTCTGGCTATCAAATTCATCAAGGTTGGACATCAAATCATCAAGTTTCACTGTACTGGGGCTTTCTCCTACTATTGGAATCGATCCACCAAGAGAATTGTGGCGACTTGAACACCTTGAATGATTGGCAGCATCATGAGCATTTCGGAAAGGAGCCACAGCCATCTTTCCATTTCCCAATGAATGGAAGTCCTCCGACTGCACCCTAGGGGTTTGTTCTCTACTTGGCGGCACTAGATGCTCAATGTGAACACCAGGTTTCCAATTGGGTATTAATTTCAACAACAACAAATCAATTAACTCTGCTATGAATTTAACATTTTCAACTTCCAGTTCCAATTGCTCAACCATTTCACTTGAAACTGATAGCGCAGTATCACCATCAAGGTAGAATAGGAAATGAATATTCCTTACACGAGCACCTGTATTTAAGGAACAAATATGGAGTCCTGTTCTTGTGAAAAAACAATGGAGAAGATGAGATTGGGAATTAGTTACAATAAGAATATACTTACCATTCTGATCAGCCATTCGAAGTATTAATGATACAGAGTTTTCATCATTTCCTTCACCTCTTAACAGGAAAACATTGCCTCTCTTTGCCCTTCGAACCTCCAGGCATAGAGAATGGGTATCCTCATCAACAGAATTGTTAAAAGAAGTGATAGCGGGCATCTCAGGATCATGACTCAAATCCATGGAGGGGGGCTTATTCCGTGCAGTTGCAGGTCCTTCTGACATCAAACAACGATCTCCAATAGCTGTCATCTTCGACATAAGAATATCAGAACGAGGTGTGGAAGAATTCCTTGCAAATCCATTCACATCAAGAAAAGGGTCCATCAGAAGCTCCTTCGCTGGCAGTCTTTCAGATGCTGGTAGTAAACACTTTTCAATAAATTGTTTTAAATCTGGATCTTTAACCTTAGATAGGGAAGCAGGCTTTATTCCCTACAAAAACTCAGGAATGAGATAACTGGCAAACCTTGCAAGAAACAGAATTTACAGTTAAATGAAAAAAAGCATGTTATCCATTGCACTTACAGATGAAACTTTCTTATATATCTGAGCTGAGTTCCTACATTCACTGTAAGGATATTCAAAAGTGACCATCTCCAGCATGCACATTCCAAAGGAATATATATCAGCTAACTCATTGTAGTTCTCGTCATACAGCTCAGGTGCCATAAATTCAGGGGTTCCTAATAACAGTCATTGACAAACCCATTCAATAGGTCCACATCAATTTAGGAAAAGGTGTACCATGTAAGAATACAATTATGAAAATAAAGAAAAAACTCCGAAGGACCTTATCAAAAGGAGAATGATTCCGGTTAGATCAGAATATCCAATAAAGTATGATGATGCACCACATCTACGTCATGTACAGGCAATATCAAGGGACAAACACAAAAGAAATACCTATTACACTTTTTGCATTAGCCTGCTCCATGACAGTTGCCAAACCAAGATCTCCGATTTTAACTTCTCCTTGATTACCATTGATAAATATGTTGTCACACTTTAGATCTCTATGTATAATCGGAGGATCATGATTGTGAAGATAGTTCAGACCATTCAAAATCTGTCTTGCCCAACCCTTCACAGCCTTCATTTCAATCTTTCTGTGTTTCTTACAGTATCTGCAACACAAATTAAATCAACTACAGCAGGGCTAATTTCACCAAAACAAGAAAGAAATCAAGTCAAAATGGATAATTATGAAAGAAATTAGACTTACTGTCTCAGGCTACCCGAAGTGAATAGCTCAGTTATAATATTAACAGTCTTCTTTTTGTCGTCAATCCACGAATTATAAAACCTTACAATATTACTGTGTTTCAATGTTTTCAGGAGATGCATTTCAGAATATAGCCTCTCCAAGTCATCAGGCGACTGCAACACCTCTTCAATCCTAACTTGGTTCCATGCAACTTCAATTCCATTAACTTCATCAAATGCCTTGTAGCTAAACCGGTAGTAAAAAATAAGGATATAATCCAAATCAAAAGATGGAGAAAAATTTGTATCACAAAGAGGTTTTGATATTCCAAAAGTAATTATGCTAAAATGCTCCTCAGTTAGATTTCATCAGTTAATATAAAAAGAATAAACTAATAAACAATTAAATAGCAACAAGTTCACTGAAACAAAATAAAAGGATACACTGTCTTGAAAGCACCCTTCCCTAGCACCTCCTTGTACTGTTCAAACCCAACATGCTAACGGTTAAACAAATAATTGAACAGAAACCAAACCACACAGACATTCAATTTCATAAACGTTAAAAGATCAGCCAAACTAATAAGCTACAGATTCTAACCGTGAGATACCCATATAGACTTCAGTAATATAAGAGATCTCTTAAAATAAAAAGTAGCCTGTCACTTCTCATTTAAAACAAAAACAAACATAAGGCTATATAACCAAATAAGAAACTAAGAAAACCAAAACATTACCCGAATGTACTGACAAGTTGGATCGATCTCAAGAACATCCGGATCAGGAGGTTCCGAATGCGAACCACCATCTTCTGAACTTTCCATGTCAGCAAACCTTACAATTCTAACAACTCTAAAATCTAAAGTTTTTTTTTTTTCAAAAAGAAAAACCCACGAAACCCAGATTCCCAATATTAGTGATTTATAAAACAAATCAAATTAAACTCTAATAGGCTTCTACTAAAGCATAAAATAAGCCAAGAACAGCCCAATACCTACATTCATTCATAATTAAATTCTCAACCTTAATTTAATATATCAAATCCAAATTAAACTCCCTTAAGCTTTCCATAAAAGCATAAATCATCAAAAATAGAAAAGAAAATCAAAACCTACAGTCATTCAACAATGAGCACAGACATGATACCATAAATTCACAAGATAATCAAGGCCCACGATTTTTAAGCTAAAAATATTCATTACCCAAAATCCAAAAATCAAAATTAAACATCAATTTTTTTTTAAAAACCCATGTAATAAATTGAAAAACTTTCACAAAAAAAAAACACAACCCAGATTCAGATATCAAAATTAAGCTTCTGGGCTTTTACCTGAATTGAGAAATCACACCAAATTCTCCTTCTTTGCCTCCAATGCTTGATAAAAACCAACAAAAATTTAAAAAAAGATTTTTTTCTTAAACCGAGTGATATTTAATACGGGATAAAACCTAACCCTAATTGAAACAATTATTGTTTTGATGAAAAAATTATTAAATCAGCCTCTTTTCTAATCAAAATTTTCCATGACACAAAAAAAAGAGCGAAAGCTTGGCAGGTGATAAAGAATGTATATTTATACTTATCTATTTAACATTTCTAATTAAAATAAAATATCTTTTTTTGTTTTTGTTAACGTTTACTGCCTGTGATGTTCCCATGAAACCATTAAATATATGGAGTTCAGTTATTGGTTGAGGTTAGGGTGTATCCATGAGGCGGAGTTTCCTAACGGGTTGATGAGTAACATCAAAAGATAATATGTTGGTTTTCGATCCTAATTAGAATCTGTTTATAAAAATATAATCCTAATAATAATTGAATTTAAATTTTACACACACACACCAATTGGTAAGGAATGTGAAGAGATGATGTATTAATCAGAATCTGTTGATGAAAATATAATCCTAACAACAATTTAATTTAAATTTTATATTTATACAGATTCTTATTAGGATTCAAAAATTAATACATTCTTTTTTGACGTCCCTCACCAACCCTCCTTCTCTCTCTCTAAATTAAATTGTTGTTAGGATTATATTTTCAACAACAGATTCTAATTAGTATTGAACACACACACACACACTCACTAATTAGTAAGGAATGCCAAAATATAATATATTGATCAGAATCTGTTGATGAAAATATAATCCTAACAATAATTTAATTAGTATCTTTAATTGTAATATATTCTTTTTTTGTATTTTTAAATTAGGTAAGTTTGGCAAATTATGTAGGAGCAGTAATGTGGAGCAATAATTTATATTTTATGTTGTGATATATGTTTAATTCTTTAAATATTACGTAAAGTAAATAGCTTTTTAATTTTTTAGATAAAAAATAATTGATATTAAAAAAATATGCTTCTCAATGAATTAAAATTTCTTATAAATTTATTTGATTATTATATCAAGTCATAAACTAGAATTATATATAGTTTATATAGTTCAAGCTCTCATTTGAGATTATAGTTTAAATTGATTAAAATTTTTAATTTTTATATTTTTGGATCTTTTTGATGTGCTGATCTAAAAAAATAAAAAAATTATTTTAATATATTTCTAAGCAAAATTACTTTAAAAAACAATCAATATCACATTCTCAAATACCCTCTAAACATAAGTTAGTAAATTAACTAAATTATTTATAAAAATTGATCTAACATTACTAAAATTTAACAATTTTCTAAATATTTTAGATAGTTTTAGTTAAAAATTAAAACAAAATTGGTTCATTTTGGTTTTAGAAATCAAAATAAAATAAATTGAATTGAAGATAAACTAGCCAAACTGTAAATTTTATTATAAACTAAAGGTTTGTTAAATCAATTTTTATAAAAAAGAAACAATCCAATTAAAAGATCTATTAATCAAATTAAACTTATCTAATTTTCAAAAACATTAAGTAGAATTAAACCAAATTGGATTTGATTATTTGGGTTGGTTCAAGATTTCGGGGTGTGCAGGTTTGGGTGAACTTTTTATTTTATTAAAACAGAATCGTTTAGACTGATGCTCCTAGTTTCAAGTCCAAAATATTTTACAAGTCGGAAGAGTGAAGAAAAATGTAATGCATTTTTCTTCTTGTTTCGTAAGTTTTTTTTACATTGGATAATTAAAAGTTATTTTTTTTAATTTAAATAAAATCATACAAATCGCAGCTACAATAGTTAGAATATATCTCACAACGTATCAGATAATCTTTAGCACATGTATGCATCTCATACATTATTATTATTTTATTTTAGAAATACATTAATGGATGATATCTAATTTTGCAAAAATTATATATGTAAACATATTTTTTTGAACTTATCTATGTCCTTAAATTGATTTAGATCATATTTTTCTAGTTTGATTTTAAAATAAATAACTGATTATGAAAACTCTAAAACGATCATATTTACTAAGATATGTTTGTATCTATTTTGATTATTTTTTAAATATAAACATCATATTTAGGTGTTCATCAAATATAAACATATGTATCCTCTTATATATCTATACATGGTTAATCATTAAACTCGTGGTAGCATACAAGATCGACTCAGTAATTTACTAATCCAGAAGCTTATCTAGGTTAAGTTTTTAATTAAATTGAATAAAATTTGATTTAGTCAACTCAACAAGTTAATTTATTATCTAGTTTATTTTTTTTTAATTTTTTAAAATAAATGTTTTAACTAAAAAGTATCTTGAAATGATATAATTTCTTTCTATTGACTTAGATCAATTTTCATTAGCTTTCACTACCTATAACCTATATTTTAGACCGAGTCATGACTGAGTTGCTTTAATAACTTTCTTAATAGGTTAGCTTGTGTATTGTCCCGATGAGTCAACTTAATAGTGGAATTAATGCATTCAAATCTTTGATTAATCTAATAATTAAAATAATATAATTACACCATACATTTACTAATAAAAAATGACATTATTATTTTTATTAATATATATAGAGAAAACATTTTTATTTATAAATACTAAGAGAATTACATTTGAAAATTAAAATATGAAAAAAATGGAAATATGATATATATATATATATTAATGAAATTATCAATGAAAAATAATCATGGCTATTATCCGCTAATAAATTCATTGATAATATTTAAATTATAGCTCGTAGACAACTACCTCTTTATCTATACCATTTTTTCTTTTTCCTCTTCTTATTTTGCAGAAAACAACATTTTTCTTTTTTATTTTGTCACAAATCAAACTCTCATCATTATAAATTTACTTGCTCTAACATTCAGTCTGTCAATAACTATGTTATAATTTGTTTTTTTTAGATTCACCATATTTGGTAAGTAAAATTATATATAAAAAATTCTAACCCATTTTTTATTTTAATTTTTTGATATTTTTATTTAGTACATATAGTTTATTTGTGTGTTTCTTATTTTATAGTTTTTTTTAATAAATTTATTATATGAATATATGATTTTTAAATGTTAGGATTTGTTTAAGATTTTGAGAAAATTGTATTTGCTTGTTATTTAATAAAATTAAGTTTTATTTTGTAATTTAGATATTTTATAATAAAATAAATAATGAATTATTTAATATGTATGTTTTACATGTTATCAGTTTTATTATTAAGGTGAGAATTTAGATAAATTTAATGGAATTTAATTTTTTTTTTAAAGAATTGATAACATAGATTGAGAAGTAAAACTTCTCGTGGATTTGTGGTATGAAAATATGATTGGACCATAAAAAAATAAAGAAAAGGAAAGAAAAATTATGTATTGAACTGTTGATTATACACACACCCACACACACACACACTAGAACCTTGATATACTGTTTCTTGGCAGCAACACTAAATTAGATCCGATAAAATAGAGAGGAATTCGGCGGTAGAGGAGGTGGTGGTGTTGTGACTATAGCCCCATCCACCATCAAATTCACTTGCTTCATTGTTGGCCTTGAATCTCTCTCTATTTTCCCATACCGCAATCCAATCTTAACCATTTCTCTGTTTCTTCCGAGTTCACTTCTACTTAACCACCCACTTCTTCAGCTCTCCAGCTTCAGAGCACCCGTGAACCCACCATTATTATTACTTCTTCATCAGGAACTGACAACTCCATGTTCTCCCTCCAACACACAATCCCAAGCAACAAGATGCCAAAGCTATAGACATCAGCTTTGGTTGTGATAGTTGTTTTGTTTTTGTGCCGCTCAGGAGCTTCATAGCGACTTGTGCCTCTTGGAATTGTGCATGTTCTTGTTTGGTCAGGTTTTTAGAGCTTGGACAGTCCAAAATCTGACATTTTTGCAGACCAAGATTCATCCATGAGTACATTATGAGGTATTGAGGTTTAATGTTACAATGAATGATCCTGAACTCATGCAAAAGAAGCCTATTTGATCCTTCACCGCAAAAGCCAATCAAACGTACCAAGTTATTGTTATAAGTCCTCTCAATTATCTTCACCTCGTTTCGGAACTCCCCTTCTCCATCTTCCACCAACTTCTCTAGACTCTCCGCTGCTATTTCTTTCCCATCATTCTTTGCTAACGAGCCTCTACAGACCCTCCTGATGCCCCTTCACCGATTTCTTCCTTAAATCACGTGACCACCGCAAGTTGATCGTAGCTAAATGGTGCAGATTAATACCTTCAGTGACATCTGGTGGATAAGCTTGGCGTGTCATCATGACCATCAAGTCAGATGATGCAAAGACCACCAAAGAAAAGGCAATCAAAACCGCACCAGCACTTTGAAGTTCCTTGCCAATCTTCTTTGTGATGATCTTATTTGGATGGGTTGATCTAATCTACATAAATCAAGTCATGTGGGTTAATCTAACCTTCACAAATGCTTTAGGACATGTTGTTGTCGAGAGAAAATTTGAGTAGATTTTTTAAATCATAAACCTTGATTGAATGTGCATCTTTTCAAAGTACTGTTGCTGAAATCGTGCAAAGCAAGTTGCACTGAAATCGTTTGCCCATATCGACAGGCACTTTAGCATTAAGGAAGAGGATACAATCCTCACCAACAAAAACGAGGCTTGCTCTTGATAATTAAGACTGCAGGTTCATTTCACAGTGCGGTCCATACAACTGTGTTTCTTTGCCTACCAATGAGCCAAGTCCCCGCCTTGAAGCCATTACCGCTAGGATAAAACCCGTAAGCGAAATGACCAGAAGGAGTAGGCCAGAAGTCTGGAGTGGAGTTGGTGTAAAGAGTGGAGCCTTTTGTTAAGTTATATTGCATGTGCAGATTAAGATTTTTCCGTGGAGCATAGGTATATAAAGAGGAATAAAAAATTTGTTGGCATGAAGGCTTCATATGAGTAAAAACAACGTTTGTTGGTCTGATGTCATCTCAAGAGTGAGCTCTTGATGAAGAACAGGATGAGAGTAGGATCTTTGCTTGTTTTCTGCCCCTTCTTCTCCTATTCCACAACGCGGTTTCTGGTCTAAAATGCAATTGTCCATACCTCCACTTCACTCAAGTAAAGTTGCAAGGCATAAACGATAAACGACAGAATACCAGTCGGTAATTGATCATGATACATGTCAGTGACTGTATCAATGATGCCAAAAAAATAATAAACTTTATGCAATTTTTAGATAAAAATAGACTGATGTGACTGACAAAATCATCGAAATAATTTCTATATATGTTATGTAATTATTTGGATTAAACAAGTTGATATTAAACAATATTAAATTAAATAACACATTTTATATCTTTAATTTAATTATAAAATCAATTACAAATATCTTAATACATCCAAAACACTCCTACTTGGAGCTACATGTGGAGAGCAATAAATATTATAATTTATTCTTAAATCAATTTGTGAACCAATAATGATGGTTGGCTTCTGTTGAATTACGAAGTGTTTACGGTTAAGATATTACAACCTGTTATTATATCTTGAGTTATATAAAATATCTAATAAAATTCTAATTTAATAATAAAATCAATAAAATATGATTAGTATCCATTAAATAATTTATTATTTCTTTTAGTATAACACATTTAAGTTATAAAATCAAACTTATATTTATCAAATGAAAAATAAATTTATTTTTTTTAAATCCCAAACAAACCCTAACACACAAATTATTTTTTAATAAAACAAAATTTTTAAGGAAAAAAAGTTGTAAAACAATTATAAAATACTACAAAAATATCAATAAATTAACTTAAAACATAAATATATAGGTTTACTTACTTAATATAATGTGTAATGAGTATTTAGAAAAACTTAAACCGAGACAATGATGATGATACAATTAAGTGTCAGGATGGATGGTTAAATTTATAAATACATGGGCTAGATTATAAGAATAAAAAAAAGAAATGGATAGGGATGGGGTTCTTGTTGGCTGTAACACTTGTAAATTTATCAATAGAACCTCTAATAAAAATTAATGATAAAATATTTTTTTTAATAAATAATAACTAATAATGATGTGTCATGTTATTGATAAAATTGTTAATATAATATTTATTTATTTATTTATTTTTATTTAATCATTAATTTTATGATCATACATATTCTATCATTATTTAATTCATTAATAATTAATGGATATATTTTATCGTTATTTTTATCAATAATTTCATTATTGGTTGTTAATTTTTTGACGGTGAGAAAATTTAATGTTATATTCAATAGGCCCATTTTAATAGTTTTTTTTTTGTTCTAATAAGAAGCATTTCAATATAATTTTAATTCAATTATAAATGGATTCTACATTTCTAGAGGATCATTTATCAAAGCTAAGTTGTATTTATTTTATGAAAAGTATTTGACTTTTGAGATTAGCAAACTATTTTTTTTAATTAATCATAAATTTTAATCTTGTAAAATAGGATTTTAATCTTAAACCACCTAAACAAACTTACTTTTATTTTGTTTTAATTTGCTGTATTTATTATCTATGCAAGATTATTTTTTTTCATTGCAAAGCAAAAGATTTCTCTGTCACGCAAATGGGAGGTAGTTCATGGATAATTTCAGAAAATCATCTTGCACTTTAATCGCCTTTTCATGTCTCCACTATATTTTAAGCAATTACATTTTATTTTATTAATAAAACAAAAATCTTAAAAATAATCAAAAGACAAAATTGTTCTCATATATAATATATAAGAAATGACAAATCACACTCAACACTCAACGCTATCTCTGGTCCTCTTTGATCTCTCTGGAAAAATCAAAATCTCTCTCTTCATGACTGATTGATATCTGAACCCTAAAAACTAGAAATTCAGGAGTCCTAATTTACGGTTTTCACTATACATACAAAGGCACCAATTTCGCGTTCAATCGATATGGTATGTGTGGGATTCTCTAGAGTCTGTTTAGTTCTATATTTAAGCCAAGTAAATCCTTTAAATTAGTCAGTTTCAGTCATCATGTGTTTAGAGAAGCGGATCACAGTGCAAAACATTTAGCAGGTATAGCAAGAGAACAGATGTGCAGCTGCGCGCTGCGCCATGGGGATGAACTATCTTTTTTTAAAAAACAAAAAAATAATGTTTAAAAAAGAGTAAAATTCCTTGCAGGCAGAATTAATTTATTAAATTTATAATTTAAGTTATAAAATTAAGATAATTTAATTAAATAAAAATAAAAAATAAAGTCTTTAATGCAAAACCTTCATGAAAATATTAAAAAGTTTTTAATTTTTTTGTTATAAAAAAAAGAATAGTATGGAGCTTCCAATAACATAATAAAAAAGAGTTTTAACTATTGAGAGGTGCTGTATATATTAAATATTTTTTTAATTATATTTTATGTTTATTTAAATATTAGATTGTCTCAAAACCAATTTAATCTTAACAAAAAAAATCTTTAATTTTTTTTAATATCCAAAAAAGGATAACTAGTCATTCCAGTGTATTTTAAAAATATAAAAAAATTGCACTATCTCTAATTAATTTAATAATAACCGATATACCTTGTAAAAAGATTTTATTACCCCAGGAACAAATCTACTAGGTGTTCTTTTTTAGAAGAACAAAGTCATCCCTCCGCTGTTTCAACTCACATTGTATTGAGTCTTGTGCTACAATAAACATGACTTCGAATAGAATTTTTAATTTTAAGCAACAGTTCTAATGACTTTTTCTAAGGTCTTTTTTGTTCTATTTTCATATAGCAAGTGGTAAGTTTACTAAAGTTTTTTTTTTATATTATTAACTTTAACCTTTATAATTTTTTCTGTTTTTTATATGATAATATTTAATTTTATATTTTAAACTATATATTATTTAAATTAACTTGGATTAGCTTAGATTATAGAAGCCTAACCTTTTTGGTCTTTTAAGTTAGAAAAAAACTTACGGGCAAAAAAAATGTAGGATGTATCTGTTAGAGATCTTCCAGGAAGATTTACATATTTACTTTTTCAAAGCACATTTTTAATAAATAAATTATAAAGCCCCTCCAAAGAGCACCCATGGCAGAGAAGACATTTTTGCTGAGACCAGCCTGCCAGCAAATGCTTGGTTGTACAATTGACTCAGTCGCTGTTGTGACCTCTTTAATTATACTCTCAATGAAGTCATACAGGGGCACCCTCAGTTGAACTCACCTTGTTATTACAAGATAAAGAAAGACCGGTTCCAACCAAGGACAAGAGATACATTACTTTCCTCAGACGTCCAATTGCCTGTTCCTGCAAAATACGTGTGGAAATAACCAGAGAATCAACGGTCCACTGAGTTCCAATGTTCAGTTTTAAGATTATTTTTTTTTAGATTAGCGTGGGTGTCTGGGCCAGCTTTCGCGCACCACGACTAATTCTACGGGCCCTGAAGTTAACGACCATGTAAGCCTCCAGTGGCCATCATATGAGCAACCAAGGACTCGAACCTGAGACCACAGAAGAAGCAAACCCCTTAATCTCAAATCCTTATCACTTGACCACCACCTAGATGGCTTCAGTTTTAAGATTATTCATTTAGCTAGCTGAGAGTAAATCCATCTTCTGTGAAGTTTTACGCAGGCCATTCATATCCAAACTAGTGTGTTTGCGAAAAAATCTCTTAAATTCGAGACTAGAATGAAATCGCGAGGAAGCCAATAAAAGTTTTATTTCAAACAAAACTTGAAAGTCCCCATAATTAGTATAATTTCAGGAAAAATGTGCCTTGGAAGGAATGTTACCTAGTAAGTTTGTTTCTTAAAAAAATTATTTTTTAAATTTTTCTGTATTTATTTATCACTAAAAAAATTGATCAATGAAAAATATTTTCTGATAAACAGAAAATACTTTCAGATCAACGAAAAATAGTTTTCAGTCAAAGAAAAATTTAACTTGGTTTTCAGAAATTTTTTTTTTTAACTTCGTTTGTTTTCTAGAGAGTGGTTTCTAGAAAAACACTTTCCAAGTTTTCTTGTATTTGTTTTCCAGAAAATAGTTTATGGAGAATCACTTTTCAAATTTTCTTGTGTTTATTTGCTGTACGAAAGTTGGAAAATGAAAAACACTTTTCATTTAAAGAAAAATTTGGCTTGATTTTTAAGAAAGTGTTTTCTTAAAAAATTTGAGAGGAAAACATTTTCCAGAAGTTGTGAAAAATTTAGAAATGTTATTATTTGCTGATTATATCAAATTTGATCCTCAAACGTTTGATTGCTATATACATTTTGTTTGTGTTTATTTGTCATTAAAAATATTGATCCTCAAATTATTTTTAAAATTTTTTTGTGTTTATTTGTCATTAAAAAAGTTGATCAACAAAAAATATTTTCTAGTCAACAGAAAATACTTTCCGGTCAACGAAAAATAGTTTTCAGTCAAAGAAAAATTTGGCTTTGTTTTTAGAAAAATATTTTTCTTTTTAGTTGCGTTGGTTTTCTGAAAAGTGGTTTCTAGAAAAACACTTTCCAAACTTTCTTCTGTTTATTTGTTGTTGGGAAAGTTAGTAAATAAAAAATATTTTCTAGCCAAAGAAAAATTTGACTTGATTTTCAGGAAAATATTTTTTTGAAAAATTTGAGAGAAAAAAACTTTTTAGAAGTTATGAAAAATTTAGAAATGTCATTATTTGCTGATTATATCAAATTTGATCCTCAAATTTTTTATTGCTATATACATTTTATTTTGAATATTTATTTTTCAATTTTATTTCTTAAAATTTAATTTTTATATTAATTTTGGTCCTTATTTTTATAATTATTATTTGCTTTTCTCCTATTAATTTTTTATTGAAATTTTTTATCTATCAAATTTGGTCCTCATTCTTTTGATCAACTTATTTTATTTGAAATATTTTATAAAATATTAATTATTATTATTTTAATTTCTTCATCTTTTTTTTTAGATTTGATCTTTATTATTTTGATTATTATTTATTTTATTTAAGATAATTTATGATTTTTTTTAATTTTATTATTATTCGACTTTTTAATTTGTAAGATTTGTTTCTTATTATTTTAATAAACTTGAGAAAAATAAAATATTAATAAATTATTTTTCAGTTTATTTTTTATAACATAACCAAATATTTAAAAATATTTTTCAATTTATTTTCCATAACACTGTTAAATATAAAAAATAATTTATTTTTCAGGGATTTATTTTTTTTTAAATTTACTTTTTAAAAAATAATTTTTTTCTGAAATAAAGGAGCCACAACATGAGTACAACATTGTTGAGATTACCCGAATTCAAAATCCCTACTTTCCACATGAAAATTATAGCATGATCTTTTGTTAGAAAGTGAGGTTGCTATCTAGCCTTTTGCATCGAGGGACATGAATATAATCCAGTTGTTCTGCCTTGCCCTGGTATTATGCCAGGGTATTAGCACTAGCACCACAATTGGCATCTCTCAAGTAGTTGAAGCTGTCCGCAGGAAGCAAAAGATTGTGATATCAAAGCCTATTGATGGCACTTGACAAATAAAAAAGAATCGGCTGCAGAAAATTAGAACCAAGAATAGTCCCCGGAAAATTAGCAAATGGACTGTTCAAGCGGGGGATAGCATGAAGGAAAAAGTGGACCAGCGCCAAGTAATTGCCAAGTTTTTTCAGTGACTTGACTGCCTTGGCTTTGAAAGCATAAAAGTACGGGCAAAAATTTCCACCAATTGGTAGGCAAACGCGGTGGATTTATGGCTGGGCTTTTATGTTTTGAGTGCCTGGTTTGACTGCTGGAAACCGAAGAAAGAGACTGGAGTGCTGGAACAATAGACATCCTTAAATTGACACTCCCATACCACACAAGAGCTAAATCCCTATCCATGGCTTCTATAATCTTTTTTCTTCTTCTCGCCTCATCTTTTACAGCTTCAGCTCAAAGACAGACCGATATAACCCGAGGATCTTCTCTAACACCTATCACAAACCCCTCATGGTTGTCACCTTCCGGTATTTATGCTTTCGGATTTTTCCGCCGACGCAACGGCTATTCTATAGCGGTTTTTCTATCCGGGATTTCACTAAATACTGTTGTGTGGACTGCTAGAAGGGATGATGCCCCAGTCCCCAGTAATGCGACCTTGCTCTTCACCGCTGATGGCAGGCTTGTCTTGACATCAGCACAAGGGGATGAGACTTCGATACTTTCTGCTTCCCAACCAGCTTCTTTAGCTTCTATGTCTGATTCAGGCAACTTTGTGCTATATAATTCTGATCGCGAGATTATATGGAAGAGTTTTGACCACCCAACCGATACCCTTTTGCCAACTCAACAGCTCAAAGCAGGGGCAGAGCTGTTTTCTCCTGTTTCAGAAACTGACCTCTCAACTGGTATTTACCGGCTCAAGATGCAAAAAGATGGCAACCTTGTGCAGTATCCTGTTAATACTCCAGATACAGCTCCATATGCTTATTTTGCATCTGGTACTTATGGAGCGGGAGATAACGGGACCCTAAATCTTGATCCCGATGGCCGTCTCTACCTGCTCAATTCCACAGGTTTCAACATAAAAAACATTACAGCTGGAAGATATCCCACGAAAGAAACAATTAATATGATGAAACTTGATGCTGATGGGATTTTCAGGTTATATTCACAAAATCTGACACGGAATGGAAGCCGGTCAGATGTGTGGTCATCCACAAGCAACAGGTGTGACCCCAAAGGATCATGCGGTCTTAATGGATATTGTGTTATGAAGGATCAGGAAGCTGAATGTACTTGTCTTCCTGGATTTGAGTTTGTTAGCCAGGGAAACTGGACTTCTGGCTGTGAGAGGGATTTCAATGCTGAAAGTTGCAAGGACAGGAATGGAAGTAGCACATACACCATGGAAGAGCTGTCTAATACTGAGTGGGAAGATGTTTCATACTCCGTTTTGTCATCAACAACTAAGGACAATTGTAAGCAAGCCTGCTTGGAAGACTGTAACTGTGAAGCAGCATTATTCACTGATGGGCAGGACTGCAGAAAGCAAAGGCTTCCTTTGAGATTTGGGAGGAGAAACTTAGGAAGTACGAACTTGGCTGTCGTCAAGGTGTGTAGACCCATATCCATCACGGACAGAAAAGAGCCTATAACCGAGAAGAAGAACCTCGGCACTGGCAGGACAATCCTAATAATAAGTTGTTCATTTATTGCTTTTGTGCTTGCTATGGTGGCGATTTTCGGAATCATCATTTACAGATATCATGTATTGGCATATAAAAAGGTGCACAGTAATGATAGTACGGGATTGAATGAGGAATTTGCTCCCCGAGCTTTCACTTATGCAGAGCTAGAAAATGTTACCGGTGGTTTCAAGGAAGAAATTGGCAGGGGATCATTTGGGACAGTTTATAAAGGGGTACTATCAAGTAATCAGAAGGTTGTTGCTGTCAAGAGACTGGAGAAAGTTCTAGCTGAAGGGGAAAGAGAATTTCAGAATGAGATGAAAGTCATTGGGAAAACACATCACAGAAACCTAGTCCGTCTGCTCGGCTATTGCCATGATGGACATCACAGGCTCCTGGTATACGAGTACATGAGCAATGGCTCCCTTGCTGACATACTCTTCTCACTTGAAAAACGACCTTGCTTCCCTGAAAGGTTGGAAATTGCTCGCAACATTGCAAGGGGTATTGTTTATCTACATGAAGAGTGCGAGACTCAGATCATCCACTGTGATATAAAACCTCAGAATATACTAATAGATGAAAGCAGGTGCCCCAAAGTTTCTGACTTTGGATTGGCGAAGTTGCTGAGGTCAGACCAAACTAAAACCTTCACCGGAATTAGAGGGACGAGGGGATACGTAGCACCGGAATGGCACCGGAATATGCCGGTGACAGTTAAAGCAGATGTTTATAGCTTTGGAGTTATGTTGTTTGAGATCACATGTTGTCGAAAGAACCTCGATTGGAGTCTTCCAGAGGATGAAGCTGTTCTCGAACAATGGGTTTACCAATGTTTTCAGGACGGTGATATGGACAAACTTGTGGGTGATGAAGTGGTCGAAAAGAAACAGTTAGATAGGATGGTTAAAGTGGGACTTTGGTGCACTCTTGATGAGCCATCCCTCCGCCCTTCAATGAAAAAGGTCCTCCTGATGCTGGAGGGGACAGTCGAAATCCCAATCCCTCCAAGTCCTACTTCTTTTTTTACTGCTATATGAGCTGCGTTTTGTGGTTCCGAACAAGGGATTCATCTGCAGAGCATTGCATTTTATTTTTGAGATCATGTATTCCTTTTCTTTATAAAATTGCTAGTTGTTTACGCAGCATTTAGGAGCTTCCTGTTGATTTTTCTAGTGTTAATGCCTGTAAAGTTGTTTCCCACCTTATCTTACGTGTCGGGATTATGGCTGGAAAACTGAAACCTATATTTTGGCCAGGTTTCTAGATGGGTAATGTTATTCTCAAGTCTCAACAAATACTAGCAACATGTCCTTCAGAGTTGCAACAACTTGTGTTGAGGATACTCCACTTCTGATAGATGATTCTTAATCAATAGGATTACTCCACTAAATCTGCGTTTGTTAAAAAGAAAATTTTCTTCCTTTGTTTCACTCTCTCCATCAGATCTTCCTACACAGTGGAAAACAGCCTCCCCCTCTACCTGCCATAATCCAGAGGAATAGAACAACCAATAGATCTGTTGGTGCATGACAAAATTCTTATAGAGTAGTGAATAAGATAGATGTTTTGCTGGACAAGAATGAGCCGAGACTTCTCTTGCTCCTGCAATAAACAAATACTAGCCTTTTGTTCAGGACACAATATCTGCACTTCATTCCTTTTATCACTATAGAGTAATTTCATTTACAGGCGAATTACACAAAAATCAGGTAATAACAACAGCGGACCATAAACCTTAAATCTAGCATTATTAATGGCATAAATAGCCAGAAGAATCAAAAGCTGGAGGACAAAATAAGATTGTTTTCACAGCATGTCGCTAGGTATTAGCAAGCCTGTCATGCAGAAGTATAGCTATAAGAAATCATAAAGAAAAATGAGAACTACAAGAACCATAGTGAAGATGAATAAATTAGCATCTAACTTGAATATTCATGGAACATCAGTCATTATATTCATAAGTAACACTACAGCTTCTGTACTTACAGTTTTAAATAAAAAGATTATTGTTTCAGTGTGAGATAGAAGAAAAAAAACCACAGACCAAAGTATTTTAAACATCAGCGTGGACTAGGAATGCTGTCCTATCCAAATACCTTGTGTTCAGTATAAGATCATGTAAATCATATCTCTTGTTAACGAAAGCACACTGAACCTCTCTTCTTTTCTTTTTAATCAGCAGCATTTGGACACTTTCTCCAAAGCATCAAAAACATTTTGCAGAGTTACCTCCTCCACAATCACCACCTTGTCTCTCGATTTAGACCCAGAGCCTATGGATACCTGCC
The DNA here is from genome assembly GCA_015708895.1 of Populus ilicifolia. Classification (NCBI taxonomy): domain Eukaryota; kingdom Viridiplantae; phylum Streptophyta; class Magnoliopsida; order Malpighiales; family Salicaceae; genus Populus; species Populus ilicifolia. Next base: position 2,678,969 of record SRLM01000046.1, read on the forward strand.
TCCGCTTCACCCCCAACACCTGTTGGTTGAGAGAACCAAACTTGTGAACATTTTTTGTACTAAAACAGAGGTTCTCTACATAAATGCAAGATATCACGACAAGAAATTGTTAATTTTCATAAATAACTCTTCAGTTACTCAACAATGTTTACAGTTGTGATTGAACAGTAAGCACCTCATTATTATTTTTTCAGAAGATTAAATGCTCTAAATCACACTTATCGCTATGGAAGAGAGAAGCTTTTCATCTATTATTGGGCTAAGCCAGGGATCCCAGTTGATTATATCACTCATGAAACCACATCCTCTCTCTTAAAGCATTTAGTCTTTCATCCCCTTTCAGTTTCAAACTCTTCCTAGCAATTCATGGATTCAAAAAGTCAGTAAAAAAATTATTATTACCACATGCGTTCAAAATTAACTCAATCCTCAACTTGCATCAAATACTTACACCAACTTGATGAAATAGGAAAATGCCAGTTACACTATCATAATAAAAACTCCCAATAGAAGTTAAAAAAGTGCCAGCTTAATAATCGACACATGCCATGATCCCAAAAAAAGCATCAATATTTGACTGCTTCCAAATACTCTACATTAAGCACATTGATGCTGTTTTCCAACTCATTGTGCATGTCTAGAATCCAGCAAATCCATCATCAAAATACTGATAGGCTAAATATAAGGACTATAGATTCACCATTCCTTTAGCATGCAAGCCCAAAGACAAAAATAAAACCCTGTCTAATTAATTCATGAACTGTAAGAATCCGTTCTACCGTTTCTCTCCAAATAAATATAAAAAAGGCCACTTTCATCCCCTGCCCTCATACTACAAGTCTCCTTTCCTCTAGAAAATTCAGCCAACACTGTAACAACTAAAAATATTTCTCTCCATATGCGTAGTACCAAAACATCAAAAAATTTGACAGGCATTGATTAACATGACACATGCCTCTAAAATTTGATGAAATGTAAGAATCCGTTCTACCATTTCTCTCCAAATAAATATAAAAAATAAAAAGGCCACTTTCATCCCCCGCCCTCATACTACAAGTCTCCTTTTCCTCTAGAAAATTCAGCCAAAACCGCACCAACTCAAAATATTTCTATCCATATGCGTAGTACCAAAACATCAAAAATTTTGACAGGCATTGATTAACATCACACATGCCTGTAAAATTTGAGGAACCGTAAGAATCCGTTCTACCGTTTCTCTCCAAATAAATATAAAAAAGGCCACTTTCATCCCCCGCCCTCATACTACAAGTCTCCTTTCCTCTAGAACATTCAGCCAAAACTGTATCAACTCAAAATGTTTCTCTCCATATGCGGAGTACCAAAACATCAAAAATTTTGACAGCATTGATTAACATCACACATGCCTGTAAAATTCTCGAAAATCAAGCCAATAATCCTTATCATAAAAAAATAAAAACGAATAACCAACTTATAACGAAGGGGAAATAAAAAAAAAAAAAAAAAGAACTTACAGAGCTAATGTAGTCAAGAAGTGCAGCATTAGCTTCACCATCTTTAGCAGGTGCATCTATTTGCACCCCCACCGCTTCATCACTCAAATCTACATACAATACCAGGAAGGGAAAAAAATTGAAGCTTTAATTTTTTAACCTAAACAAGAATCAAAACAGTTCTTTTGCATGTGTGTATAGACCCACCAGTGATGGAGGCGGATTTGGAACCGGGTTTGGCGTGGATGGTGATGGCGACGGAGGAAGGAGGGACTGCACGTATGCAAGATGGGAAATTGTTTTGGGGACTTGCGGCTGTGGGTTTTGATTGAGTTGACACGGCCGAGTTTGCCTTCTCTTTTCCTTTCTTGGCTGGAGCCATTTTTTACTGTTTTCCTTTCTTGTTTTTTGCTCTAAGGCTCTAAGGTTTTAAAAGAGCATTTAACATTTTATAGTTTCTGAAAATATTTTTTATTTGAAAAAATATTTTTTTTGTTTTTTAAAATTTACTTTTAACATTAACACGTACAAAATATTAAAAATTAATTTTAATAAAAAATTAATTCAAACTCAGCTTACTCATTCAAGTTTTCCTTAGAGAAGCCTAGTTGAAACCTTGTATTTGTGTTAAATCTACTAATTTAAAACCTGAATATACTAAGGGTTAAATTGTGACTTGTGTTCTTGCCAGGCTGGTTTCAATAAAAATAAAAATAAATTTAAATTAATAAAAAAACGCTTGGTTTCATCAGTAACTTAATGAACCTAAAAGATTAAAATTCATTGTTTTTTTTAATATTATTTTTATTTTTTATAAAATAAAAAATAAATTGACTACGTGAGACTTATCCAAATTAATTGTGGGATTAGGTTTAAAAATTGTGGTTAAATAAGCAAATAAACCCTTATGAAAAGAATTTAGTCAATTTAATGCTATATTCATTGCATTTAGACAATTCGATTAAATATAATCCAATAATTAACATACATTATAATTACGTTATCAAAGCTTGCCAATAGAGAAAATAATAGCCAAGTCTCATCCTATTTTCATTAAGAAGGGATATATATGATGCTCAACCTCACTCTATTTAATTAAAGTGAAAAAAGAAAAAATATATAATTGAAAGAAAAGAAAAATCGAACTAAATGTGAATAATTAATATAAATAAAAGAGCAAGAACTTTCCCTCTTCAATGTAGATTGCACTCTTTAGTTATTTATAGTGCACTCTTCAATTTTTAAAAAATCAAAGTTTAGCCCCTTAATTTTTCAATTATTATATACATTTCAGTTTTAAAACTATATTTTCATGACGTTGTACTTTCTATATATACTGAAAATAACCGGGAAATATACGAGTGGATGACGTCTCTTACGCCTGGAAAAACCTACCCATTAAACACCCATTTTTTTTGGAGAAGAGAAGGTTCAAGCATGCAGGCGACGGCTTATTGCTTTTGGATCAGGCAGCTGCAGCTACGATTGGGAAGTGACCAAAGTTCAAGAACAGGAGGCTTGGAGATGTGATGCAACCTACGATGGATTTCAGACCAGGAGTTGAAGAAATTTCAAAACGATGTGCCATCAACAACTATATGGTTCACGGTACAGCCATTGAAGACGACACCAACAAGTTCAGTGACTTGAACTGCAGGCATGCAATGGCTTGGAGACATCATTAGCCCCGTAGTTTACGACCCCATTCAATGGAAAGAGAAGGTGATCAATTGGAGGAACATAAACTGGCTGGAGGATGTCTGCCATGGCTACCCCATCGGCCATGGCATGAACAAACTGGGCTCCTGCATTGTTGTAGTCAATGAAACTGGAGACTCTGTTATCATCATGTTCTACAGTGGCTAGACAACCTTCCTCTCATTCTTCTTCATGTTTTTAAGCTTTGTTCTTGAGTTTTTTCATCTTGTATTGCTGTGTTGATCCCACACCATGTACGCCAGTTTTAACTTCCAGCACGGGAGGGGTGAAGAAATCTATAGTCCGAGAAAGTGACGTTTTCAACTGTCTTTCAAGAGTAAGGTTGCTATCGAGTTGTAACCAACGAAGATTTCGTGTAATACTGCTAGCTTTCTCCCAAAACAAAGCATGCATGGAGTTTGGTCATGTTCTTAATTGCAAGTTCAAAGAATAAAACAAAAAATTAAGGCTATTCTTGATGATATTTTTACAATTTATTAAGCAATAATAATCTTCACAACAAGTATGATGTAAAACATAAATCGAAGTATTTTCTTCTTCTTTTTTTTCCTATACCAACGATCCAATCACTATCTTTATATTTAGAAAGCTCCATATTATATCTCAATGACCACAAAAAAAAAAGGCATCGTTTTGCATTCCTTTGCCTTATATCAGGATGCATTCTCTGGGTTGTAAATGAGATTGGGATAGACTCTCCATAGATCTACTCAAACATTGTACATGATATCAAGTCAAGTAACCAAGCTCCCCGCGAATCTTTTGAAATTAGTTGAATTAACAAAATCATCACCTCTCTCATCTTTCACGAGGAGCATTAATCTCTCGTCCACCTGGACAAATTTCTTCAAGACATCACTTGGAATGCTTTTTTTACGAGGAAAAAAATATATTATCCTATTTACTTGATATCGGAAAGTAAGTTGGCTTCGTCACCAGCTCAAGTTGTTGCCAATAAAAGCTAAAATCATCCACATATAACCACAGGATAACTTATGAAAGTTACTATCAAGAAAATACGAAACAATGCGAGTATATCATGCTCTAAGTGCTTGCTTTAGACCATCCAAAATCTTTTTTGACCAGTAGACCCTTTCTGTCCCTCCAGTAAAGCTTTCAGGTTGTTCAAAACACGTCTCTTCCTCAAACAGACCATTCAAAAGAAAATTCCATATCTATTTTACAAATATTCGAATGAGTCGTATAGTCAAAGAGAAATAATCATACGAAAGGTATGAGGTTCTAGCAAGATGAGCAAAAAGCTAATGATAGTTATTTTCGAACCTCGGAAGGTTCTTGTTTTCAAGTGCGGGTCTTGTAATGGGATTCTATTCCAAACTTGTCATTGAAATCTCCATTTTTCATCAGAAATAAGAATCAAAATCCATAAATTGGAGAAGATGTGCTATGGCATCCAAAGAATTAAAGGGCCCCTAACATCGGTGGCAAGAATAAAAAACCAACAACTTATAGCTCCAAAAAACAGCACATGGGCGATGACAGCCATCATGGTAAACAACAAAGAACTTTACAGCCATCATGGTCAGTCTCCTTTACTTGGAAACTTCCCTGGTTAGTTTGTTTGTTCAAGACTCCAACAACTTCAACAAATGTATCTTTTTGGCAGGAATATATATAGGCGATGACAGAGTCATTCCCTTTATAGGCCCAAAAGCCGAAGGTCCCATGAAGGCTTGCAGAAAAATGTGCGAAAAATGCATCATGAAGTGGTAGAAACCTCCCTTGATTGCTTCCTCTCTGGAGTATTCCTCTATGTTTATCGTTATGGGATGAGCATGCAGAACCTTCAACTCGGCTCCCATGTCCTCTGCTACCTGCACCACCAAGGAATCCAAACCAGCGAGTGAAGTTGTTGAGACTGCAAAAGAAAAGGTGGAAGATGGTTTTGGCACGTACAACCTCACATCTAACAACTGTGAGGACTCTGCAACTTTCTGCAAGACATGAACTTCCTTCTGCCAGCAAGCTAACCGCTGGTAGACTTTGGCACGTAACCTTTTGTGAAGCCTACAGCAAAGGAACCATCGATCTCTGATACAAACAATTGAGCCCCGATACTCCCTCTTTCTAATAGATTAATACCATTCCTCCCCGAGTAAGTTATCCTGGACAGTTAAATCGGGTCCAAAGACTGCCATCAGGTAGCTCGTGTTTCAAGGAATGAGGGGTTTTCTGAGAAACTCATTGGGGAGAAATATTCAAAGACAAACTACAACCTTCTTCTGTTACCAACAATTAATCGTAAAATACATGTTGGTGCTTGCATTTTAACTGCAAGAAATAACCGTGATGGACGAAACTTCTATTCCAAAATGCCTTGCCTTGAACGACCAGAACCATTTTCTTTAGATTGATTGGTCCATCAGTTCAGACTGGAAACTCTTCCTACACAGATTCTATACAAATTGCATTTTATGACACTTCCAACAAACAAAATGAACACTAGGAGAGAGCATACCCATCAACATTGGGATAGCAATCAACTAAAGCGACTGAATCAATTTCTCGCAGACACATTAGCCTTCACACAACCAAACAAAGCTCAAAACTAACCAATTAACCAACCATACAAACAAAGATCAGGAACCAGATGTGGTGAGATAAGAGACAGGTTATTATTCATGCTGGTAGAAAATTAACAAGATGGTCATGCCTCGCCATTCACAAAAATCTCTACAAAGTACACACTCCACAAGTGATGAACAAACGCAGAACATTAAGATGAATTACTGGAAGCAAAAGTACCCTAATGGTGACAAATTTTCGTCCACAAACGAAGCCATCATGGAAGAGTTGAGCATGGCTAAGGTTGCACAAAAAAGTAAAACATTGTACGGGCAACCCCATGGTCAAGCCTAAGCAGACAATGGATCTAACATGTAATTTTGTCTAACCAATAATCTATAGATGCAAAGTACAACTACAGCAGCCTTAACAGATTATTTGTTGATTTTATCATCTAAGTTCACAATCATTACAAGTCTCGTCATGAGCAAACCAGCTAGGAGCTGCTTAGTACCCAAAGCTTGCACCATACATGGAGCTATAACCCCCTGTATGGCCTGTGTGTTCTGGATTGGATGGTGGAGAAGCATACACTGAACTGTGAGAATAAGGATTATACCCCTGGTCAGCAGGCCCACCAGTTTGAGGCTGTGCTGGTGCTCCAGCTTCAGCCATGAAATTCTGCAACAGAAGAGCCACATCAGAACTGGGGCGATCCAATGAAATGCATATGCACTATTATTCATGCAAATCAACAGCTGGGATCTCCAACAACCATATTTAGCCAAACTATTAAATCAAATTTTGGAAGTCCATCTCATTAAAAAAACAGAACAATTTATTTACACAAATGAGAATACAAAAACATCAGCAATTTCCATCTAATAAAAGATTACTCAAGCCAGTCGTTACATCAAAAGAAGAATTCGGTTAGGATTGCGTTCATCCACATGAACTAGGCCAACCACACATACACTATAAGAATCAACCATCAAATCTTCTTCCCCACACTATCTTCTTTTATCGACGTCATTCTAAGCAAGAAATTTACTAGGCAGCTTCACACTATGAAGCAATAGTTATCAAAGCTGGCCTAGCAAGCCAACCCAGTGACCCGTCGACCTGGGACTTGCCCAGGGTAGGTTTGCTTTTGAATTGCTAAGGGAGTTGACCTAGTCAAACCTGTTGATTAGGTGGCCTTGCTGGTCAACATGCGACCCAATCAAAACCCAGGTGATCAATGATTCTTTTTTCACCATTTAGGTTTTTTTTTTTAATCTGAAACATCTTTCAATAAAAAAACAATAGAAAAAGGTCAACTCGCTGACCTACAGGTTAAACCACCCAACCAACTACCCAGGTCTCGGCCTGGGTCATAGGCATAAAAGCTGCAACAATAGATAGCTAGCAAGCTACATAATCTTGTCCAGAACCTCCAATTCAAATCATGGAGACCTAACTAAAATTACACCTAGTGCACATGGATTTTTTTTTTAAATGTCTAAGAGGCTCTTTCTATTATACAAAATATGTTTGTATTTACTGACATAAACCTTCCTGCATCAATTTCACTTTTCCCAATATTGCCTGCATGCATGTACAGACACACTCTACATAACAGATGTCATAAACATCAACAAATATTTCATGACATTCCTAGAGACCACAATATCACCTCCTATTGCAAGGTCCATTTGATAAATAGAAGCAAGCCTAGTCAAAATCCCATTTAAACAATTCTTGCAAGCAAATACCCATTCAGATCAAATCAGCAGTATAAAAAACATTTAGTCCAAATACGATATATCCAGAAAAGAGAGGGCAAGATCAATTTTAGTTAAAGAGATAAAGCACAGAATATTGCCTGTATCAGCTGCTGAGCTGTTTGGACTTGAGAAGCAGTTCCACTGATTTCAACTGTCATTGCCTCGGGAACACCTCTAGTTTCTTGTATAGTAACAGTTGCCCCACTAGCACGTCGAATGTAGCTTATACTTGCACCAGCTGTCCCAATAACAGCATCAGCATAAGATAATGGAATTTGCATTTGTTGTGTAATCTGCACAAGAACCCCGAAACCCATCAATCATTTTGAAACCTCAAAAAGTGCTGACCTGTGCCAGCAAGAAATACAGTATGAGGTTATTTGGTTTGGAAAAAAATAAATAGAACTGTTTCATTTGCAATGGCAGAAAAAGTTTGTTAACCAAGCTAAAGATTATATTCTCATTTCAAAGCCTAAGAAAAATTAAAGACCCATCCCAGCCATAAAAAAAAACAAAAAAAAAACATGATACTCAGAAAAAAATGATTGTAGACATCTCTGTATGTGATTTGTTTTAGCAGGTCTTTCATTCCACTACATAATCTGGGCAGTAAAGCTACTATATGAACTCTTTTATGGAAAATTATAGCAGTACACAAAGCTTCCCGTAAGCACTACACCACCCTTGCCAACCCCAAGAAATCTGTGTCAATAACCCATCATCAATCTCTATAACGTTCAATCAACAACATTTTCCAAAGCATGGACCCAGACAACAAAGGACTATTCTAAAATGCATGACAATTACTTTACACAATGATCGACATTCCTTAATAAATGAGGGGGGAAAGAAAAGAAAAGAACATGTTTATATAGCACATAAAATCTATTTTTTTTCCTTTCTGCTTCACAAATCAGGCATGTCATCCCACATCCTAATCATCTCCAACAAGAAAGTAGCATCTTAAATTTCCCTTGATGAGAGAGGGGGTGAAAACAAAAGAGAATAACATAACCTGTGTGATCATTGATGGTGCTGCTTGGGCATTTGATGATGCATGGCCACCCATGGGTGTTTGTCTACCATATGCAGATATACCCTGGTGAGGTTGTTTTTCCATTGGAGGTGGCATGTCAGATGGAGGATAGTAATTGTCGAGTTGCCGCGGAGGCTGCATATATTGGGGATTTTGGCCATAACCAGTTCCTCCAACAGGATTCAGAGGAAGGGATTGAGGTCCACCCCATGATTGATGTGGTGGCATCTGTTCCATTGGAGGATTCGCCATTTGCATCTGATAAATATTATAAATCATTCCATAAGGCTATTCAAGCCATAATAGATAAAGTCATCCCAATCTCAATGAAGAGCAGTTTACCTGCATTTCAAACAATGGAATTATACTTCGGTCGACTAAAAACTTCCTGAGCTGAGATGCAATTAACTCCACTGCTTTGTGCACTCCAACTGGTTCCCCTAATACTTCAACCACCCTATCATCTTGAAGAGAAAAAACTGGAAGCTCTTCTGCACCAGTTTTATCCAACAAATAAAAAGTTCAGATGAACTGATAACATTCAGCAGTAAATCAAGCAGCATCTGAATCCAGAGCATGAAGACTAGCAAAGCAAAATGAGCATCTGAGCACTCATAGCCAGGAACAAGAGGCATTAATAGTACCAATTATTATGATGAGTTTCATAATAAAGCAGGGGCAGGAGAGGGGTGAGGGCAAAAAGGTCCACTAAATGAGTATCCTTAAATAATTTTGCCCAAAATTTTTTTAGCAAAAAAGGTTTGCACTTGTCAGATGGGTGTTGCTAATCTTAGGATTCAGAATTATGTAATCATGAGCCCCAATAATAAATTATGTAATCCTGAACCTCAATAATAAAAATTGCTTGTGGTGGGTCATTGATTAGATATTAAAACCAAAATCATAATGGCGCCACTATAAATAACCAGTGGTAGACTGGTGGCAGCAGTGGAGAAAATAGCAGAGTCAGAGGCATTGTCAGCAATGGTGTGGTTAAGGAATATAAACAACTTAGCAGCAAAAATAAAGGCATGCATTACAGAGGTAAAGAAAAGCAATGCAGTAATGCCCTTGGTTCACCTCTCCACCATTACTCAGAAACTTAATTAGTAAGGTTAGAGTATGACAACTATTTAAGATAATTTCTATTTACAAAGAACTTGGTTAATTTGTCACTACAGAATAAAATGCAATATAACAATTGAGGAAACACAAACCCATAGCAACCAGCAACCAGCAACCATAATTGACAAGATATGATTTTCTAAAAATGCCAAATCAACTGTATAGCTTCACTACGACAAACAAAAATAACTAAATTTGAGAACACTGACAACGAAATGAATTCTACAGCATTTCTAACTCAGAAGTGAAAGAGGATAACCTGCACCAAGAACTCTAACTATGCAAGCTGATGCCTCTTGGATGGATTTAACAGTCCCCCCTTGTTTTCCTATCAAACTTCCAGCTTGTGAGGCCGGTACTAGCAGCCTTGTCGAAACCTTAGCTCCACTGCTTGGTGGAGCATGAGAAGAATCACCCTCCAAACCATCAATAATGCGTTTGTGAACCCTCAGCAGGCCATCCATAGCAGGAGGAAGAGAAGAATCAGGCTCCTCCTTGGCAGATACCATTACCTATATATAACAATGTTGTATAAGAAGCTGAGGAAAATTATTATATGATTCAAGTCCAAGAGAATTAAGGTAAGGGAAAGAAATTGGATGGAGCAACACAAGATAATTATTAAATAAAAAACAAAGAAGCAACTCTTTCTAAATAACATTTCAAAATAGAAGGTATCCTATTATAATATATTTTATAACTAAATTAGAGTTTAAACACAAGCATTGGCTATTATTGCACTATTCTCCTCTTCTCTACAGATAATGAATCCTCAATTTTGTTTTTCAAAATTCAACAGCTTACATGCACAATAAATTCATTGCCTGGTTATCTTTTTACCGTGATGTCAAATCTAATGCAGCTGTCACATAAAAATTTCATCACAACTTCCTCATGCATAACATTTAATCTTTTTTGCCTACCTAAACTTCTGACCAAGAGTTAATGACTGGTTACTATTACACTTCAAACTTAGATCTGGTTCTTGAATTATGTTTTTGATGACCGAGTTATCATCATCCCTACCAAGAGAGTTTTTTTTATCAAGAAAATAACAGAAAAAAACATGGATTGACAAGTTTCGGTGAATTATTTAGTAAAGTTGACCAACATTTTTTACTGCTTTTAATGCTTAATTCTTTTAAGTATATTATGGAAGATTTTGATTAGCACATTGGTATTAACATCTTCTGCATCCTCTTGTGCTGATTAAAACAGGTTCCTTGTGGTGTTCACAAGCTGCGGCAGAAATCAACCATGCAGTTTCTGAAGTTACCAGAAAGATTGCAGAGCTTCTTGGTACACTGTCCGTACAATACGTCTGTATATTCAAATCAACTTTTCAGCACTTTGTAATGCACAATGCTGTTCAACTTTTCAGCACTTTGTAATGCACAATGCTGTTCCCAGCAATCTGGATCTTTGGTTCTTCAAATTTGGGGTCCTAATGATGGTTGATTCGTTGCTTAAAAATTTGCGGACGGAACCTGCACAGATTCATTTTGTTATTGCAATAAAAGCAATTCTGTTATATCTTCTCGATTTCTTCTGATGAGGCTTTTTGTCTTCTTTTCAATTACGCATTCTTTTACAATAATGATTCAGTTGAAGTTAAATGATCATATCTTAGGTTCTCTCTTCAAGATTAATATCTTAATTCCCAATTATAGCTTTAGGAAATAACAATGCTTACAAAGGGTGACAGGATAATGAGTGACATTACCGAGAATTCTCCCTTTGCATGTCATTGCAAAGGTACAGATAGATACATTGCTTGGATGTTCATAGAAACAAATGACTTCCAAGAAAAATACTGGTTAGTAGAAAAAAACCCAAAGGATTGGATGGGAAACAGTTGAATCAGATATCCAACAGCAATTAAAGATCTTTCTCTAAGAATTTTAAATAATTATGTATCATTTGCAAAAATTTTGTTTCAGTTTACAAACGATATAAAGAAGTTTTACAGCTTCGACTGGTGATGTGTGTTTTAATGATCGGCTCCATTTTCTTTGATGTTTTGGTGACAATTAGAAAACTTTCTTCTTAATAAAAGTTAAATTTACGGCTAAGGAGTAATCTAAAAGCTTTCCTTTATCAATATCTTTAATAAGCTAGATTATTTGTTATGAAGTTAAGTTGATTCATAAAATTAAGCTTGACCTATCAACCTCTCTTCCATAGACTAACTTTCTTTGTAACTGATGTTAAGTCAATTATCTACCTTCTTCTATGCATTGTTGCATCAATATAGCTCAAAGCAAAGATCGACCGATCGTGTGTTCGGAAAGAAATTTAAATAGCAACCAATCAAAATTCCTAGGAAAAATACTAGACGTGTTATAGATAGTTGACCAAACTTCTAATCCAGCAGCATATCTAAACTAACACCATGAAAATATTCTGCAATGCCTGAAAATTGCTTATACATTTCAAATTATCAATTTCTTAGAGGAAAAGGAAAGCAGGAAAAGAAAAGAAAACACAAAAGCATGCTCTAGTAGAATCAGTTGATACATGAATTCATTCATGGGAGGTTTCCATCAAACACTTTGCATCTACATATTCTTCTCACCATCCTAGTTCTACATTTTCCAGATAACCTAGTTGCACAAATAAGAGACAAAGCAAAAGAAAAACTTACAGCTCTTTCTGTCGTCCCTGGAGGACCATCGAGTATCTTGATGCGAGCTCTTGTCTCTTCGACTATCTTTTTAATAAACTCCCCTTTGCGGCCAATGATACTGCCAACTTTTTGTGCAGGAACCAACATCCGAAACACACTCTCTCCAGGCCATCCAGGCCACCTCTTCTCACTACCTCCTCCAGAGACTGTATCCTCATCTTGTCCTAGCTTTGAAGCCTCAAAATTCTCAGGCACTTGATCAATAGCATGGTCTATGTCATGGTTTACAGGGTGATCCACATCATGGTCTACAGACGGATCCACATGATGATCTATAGAGCGATCAATGTCATGCTCTACTGCCAATCCAGGATCTGTGGCATGATCCAAACCATGATCCACAGATTGACCCAAGCCATGATCAGTGGCACCATCCAAGCCATGGTCTACAGGATGACCAACACCGTGATCAGCAGAAAGGTCCACACCATGATCCATTTCATGTTCACCAAAGCCTTGATCAATGCCAGCCATCAGTAAGGCGCTGTAAGAAAGAAAGGTAATTTATAAAATCCAACTATCCAGGTTACATGGAACAAATAAAAGCATAGAAATCCTCAAATTAATTAACTCTGAACACTCGAGACTTCAATTTTCAGTAGAAACAGCATGTTACCAAAACAATCTACTAAAATTACCAACAATGCACACTTCAAATTAGCAACAATCTACTAAAATTACCAAAACAATCTCCTAGTTTCTCCTTCATTTATTAAAGATAAAGATTTCATAGTCAAGAATCAATGAACTCTTAAAAAAAAGAAATCAATAAAAAACTCAATCCCAGTAACCCCTCACCAATATATAAACATAAACAAAACAAAAACATGTCAATCTGCGGAAAGCACGCCCATATAAATATCATGCACTATATTATATTTCATACCCACCCACATTAAACAAGAAAACAGAGAACCCTAATTTCACAATCTAAAAAAAATCCCTTTTTGAGAACAAAAACGAGTAAAGAATCGCTAATTAACAAAAAAAAATTAAACGGTCGTAGTCAAAAACCAAAATAACTTAAAAACAAAGCAGTAAAGAAAAACCCAACAACAGTAATACAAGCACTATCACCTAAATCCCAAAAGAAGTACCGTAATAAAGCACCAAGACGACGAATTTTAGCAAGAACTTACATTAAGAGACAAGTACAGAATCTGGGTTTTGTAACGAAGTGGGTGTTAAATAAAGATTTGGTTGATCTTTTAGGTTTTAGGTCTTTCAAGAACGGAAAATATTGCGGCAGATGAGGAGAGCGCGCGGCTGGGTACGAGGCGTGTGAGCTTTACAACATGAGTTTCAGTTTTAAGGAGATTTGTTGGGTTTTGTTTTTGTGGCCCAGATAAGCATCTCGATTTTGCAATGTGGTCCTTGTTTTGACAAGATGACGAAAATAACCCTTGCTAGGTTGGGTTGGATGATGACTTATAATGGGCTAGGCCAGTGAAGTACACTGTTAAAGAAAAAGTAAAGTGAAACTACTCGGTAATTTTAGAGAGTGGAGAAATATTTATTTTATATTTTCTTAATTAAAAAAATTCTGTTTTTGAAATACTTCTCTCCTAAATTTCTTAGAGATGTAATTATTTTTTTCTCCTAAAAAAACATTTATCTTTTTTTTATATATATTTTTTTGTGTCGAGAGATTAATTGAACGCATATTGAAAGGTGAAAATTTGGAAGCAATAAGCCTAAAATTCTGTTTTGCAATTGACCTGCCATGCCATTCAATTTATCCTGCAAGAACATGCTTCAAATAAAAACTATATATATTTGCAAGCAATGTATTGTCCATAAGTTTCTAGATAAGATCATTAACCCCAGGTTGCAAGTTGGATTAAAAAAATATATATAAAAATATTTAGATATTGTTAATTTTTTATAGTTAAAATTTTTTAAATTATACGGTGACTAACTCAGAGAAACTCAATTGATTTAGCAAGTCTAGAAATAACTCAAATGATATATAAATTAGTCAAAATAAATATTTAAAATGATATTTTTTATATAATTGTTAAGACAATGATATATTGATTTGATTTGGGTAAACCTAAATTAATCTATCAATCTATATATCGAATTATGAAACTATGATAACCCTGTAGAAACTAAATCAAAATAAATTATAAAATTTAATATTTAATAAACTTAGTTTTTAATAAACTCAATGTTAAAAAATAAAATTAAAAAGCTAAAAAAAATAATTTGATTCAACTTAAGTTAACTTATCAAACTTTCAACTTAGAACAAAATAATTCAATAAAAAATAAAATATAAAAAATTATGATATTTAATTTTCAATTTAAGTTAACTCATCAAACTCATAACTCAAGTAATGAAATAGAGCTCATCTTATAGGAACAAAATCAAAACAAAACATTAAATTAATTTTTTAATCAATTTAAGATAAAATTAAAAAAAATGAAACTCAAGTCATATCAATTAAATAGTCTAAGATTAAGATAATCTTATAAAAAAATAAAATTATAAAACACCCTTTCAAAACATCTAATAATAAATAAATAAATTAAAAAAATAAAGAAAAAATAAACACTAGAAGTGTTTCGTGAAAGACAGTAAAATCCCCTCTCCTTTTGGGTTTCTTGTTAAGTTAATAATAGTCCTACTCCTCTGTCTGTCAATCTCCAAGATTGTATAGTTTAAAAACTAGGTTACCTGCATATAAATTTCTTCAAAACCTGAATCTTTGACAAGCTTTATCAACTACATTTCAATGGAATCTAACACCACGACTCATGAAGAAGACTCGGACTGGTTATTGATAGGATAGTCCACCGTCAATGTCCAAGCCTCCGTGGTCATTAAGGCATCCAGACCTGAAGATACTGTCTAAAGTTGTGTCGTGTAAATGCAGACAAAACTGTTGCAAACTTGAGCTTCTCTATAAAGGAAAGAAAGGCAGATGATTGTTTGCCTATCAGGATTACACTCTACACTGCGAATCAGCGACTGTATTAGTTGAATATGACAAACATGTTCATATTGCAAAATATTTATCCCTCAAGAATCACTCCAGGTGAGTGCGAGTTAAATTTATCAGGAAACAGTGTTAAAATCTTGACATGAAAAATATAGGATGACAATCTGCAAATTTGCAAAGTAATGGGAGGAGCTATCCCTTATAGTTCACCAAGAATAGATGAAGTAAGATGTATGCATGCTTAGAGATGATTCTGTCAGATCATCATCACAACAGCTGTGAATCTTGGGTTGGTAGAAATAATTACAAGATGTTTGCAACTTGAAGCATGCAGAACTTCGAACAAAAAAATGAAGAAAAGGAATTATTGTTGATTCCAGACACCATACCTGACGAATTCCTAGCAAAATCTAATTCAAGGGCAAGAAAAGGCTTTCAATCAGTACGTCAGCCGATATGCCTGTTTAAGCATGAATGACAGATGTGATTTCAGTCATTAAGTATCCATGTATGACATAGATGGCATTGTCAAGTAGAATTAAGATGGTCAGGTCCTGACCACAAGAAACATTTTATTTCTTACCAACAGATGCGAAGTGAACGTTGTGGGCGGCGCGTCGCCTCTAGTTTCGAGTCCTTTCAGATTTATTTTTCCTACACTGCTTCTATATAGAATAGATTTTACAAGTAAATCTTGCAGGTATAAGAAGCTCTAGATTAGCAGAAAGAGTAAATGTCAACAAAGAAACAATATAATAGCATTTACGATCTCTATTATAAGTCTATAATCAGAGTAACGAGAGGCATATATACAACTGCAATGTCCCCTTCTGCCACTGTCTCTCTACTCTCACTATATTATCCATAGTAATCCTATGCTATTAAGCAGACAGAAAATAAAAATGTGGATACAGAACTACAAAAAGAAAACATCAAAGTTGCTTCGCTATTTCTCATCATCCTTCTCTTTGGTTGCCTCCTCCTCTGGAGCTGCATTGGCTGCATTCATCAGACTGTCATATTTCTCCGACTTCCCCAGCACAATCTCAATCTAGAAGTCAAGGAAAAACAATCAAACAGTAGCAACAACGAGAAGGATTAAGAGAAAAATGCCTTAGTAATTATCGTAATGAGATGATAATGTATCAAATTAATTTATAGCGAAGGTAAACATACCTTAGCCTTCTGAACCTGCCGTCCTTTGTTCTCATCTTTCATGCATACTGTAGATGTCAGAACTTCTGTTTGGTTCCATAGAAAAGATTACAAATCAGATATCCTCATCATGAATACAAGAATGTGAATGTTAGAGGGAGATAGTTCTTACTCTTCTCAGTAGCCAATCCATTGTTCTTCAAAATCTCAGCAATTGTAACAACATTGGTGATTACTGTAACAAAATGTAAAATAAATTTTAACAAGCATGGTAACCACAGTACAAAAGCATTATTGTTTCCTTTCATCTCTTATAAATATTTTCCTCACTCTACAGAATCGATTGTTGTTTAAAACGAAAAACAGTACTATCATGATTATGAACGCATTTTGCAGAACCATTTTCAACTGTTAATTTAAAATGTTCTACATTTGTATGGTCCTGGTAAAACAAAACTTAGAGAACCATTTTGGCAATTTCTTCTTTGGTCGTGTTATAGCCATGTCTCTATAATGTTCTACATCGTACAGCAGCAATTTCTCAATACGAGTTCCTGCCTTTCCGCAGACCGTCAGTCGCTTACTTCTGGCAGAAACTCCACCAGTAAGACAAAGCTACCACTCCATAGACAAGTAAATAATAAAACAAAATTATGAGATGTGGCTTTGTAGAACATACCCATGCCCAAGGCAGAAAGCTCAACCTCGTTATACTGCTGCAAATACCTCTGAAAGAAAAGGGCAAAGCATGATCAAGATAAAAATCATGGACACAGATCCAGGTGCTGTGCAATCTGCAGAAGCACACATACGAGTCTCATCGTTATAATGATCACATCATTAGCAAACGTTAAAATTTCCTTCTAATTACATTGTAGGCACGATTTTCTTGTAAGATCAATGTACACCAAAGAGGAAAAGGGAAACAATGACACATAAATATCATTTTAATTTATAGAAAAAATCTAGTATTTAATGGATGTCTGCTATCCCATTTCAAAGAGATGCACCAGATACATAATGACCGCAAAATTAATCCTAACCTACCAAAGAAGGGAAAGTTTTAGCTCTACTTAAAGAGAATGTAACACCCTTCTTTCATATAATTAAAGAGATCTGTGACCAGGGAACAACAGCGATAATTCCTGCAAGAAAAGAAAAAAGCAACTCTATAAATAGCAATTACAAACTAATTAACTTCCAAAGATCCTATAAAAAAACATCAAAAAAGTACGAACTTGTAAACATAGAAACTATCAAATGACACAAAGAAATATCAAAATTTCTACTACCCAAAACATCATTACAAAAAAAGAAGACCCAGTATGGAAAAAGTGGAACCTTAGCCAGATTGACATAAAAGAAGAGAGGTTTCTTGGTGTTAGAGACTTGAATCCTGTTCTTCTTTTGCTGGGCGAGCGTCGTTGTTGTATCGTTGTTCATGGTTTGATGTGTTGTCGGCGTTGGTGTTGGAGTTGGTGCTACCGCTACTGTCTCCATCGTCATTGTCTTTCCTTCTTTCTTTCTCTCTAGTTTGGATCGATCACTCGCTTTTCTCTTCTGTTGCGCTCTTGCAATTAATGATATGGCTGTGATTTGTTTGCAGAGAGGAAACCGTTAGAATTTGTAAATAAAGAGGCGCGAATTTTGGCTTTGTGGCTATTCAGGGTGCTAACATTTGTTGGGTTTGTAGCGGCTGTTGACGTGGTAAAAGCGAAATAACCGGCTACTATTGACTCAAGCTAATTGACCATGGAAAATTACTCTAGCTCTAGACTTACTGGCAGTGTTCACGGAAACAATGTAATATTAATTTTATTTTTTCATTCAAAAAAACTTAAAACATGTTTTTAGGGGGGTGTTGATTTTTTTTTTATGGCTTCTTCGTTATTATAAAAAAGAACAGGGATAAATAAATATTTTTTTAATTTTAATTATATAGTAAAATGATTAGAATATTTTAAAAAAATTATTATGATTTTAAGAGGTATTTTTACATCTTCATTCACAATGATATTTTTGTTTGAGGAGTATTTTGTTATTTGTAAATATAAAAAGTAATAAATAATTTAAATGAATAGTAAAATTAAAAAAAATATCCTTAAAATAAAAAAATCAAATGAGATTAATGGGCATTTTGGGTTTTTCATGATGATTTTTTATATATATAATTAAAAAATCAACTTGAAGGCAAATTCATATTTAACTAACCAAAAAATATTATTATATAATATTATTAAAAGTGTTATTATTTTTTTTATGCAGTGCATGTCTTAATTGATAGCAAAGTTTGGTGTCAATGAGTTTTTTTTTCCCCTAAAAATTACATTTTGGCCCTTTTCAACTTTAATTCTTTTTTTTATCTTGATCTTGATTTTTTTATTAAAAATTTTTTATTTTTAATTTTATTCTTCAATTTCAATTTACCAAATGTTTTATTCTCCGACATGTTCCTAGTTCTTTATATTTCTAGTTCTTTTTCTTTATTTTTTTATAAAAAAATTAATTATTTTAAATTAATTATTTTCTAATTTTATTTTTTAATTCTAATTTTTATTTGGTTTGACAGAAAATCTTTGATTAGTTCAACTCTAACAACACGTCTATCATAATTATTTTTTATATTAATTTTTAAATTTTTTTTATGTAGTTGGATAGAGTTTTGAACACCACCAATGGAGGCTGAGATTTCTAAAAATTCCCACCTTTTGATTCATGACTCTTGTGAGATGTTTTCTTAAATAGAATCTTGAATTCTAAATTCCACATTCATAATTCATAATAATGTCTGGATACTATCTCAAAACAAAAATAAATAAATACAATAAAAATAAAAAGAAGCAATGGATATATCATTTTCCTTATCTTTGTCAAAAAAAAAAGGATAAAGATCGAGCCCAAATGGTCATCATCCCTGGGTTTGCCAGCTACATGTCTACAACCCAGATGCTATTTGATTATTCTCTATATATAAAAAGAGGATTCCATGATGCATTTGCTATGGCCCTGTGTTCTAACATAATTAATTCCTGTCCACAGGAAACAGAATCACTCATGGATTTGTAATTATTAAATTGCAGATTGAGCTTGAAGAGGCCTCCCTCTGGTTTTTTTTTAAAAAACAAATTCGATAATTCCATTGATGATCGATCACACATGAAATCAATTGTCGGTGCTTGAGGGTGACATTTGCTTCCTATTGTATGATTCCATTGCAAATCTATTGGGGACAGTCGCATCTCATGAATTATCATTTTCTCCTGTGGCAAAATCAGAAAAAACAACTCCTAGCAAAGGCTGAAGGAAGACAGGTTAAGAATGATCCTGGCAAATTGTACTGTTTTTTCCCTTTTTTCTTGTGAACAAACTAGTTTATCTGCTGGAGATTGATATTAAAGATGTATGCAACTGTGTGATTATTTTTTAAAATATTTTTTATTTTAAAATAAATTTAAATAATATTTTTTATTTTTTAAAAATATTTTTTATATCAGAACTTCAAAATAATATAAAAAATACAATAACTTAAAAGTAAAAAAATAAAAACATTAAAGTTTTTTCAAAACGTTTTCCAACCACAATGTTGGACACTTCATTTAGTGTTATGTTGTTTTTTTAAAATATTTTTGTTCTTGAAAATATATTAAGATAAATTTTTAATATTAATATATCAAAACCACCCAAAAATACACTAAAAATATAATAATTTAATATTTTTTTAAATGAAACACAATATCAAACTAATCCAAAAATAAAAGCTACCACCCTTTTAAACACTCGCGAGGAATTAATGTGCTTTACGCCATGATGTAAGCTAGCACCTTTTCATTATTTAATATGGTTTGGGATTTGGGAATTTTATAACCTATAGTGCAAGATACTTGACTCTTAAGCCTTCAAAACCTTTTTTTTTAATTATTATTATTACTAGATCAATATTGCTTCGTTGACAATATTAATGAGAGAATTTCCCACCATTTAATTTGTATTGACGACGTGTTATGCTACAAAAAGATATACATGAAATTGGAAGGAATTATTTTCAAAATTGTTGAATGACATCGTGAAGATGATAGAACTTCACACTAATGGACAAGATTCAACTTGGAAAATGAAAGGAACCTGACCTATACGAGAACTCCTCCAAGCATCGAAACTGAGAATTTAATTATTTTTTTCTGGTTTGGTCGTCTCTCTGCTCTACATGATGAGAGTACATGACATGGTCTGCATCAGCTATAATCAAGTGTCTTTTTATCAATATAAATATTTAAGCTAATGTGTATCTATTTTTTTTATTAACGTGGGTGTCCGGGCTAGCTTTCGCGCACCACGACTAATTTCATGGGCCCTGAAGTTAACGACCATGTAAACTTCCAGTGGCCATCATATGAGCAACCAAGGACTCGAACCTGAAACCATAGAGGAAGCAAACCCCTTGATCCCAAGTCCTTACCACTTGGCCACCACCTAGATGGTTAATGTGTATCTATTTTGATTAATTTTAAAATTAATAATTATATAATTTTTTATACTGTTTTCTCGAGGTGTAAGCTAACTTCATTTCAAGTGTGCTTCTGATGTAAGGCTTGTTTCTTAATTACAAAATAGCCATGCAACTATCAAGAAAAGGTAGCTCTGGGTATTTTAAAAAATACCAGTATACACTGTCCACAGAGGCAAGGATACGTAACCCTGACTACATAATACTTGCCCATCGTTTTCTATCAAACTCTCTGACTAAGCTTTTTAAACTAACTTAATAGAATTTATTTTACAAGTAACATTTATTCCTTGCTTGATACCGTGTTTCAAATAAAAATTGAGAAAATTAAAAATAAATTTTTATCTAAAATTTTTATTTTTTAATATATTTAAAATTTTTAAAAATAATAAAAAATATTATTTTGATATATTCCTAATTAAAAAATACTCTTAAAAATAATAATTATCGCACTCTTGAACATGTCCTGTTATGTTGAATCATCCAATTCCTAGGGAGTCTATTAAATTTTTTCTGTCTTTTAAAGTTTTCACGTGGCTTCATGAATATGAATATTTATAGTAAATTATATCAGCTATCATTAATTTAAAAATAAGAAAATTAACATCTACATGCAATAGATGTAGCAGTCCAGCACATCAGCGGGACAATATTTCACGAATTTTCCTGGGGAAAAAGATACTCGCACGTCTAAATATTGAAACAAAGTTTGCTAATTTAGTGTTTAAAAATATAATTCAAACCGTATTTTTAAAAATTATCTTGATATATTTTTAAATAAAAAATAAATATGAATCATAACCAGCATCATAGCTTGAAATACCCTGAAAGCCTCCGCGTACCTGACTGGACTCATCTTAATGCCTATCCTCTATCAAGATATCTTAATCTTCACCAAAGACAATATTAGTGACCATGACTTTCATGGAGCAAGATGCTCTAGTCTCAATATGGTGATTAAGATTGGACATTACGAGCATGGCGCAGCATTAACACTTAGTTGGAAGGCCAGTCACCTTCGTTTGGTCTGATCAATTTTATAGATGGACAAGGAATCATGTCCACTTGAATAATTCGGAGGTCTCATTCGACCTCACAATCGAGTAACAGAACCAGAAGAAAAAAAGGAAGAGGAAGATCCCCCATGCATGCCTTAATAATGACCTTGACAGGTCAGTACACTTCAAATCTTGTCGTTCGATATTTGACGTAAACCCAAAGCATTAATTATCATTCAAGTGCACTTTTTTCTTACAAGCACTGATCCAAGATTAAGGAAGTTCTGAGTTGATCATGGTAAAAGTCGGTGAAAAGGAAGCAATACCTACCCATGCTAGCTCCTTTAATCTCAAGAATTAGATCGATATGCATGAAGATTCTTTACTTGGCGGCGGAGGGACTTGTTTTTTTACTGTACCTGAGTTTAAATCCTAATATACATGTCTGTCATCCTCGTGGTGCTTTACATGCCTACTGGGTTTACAGGGTATTCAGTAGGCCGTGGGGATTAGTCATGGTGCACGTAAGCTGACCCAAACATCCACGTAAAAAAAATTAGGTCAATATTACTGAGCTTTCTGGCTCCCATGACTTTAAGTGAAAACAATTTCACTTAAATCTACTTTCCATGTCTAAATTACGTAAACAAGAGAATTTTACTTGTTTTTATTTCCACGACTTTGAGAGAAAATGATTTCAGTTAAATTTAAATTCTTTTCCATGTCTAAATCACGTAAATAAGAGTTTAATTTTTACTCTCTTTTTTTCATATTATTCTTTCGTAATAAATAACCAATGACATGAGGTTGTTATAGAAATCACCTGCTCCATAGCTAATCATTGAACAGTCTTACTTCGAGACTTTTAGGTAAAGCATGGTGTCCTCTGGTCTTCCTGCGCATGTGGAGAGACTGAGAATTAATCATCCCTTCTCCGAGTTGAAAGGAATGCATTAATCATTTTCTTAATTAACCAAGAACAGGTACGATTCCCTTTCCAAAACGTTTACGTGTCCTGCGAAGATTGATGTCCATCAACAATCCAATGGCCAGATAATAAAAACCTGGGATTAAAAGGTTTATTTTTTTATGATTTTAGATTTGAGTGCTTAGTTGTTTATATGATAACCACGGGAGACTTACATGGTTGTTAATTTCAGAGCCCGTAGGATTAATTGTGGTACGCGAAAACTGGTCCGGACACCCACGTTAATCTAAAAAAAATTGATGTCCATTGAAGCAGAAGCAGAGGAGTGATCAATTTTTTAGCAGGTTTTCTCGAAGTTTTTAAACCTCGCACAGGGCTTGACAAAGGAGAAGTGTAAAAAATAAACAAGTTTTGATATACATTTCTTTTATTTAATGATACTTTTTAATGTTGAATTGATTTTTTTCTTTCAATTTATTCAATGGATAGGATTATATCGACAGAACACATATAATTTAATTTAAAATCTGACTGGATAAATAATTTATTTAATTGAATTTGTTTTTTTTTTCCCAGGTTGCAGCGAGAGAAGGGTAAATTAAGCACACGGGTGAAAACAATCGTCCTTGACTGCCATGCACGTCTCTTGAGGTTGGTAGCTAGTTAAATATCGTGCTCCATTTAACAGGGACAAAATACTCAACATCACCACCAATATTTTGCTGTGCTTAATTGCATTGCTAAATTTAGAAGTAATCAAGGGTGACCCTGCAGCTCAAGCAAGGGTGAATTTTTTTAAAAAATATATATTTGTTGTGCAAGTCCTTTATGTTTTTGTTCTCGTGTTCTAGCGCACACTAGTTATGAATCTATATAAAAATAAAAAAAATACAAGCAGGTTTTTTCAACGTATATATATAATTTAAAAAATTCAAGTTCAAATAAAAATACATGTATATATAATTAAATAAATCAGGAATTATGTGAACTAATAATAAATAAAAATAATTAGTAATATCTAAAAATAAAACTTGAAAAACTATGAAGCATATATAAATCAGGATATTTAATATTTAAATATGAGACATTTACTTGATTATGCTTGCTAATTTTTTTATTAAAATATTTTTTTATTTAAAAAAAATAACAATAGAAATAGAGACTTGAATTATATTGATTGAATAAAATAAGTGGAGGAAAAAATTCTTGCAAGTCTATGCATGTTATAAATACTTTTTACAGATATTTTTTTATTTTCAAAAAATAAAGTTCACCTATACTTATAGATAAATCATAAAAACTCTCAAATTTAAATATATAACTAAAAAAATAATTTTCATTTAAAATAGACTCTTCAGAAATAATGAAAAAGAAAAAAAATACTAGTTTAAATATAAATTAAAAATAAGAAAAAACCATATAAAAAAAGAATAATTAATTTTAAAAAAAATAAAAAAAAAAGCAAAAGCTAGGCACTGCTTAATCCTAGACAGCCCATCAGAACCATTTTGTTGGGGCTCGTGTGATTAGGCTTTTAATTTTTTCTGTTTGTAACTAGAATGAACGACATGTTGTCTGTTCTATTTTTTTTTAAGAAATAATTCAGACGATAAGTTGTTTATCAAGATAATTGACGTTTTGTTTGATTTGCTTAGATTCTAGTGATTGTTCTGGCTAAAAAATTAACACTTGAGAGTTTTTTTTATCCAAAAACTTGTTTTTGATCCAACACATTTATAAAACATCGCAAGAATTATGGGAAACTTGTTTGTGATCTTGAAAACCATCCTCGAAATTAAAACCAATTTAAATTCAAAAATTAACATGGACTTAACATGGACTTGAATATTTTTTTTACAAACTTTAAAAGTAAAAAAATATTTACAGTGAACTTTCATTGTCAAATGAAATGAAATCATTTGACATGAATATTATTCATTTTAATTTCCTAAATCAACGTGAATAATATTTTTTTTATTATTGTCATGATTTACATAGCCTCTCTCTCACATCTCTTAACTAGAAGCTAATGAAATAACAAAAAAAAATTATATTAGAATTAAATTAAAAAAATATTAAGCTACTAAAATTATATAATTGATATAATTTTTAAAATTCAAGGATTAAAATATATTTTTTGTGAAGCTTATGGCATATCACCCATGTTTAATATTTTTTTATTTTATATTTTTATAAGAAATTAAAATTTATTAGTCTTTTAAGGATGATTAAATCATAAAAAAACTTGAGAACTAAATAAAAAAACATAAAAATTTGCACAACCATCCAAAATAATAGATAAAAGGATAAACAGTAACGCCTCATATAAAAAACCTCATGTTTTTTTTATAGCAATACTTAATTATACTTCTAAATCAACCGTACATATTAGGTCAAGATTTCCTCGTGAGAATCGAAGGCATGCGCCATCTTCTCCCTGCGTACAGTGAGATTTTCATTTCTTAATTCCCTCCATTCTTCCCAGACTGAGCCCTGCTACCTGCCATGAAATTATATATTCTGCCATTGATAGATGTGCATGTCATGGGTGCCACCAGCACTGAATGAAGAGTCTACCAGCACAATCACTTGCATTAAACTATACGAGCAGCAAGAGCATCTGCTTAAATCAAAGGCTTGTTGTTATTATTGTTTTGTCCGAAAAAATATTAAATATATATTTCCGGTGATTTTAAAATATTAATATAAAAAATAAAAAAATAAACATAAAGAATATCATTTTAATAAATATTTAATTGCAAAATATTTTTAATACATAAGGCAATTAATTTTGTTGATACAATATCATCATGTTTCCTTTTCCATTTATTATTTTGAGTTTAAATTCAAGCTAGAAATACTATAAAAAAATTATTTAAAGGTAAAATAATTTAAAAGCATAAAAACTTATGTAATATCACGTGATGGGACATAATTTTGCATATAAAAAATAATTTAGGATATTACTAAATGGTCGAAGATATTTCTGAGCTAGCTAGCATATTGTTAATTAAAACTAATTTTATTAAATATACTTTCTGCACATCTCAGCTAAAAAGAAAATAAAAAAGTTCCTATCACTTGAAGTTACTTTTGTGACCTTAATTGCAATGAAAAATATAACGACGAAAGAACCCAAAAAAGAAGGGCTAGAAAAAAAACCCTAAAGATAAAGGGCAAAAAAAATAAATTATAATCCCTGGAAGAAGAATCTCCGACACCTGAGGAATATATAAATAGATAAATTAAAGTAAAAATAGATGGAAAAAACAGAAAAAGAAGGAACCGAAAATCTTTGAATGGGATTTGTGCTGCGGACTTCGGACCTTTTGGCGCTATGTGTCGCCACCACCACGTCGGCGCAACTTTGCCGTCGTCTAACGCCGTTTACATGACTGCGTTGCAGTCAACCTCGTAGACCAAAAATAAAATGAAAATGAGATTTAAGACATTTTTCAATCCAGGGCATGAATTTTGAAAATTTGAAAATTCCATCCCTTTACTCTTTACAAATTCCCCGGGAGGGTTGAATATTGTTCCATGTAAACTTGAATTCTTCTCCTTGTTATTTCTCATGATAAAAAAAAAATATAATATTGCATTTGAAATTTAAAAATTAGATTTATGAATAATTATATTTTCACATTTAGTGTGTAAATTTATAGATATATACTTAAAATGAATTAGGATGTAGGTATACGTATGTTTTTATAAATTATTACAAAATATTTATTAAAGTGTTGAGAAATCTAGTAATAAATTAATTAATACATAGCGTTTAAACATGGAGTAACTGGTAATTATTATTTTTTATATATTTTATATATGCTACGTCTAATATTACCATGCCGACAACAAAACTAACTAGTTAAAACTAGAATAATAAATAATAAATATTGTAAAGTGTTGAATAAACTCGGATTATATGGGTTTGAATTAAATTGTACAAGCTATTATTATACACGTACTGTCATGCAATAAAATCAAAGAATCTTTTATAAAAATGCTTGAAAATTCTAATAATATTATTTATAATTAAGAAGAGATTAATTTATGTTATGAGAATTTGATTTTTAAGTTTAATTTTATTTATGAGAATATATTAATAGAAGTATAACATGCCAATAGTTTCGAGAGAGCCTGAATTTGTTTTTCAAAACAACAACATCAAAGTCCACTAATCAATTATGAACATTACCAATATTGTTTAAGGACCTATCTGTAAAAAAAAGAAGACACTGATTCATTTATAGAATTAGTAAAATTAATCGCGGATTTATCGAAGGCATGGGTATAGAAGATCACATTATCCATCTCCCTCTCTCCCTTTTCAAATAAAATCACAGAATATTTAACCATGCCGTCACGTAACGTCGTCAAAACGGAAAAAACTGCTCTCTACGTATGAAACCCAACAGCTCAACATTAAAAAAAAAAAAGCCTCTCTTTGCTATTAAAAAGCAAAATCACAGAAAACATTTTGGCTTTGTTTTTTATTTTGAGAGAGCGAGAGAGGTGGGAAGCTCAAGATCTTGCCAGATCGGACCTGAATTGTATGAAATCTTATCACATTCTAGTTGTTTCATCTGGGTTTCTGTCTTCTGTTTCTGTTTTTGTAAACAAAAAACAATGTAGCTTGATCTAAAAGGTTGTTTCTTTGATCTTTTTCATTCACTGCTTCTTTAAGGTTTTTCTCCTCACAAATGGTTTCCTCTTGAATTTCTTCCTTTTGGGTTTTTTCGTTTTGGGTTAAAAAAGTTGTCTTTATCAATTTTAGTCCATTTTTAAAGGGGTTTTGTTGGTTAGTTAGAATAGAGAGATCCTAGCAATATCTAGTCTTACATTTTTCTGGTGGTTTCCAAGTTGTGAGACTATTTGTTTTGGTTTTGATGATATAAAGTTTGAGTCCTTTGCTGGTGTTTCTGTTCTTCTTCTTCTTCTTGCTGTGTTTATTTTCTCTTTTCTTTCATATATATGATGTGTTCCTTTTGTTTTGCATGCATTTCTTTGTGTATTTTTTTTTTGTGGGAATATGGGGATTTTGGGATCTTAATGGTTTTCTTTTTCTAGTCATTGAATGAAGTTGGTGGTGGCTATGGTGTTATTTTGAGTTGTATGATTATTTATATGGTAATTGGACCTCCTCTTTGTATCTCTTTTTAAGGAGTCTTCCTGACTCGAGAAATGTTTTTCTTTTTTAAACAAAGAAAAATTGATAATCTGTTTTTGGCCCTCTGCATCTGCTTTCTTTCTCTCATCTTCAATTGACTTTTTTTTTTGGTTTCAACACATTCCCTTTGCTTTTCTGTTTCTTGAATTTTATAATTATATGGAGCTGGTTTTGTCTGGGGGGGGGGACGCTGTGCTGGTTTGCTGCGGTTTGATCCTTTATTTTCTTTGCAGTTTAATCACCCGCTTAAATTTTGATGAAATTACAGTGTAAAGAGTATTTTATTTACTTTTTAAAGAAAAATAATATTTTAATTAGTTAGACGATAAGTTAGTTATCCTTAAGCAGATGTAGAGGTTGATGTCAAGGCATGGAATTTGATAAAAATCAAGCTAGTTGGACAACTAACCGATACCTACTAGAGCATACATAAAGAGTGCTGATGTTCATAGCTTTACAAGGAATTTCACTTTTCACATAATTTTTTGGGGTTCTTTGAGTTATAATTTATATTTTTTGGATTCAAGAGTTCTCTGCACATTATATCCTGTTCTAAACTGGTTGTCTTAATCCTCCTGTACTTATTTTTGTATGGTTAGTTATTTGTAGATCTTCTCTTTCCAGCTTTAACTTTCTGTTTCTTTCTTTCTTTTTTTCCTCGGCGTATCTGTTTGACTGTTTAAATATGCATTGCTTTTGCAATGAGATATGCCATCTTTTCTTCAATTCAAACACTGAGATTTGTCTTGCACCATCATCGGATAGAAGTGTTTAGGTTTCTTGGTTAAATTTTACACACCTGGCAGTTACTATTTGTTTCAAAAAAATTGTTCAAAGCAATAACAGCATTCGAAACCTTTTGGCACCACATGCAAATAGTTCTTGCTTTACAGGCCGTTTTGGTTTTATTTTAACGAAGCGATTCTTTTTCATGAATTAAAAATGTCTTCTTTGTGAAGCATCATGATATCAAGATTATTTTTTCGTGCAGTTTGATGGGGCGAGAACTTCAGCGTGCAGACATGGATAAGAAGCCAAATGGTCTTGCAGCGAAGTTTCATGGCGTATCTCATGATGAAGTAAATCTTTCTCCAAAACTTTCAAAAGCTGTTATTGAAGCAAAGGAGTATGTGGAGAAAGAAACTGCTGAAAAATCAGAGAAGCAAGATGTGCTTGGTGTCAAAAGCACAAATATTAATGCTGACCCATATGATGGAAAAGATGAGAAACCTGGAGCTCAGAAATTGAGTGATGATAAAAATTCCAGTTCTCCTTCACCAAAAACTGGTGTTGATGGAAATAAACATGCTCATCGTGCTCATCAAACTGTCCCCCAGCCATTTGCTCTGGCAACTGACAAGCATGTTGGTGGGAACAGTTCCACAAATTCGAACAATACACAGTCCCCTGTTAGTATGAAAAATTCACAGGTAATTGAAACTTTCGACATTGCATTTGGTGGATGCTGTTGTCATACTCGATGACTTGGTTGAAATTGATAATAACTGCTATAATGAACTCATTATCTTTCCATGTCAGATTAAGCCAAGTCTATCTTTATAAGTGGAATTTGGAAACAAACCTGACATGTAGATAAGCTACATTTATGCTTACCTTGTGCTGTAGGGTTAGGGGAAAGGAAAATCTATCATTTTGAAGTAAACTCTAGCAAGTAGCGACTGTGAAATTCTCTAAGCAGAACACAGCTCATGTTCATCTCTTTTTGAAATTTTGAAAACATCTTTCTTTTGGAATGAAGAGATTATCTTTTAAGATATTTGAAACACATGCTTGGAGAACTAGTGAGGCTTTCTGTTTCTGTTTCAATGCACATGCTGTTTTCTACTTGCTTTTCCTGGTGATATTTTGTGGGTGCAATTGCATGCATCGTTACTTAATTTAGTTGGGGTTGTCCATTCCTTGGATAATTTTGTCGAGCTTGTTACCTGACAATAGATTTATCAGAAAGATACATATAGCTAATATATCTCAAACCCTCGCTTATAAACATGATTCACTTCCTTTGCATACCTTCAAGTTAACTGGTACGAAAAACCATGCAGCTTAATTCATTTTGGCATTTGGAGAGCACCATTGACCAACCCACCCCACCCGGACACACAAATACACATGAAAAAAAGCATGTTTGTCATGTATTTGTATTTGACATTTTCACTGATATTAATCATGCTCTTTCCTTCAGCAAAATTCACCTTCTACAGCAAGGAAGCCTTGGCAACCTGATAACAAGAAGCATCTTGATGAAGAAGATAGTTGGTCCATGACCTCATCGTATCCTTTGTCTGATTTAAGGCACTTGATATTTTCAGGGTTTTAAACTTGTTTTCTGCCAAAAAATTAAAACCGCTTGAAATTTTATAGAATAAATGCAACTATATTTTGGCTATATATTTTTACCAATTGGCTATCCTTAGCTATGTGTAGCACTTCTGCATCTGTACGAACTGTTAAATCTGTAACTGTTGGAACTGCCCCAACTTTTAGGTCTTCTGAACGTGCAGCGAAGCGGAAAGAGGTATCTTCCTAACATAATGGTTATATAAAACTTTGTCTGCTCTTCTTTTTCTTAACTGATGGATTTCTGTTGATTTTGTTATCGTTGTATTTTTGTTATTTAGTATTATTCGAAATTGGAAGAGAAGCACCGAGCATTGGAGAAAGAGCGAAGCCAGGCTGAGGCAAGGACCAAGGTATACTCTTTTTTTTTATGCAAGTTTCTGGATAGGTAGTCGATGACGATGGTGTTTTTTTTTTTTTTTTCCCAATTAACATCCCAGTGAATTTCTCTGCCTTCATTCTAGGAAGAGCAAGAAGCAGCCATCAAGCAGCTTAGAAAGAGCATGCTGTACAAAGCAAATCCAGTGCCCAGTTTCTACTATGAGCCACCTCCACCCCAAGTTGAACTCAAGAAGGTATTCTTCCAGATATTGTTCTTAGTTCTCTGCTGGTTCATGGATTTAAACATGAAATGAAACTAGCAAAAATCCATGCAGCACTTCATAGATAATTCACGACAAATAGAGGATACCAGATGCACTGGTCTAATTAGTTCATTCAGAATGCAATTTACCTATTTCCATGAAACAGTATTTTATTCAGAGCATTCAGGCTAGAAGTCTGTTCTCTGAACCGAGTCTGAATTTTGTTCAAGACCACAGTTGGTTAAAACCTTTGGACCGTATAAGAAAAGCTAGGGAAGGTGGCATGCAACTAGCATTTTGTTCAGGGGGGGATAGTTTGAAGGCACAGAGCATTCTGCCATGGTGTCTCAAGCTTCATAGTTCGGAACTGCCAGAAATTAAAAATGCTTATGATTTGTTATTTGCTAGTGTGATGCACAGTGGTGTAAGGCTGCTGATTTAAATCTACTGGCAGCTTTTTTTTAAGTGTGATGCACAGTGGTGTAAGGCTGCTGATGTAAATCTACTGGCAGCTTTTTTTTAATGCCAAAATAATTCAGTTCTTGTTTTTTGTTTGGTTCCAGTTACCATTGACTCGACCACAATCACCGAAACTAAACCGGAGAAAAAGCTGCAGTGATGCGGTTCGAACATCTCAGGAGGAAGTGGGCAAACATTGTGCTCGCCATCGCCACAGCATTGGTAGCCACAAGCATTCAACTGGTGCCAACACTGCCAAAGCTAAGGTTCAGATAAGTCCACAGACTGCTAATGGCATCCGCAAAGTCAAAGACCGATCTAAACAGGATCATGTTACAATGAAAGCAGATCCTGAGAAGATTG
This sequence comes from Populus ilicifolia, assembly GCA_015708895.1. Lineage (NCBI taxonomy): Eukaryota > Viridiplantae > Streptophyta > Magnoliopsida > Malpighiales > Salicaceae > Populus > Populus ilicifolia. The sequence continues at coordinate 2,710,762 of SRLM01000046.1, forward strand.
CTGGGCCAACAAATGCAGACATACCTGTTCAGTCATGAACTGCTGGTTTTTACTAACTCTTAAGTGGGAAAACATCTTGAATTTGCTTTAATCATCATATTGGATGTTTGGAGAGGAGATAGCTTACTTTTCAGCTGAGATGACCTTTTCTTCTTCTTCTTCTCTTAACCTTTTCCCCCCTTTCCAAACCGTTTGTGTCTGTGAATTGTATATGTTATGTAAGTTATCAGTACATATCATGTTATCAAAATAGTTACTGAGTCTAATATGGACCGAATCTGTTGTTTTCGTCTGATGTATTTTCACCCAAGAGGTTTTCCTGCGTATGTCATTTGGAAACTCAAGGCACTAGTTTTGGTCAGGTTAGTTGGTTGTTTTCTTCATTTTGAAACATGTAACTTGTAGAACCCTCTACTTTCGTAACTGCTATATTATATTGTACACGGGGCGAGGTTTTTGATGTTTGAATGAAGTTTCTACTCGTAGGCTGTTCTATCTGTAATCTTATCTTCTGTCATTGCCGTGCTTTGAAAATTCGATTGCTGACGGATATCAACCCTTGTAAACTTCGGAAGTGTAGTCTAGACGCAGAACTGATACAATGTTGGAATCTGCTGCAAGTAATATTCACATCCCCAGAGTTGACTATGGTTGCATGACCATTCAATATTCTGACTGCTGTCGATACACACCTCCAATAAGGTAGACGAGCTGCAGTCTTGTCTAAAGGGAGGGACAAAAGGTGGGTTTGGGTGATTTCGTAACAGGACTTGCAGAGGATTTGGTTGCCGCCATCTGCATATACGTTGAGCAGTCTCTAGCCACAGGGTCTCGTTAATTAGTGCATGCTTTTACAACCATGTGGTAGGTATCCTTGAACTTCCAAGAGCATCTCTCCAATTCGGTAAAAAAATGCAGGCCAACCTCGCCTAAGGGGTAAGAAATTCATCCGAATAATTGACTTCAAACCTCTAATCATTTTAAAAGGAAGATTTAATCTCCACAAAATATTAAAATTTAACATGGTGGCTTTCTGAAAATTATTAAGGGGTAAACACATGGACATGCAAGGCAACTATCCAAGGCAGTTTTTCCTTTAGTTTAAAACTATAGGACAAGTGACGGTTGATAATACTCCTCACGTCAAAATATGTAAGTAAATGCTTATGTACTTGATGGCTCTTGTTAAGCTTTTGAGGCCTCTCCATATCTCTCTCCGCTCCCTCCAAAAACTATGGCCACTCTGGTTCACGCAATCCCCTCCATTTCCTTTCTCTCTTCTCTTACTCTCCAACCTCTCAAAATCAAAACCCATAAAAAATCACTCTCAACTTCACGCTCCGAACCCATAAAAAGTCTCACTTGCACCACTTCTAAACCAAACAACAAAAGCCCCACCATGGATGGTCGCAAACCTACATCCAAGAAAACCAGGAAATCATCATATGGTACCTCTAGAAGGTCAGTTCTCAAGAAAACATTCATTCAAGAACAGGTTACTTTCACTGCTCAATTATCAAGCGATCCTCATGTAGGGATTATTGGTGGTGGAATGGCTGGTCTGCTTTGTGCTTTGAGTTTGGAGAAAACAGGGGTCAAGTCCACTGTTTTTGACACGGTTGGTCAGTTATTTCCTTTTAGCACTGTTTTCTCAATTTGGGTTTCTTTTTTTATTACTTTGTGGATATTTTGTGTTGTGAATGCTTACAAGAAAGGCTGCATACTTGCATTTTAGAATTTTTTTTTTCTGTGAAGGAGATTCATACATTTGTATAAAGTTAAGGCAGTGACATTCCTTTACTTAATTGTATGCTAAATGAATTGAAACAAAGAAAAAAAAAAGCTTCAATGTTTTTTTTGTTTGTTTATATCTTCTAGAATGAATAATTGTTCAAATAATCAAATGATTAATAGTAATTATTAAGTTCTGATAGTCGTAGCTGCATGGTTTAATATTAGATTAATTTTATTGCATATGTGTTTATGCTTTTGCTTTGCAGAATGAAAACAATATCATTCTTATTTTACACATATTTTTGTTCAGTAGACATTTGGACTCTATTTCCTGCAGATAAAAAAAAAAAAGTTGATAAAATGTTGGGTTTTTCACAAGCTATGCTATTTCAGGGGATTCATGGTTTGGGAGGGAGGATGGGAACTAGAGTAATTGATCCACAACCATTGATCTTTGATCATGCGGCGCAGTTCTTTACTGTGAGTGATCCTCGATTTTCTGAGTTGGTTGATGACTGGTTGGAGAAAGGTCTAGTTCGACAGTGGCAAGGTATAATTGGAGAGCTTGAAGTGGGAGGTCAATTTGTTCCATTTTCTTCTTCAACCCCAAGATATATTAGCGTTAACGGAATGCGCTCTCTTGCTGACTCAATACTATCTCAGGTGATCGATCATTTTGTTGCTTTCTTGCCAATTTGTTAACTACTCGTCATTTTGTTGATTTCTCATCAGCTTTCAACTACCCTTATCATGAGAAATGAAAAGGTGAAATTTTATTGAACAAATAAAACAGCAGCCATTAACATAGTTTCTTTGGTACTTATAGTACCGCTCTTTCTCTATCTATGATATCCTTGAGGTCATTGCTAAGCAGATTCTTGATTCTTGCCGCAGACTTGCATGGTTAATGTGGTGAGACCTTGCTGGATAAGTAAACTTGAACCATTTAATGGGATGTGGCACTTGAGCGAGAATGGAAAACCTTGTGGGCAGTTTGATATCATTGTTATAGCACATAATGGTGAATCAACATCTCTCTCATTTGCTTTTGTACTCCTTCATTTATCTATTCTGGCCATATCTCAGCATTTTATTATTCTTACCAAAAAAAAAAAAATCTTTTGCATTTCATTAAATTTCTGACACGTTATCACAAGGGTGACAGCCCAATAAGTAGAAGGGGTACCTTTAGAACAAGAGAAAATAAATACATTTTGAACACTTATGAGTGCTGTACTATGTTTTCTTTGTGCTGAAGTAGTTGTGTTATTCTACTTTGGCCAACACATGAATTCAATGATTTTTCTAATGCATTTCTGTTGCTTGAGTGTCTTGAAATGAAGATTATTGACATCTTTTCTATTTAGAGATAGGACATTAGGACTAGCCTGAATGTCTCTTTGTCTGGAAAGTGTAGCTTTAACAAACGGAGGTAAATGCGTTTTGTTCAGCCCTGGGTTGCTTCAAAGTTAGTGAAGGTGCGATAAAACTAATTTTGGTCGGGTTTTTTTGGCCCCATGTGGTTCGTGATTGTGAAGTGCTACTTTGGGTATGCACTGGCTGACAACCTGGCAATACTTTCTACCTTGGTCCATGTCCCAGATTGGCTTTGTAATACTTGTAAACGTGGCGTAGACAGATTAATTTTTCAGGGAAGAAAGTGAGAAAAGTTCTCTATGAGTTTGTGGGTGAAATGGTATTTGGAGTTTAAATCAGTTTAGACTGGGCCCATTGTTTTTGCTGTAAACTGTGACATATTTACCACTGATTGGCTGTATAGTTACACAACAATGCATACTGACCAACTGGATTTTGATTTTCTTCTAATGTGGCTAGTATTTTAAAGAGCCAAGCAAGCATCTAATGTTTTCACTTGTATTTCTTCTGGAGAGTTGAAGAAAAAACTGGATAAAATCACAAGCGAATAGGTGACATGTGGTTTCATCATTCAAATTCATCTAGTGAAGAATATAGGATGGAATAAGTAGGAACTAAACTGAAACCTTTTTGGTTAGAACAGGTGAATCGGGCTTTCTGATGAATGTTTTTCACAGTTTGCAATCCCTTATACTGATAACAGTGTGCTTGCATCAATTGTTCTGTTATCAATATAAAATCTATTAGTTTGAGTGTAGTTTCCTTTCTGTTCTGTGTAAACATAAGCACACATTGAAGATTTGAAAGCATGCTGTTCTCTACTTTTTCATTGGTAATACTTGGTTGGCGGATCTTAATGAATCTATAAATCTTATTTCCTGGTGGTTCATGGACTGTCAATCACTATTTACCATCTTTAATTGCTTGCTATCGTTCTGTGCAATACACCCATGGCTTTCGGGAGCAGTAACTTGTTTATTGAATTGACAGGAAAATGTGCAAATCGATTGCTTGCATCATCAGGCTTGCCTCTTATTGCAAGACAAATGAAGGTATATTCTAAACTGTCTTGTTTATTCACTGTAAGGTAGCCTATGCTTCATCTTTACTAACTTCTATATTGCCTGTAAGTTTTGAAATATTGATTTGACCTTTCTGTTTTTGTAGACGCTAGGATTGAGCTCCATATGGGCCCTGCTGGCAGCATTTGACGATCCCCTTCCTATTCCAACTGGTGCAACTCCCTTTGAGGGAGCCTTTGTGAAAGGAGTTGATTCTCTCTCATGGATGGGGAACAACTCCGCAAAGCTTTTGGGTTCTAAAACCAATAGTCCTCACTGTTGGACCTTTTTTAGCACTGCAGCTTACGGAAAGAGGAACAAGGTTCCACAGGTTAGGCTCTTCTACTTCTTTTCTTCCATCAGGAAAAACGGATAAAACATGATGAAGAGAATTCAAGTATTCAACCTAACCTAAGCCTTTGTGTAATGGTTGAATTATGCAAGCCTAAATTTTGGAAATCTAGCCTTCAGCTTTGGGTAGAGACATTCAGTAAAGTGGAAAAATCAAAGGCTGGATACATTAACATATATGAGTAGTCTCTCTAATTGTCCAAATGAAATTTGAATTAAGCCATGTGTATTTCTTATTGGAGTATTAAGGTTTGAATATGATGAGTAAACTTTTTCCTGATAGTGGCAATTGCCACAAATGTGATATTTAGGAAAATATCCCAACTGCAACAGCAGAAAAGGTGAAGACGGGCATGCTTGAGGGTGTTGAAGCTGCACTTGGACTACCAAAAGACTCACTTCAACAGCCCATTTATTCTCGTGTCCAGCTATGGTAATATGACTTTCTTATGGATACCATGCTTAGTAGAAGTTGCGGGGTTTCATTTGCATAACTTCATTGAGACACCATTGTAAAGCTTGTGATATTTGCCAACCGTTTGAAGCATTTTGAGGACCTTACCGCTTTTCTGGAGAAATGAACTTATGCCACTGACATTTGGGAATAATTTGACCACTTCTCTCCGTGTGCGGGAGTTCTCGTCAAATTCAGAATATCATGGAAATGTTGGTCCTTTTAAGCGGGTTAAATTTACCCTCTATCTTCTTTGTGGTGCAGGGGTGCAGCCCTTCCAACTAACACTCCAGGAATCCCATGCATATTCGACCCTCATGGAAGGGCTGGTATATGTGGTGACTGGCTGCTGGGTTCAAATTTGGAGTCTGCAGCCTTGAGTGGGATGGCTCTTGCCAATCACGTAAGCAACAACACCAGCATGATTATCCCATTTGATTATCGTTTGCCAGTGCACTTAAAAATGAGTTTTGAACTCGAAGTTCATAGCCTTAGTTGCCCTAAGATAATTGTTATTAAAAAGTAAATGCAAGATTGGGGCTTGTGATGCAGATTGCAGATTACTTACGAAGTGGTGGAGCTCGGCCGGAGGAATTCGCCCTTGGTTTAAACAAGGAATTCCAAACTCTTGAAGGCCATGATATCGGACAGTTTTCGGGGCTGGAGTCTTCAACAGGAGCAAGCCCTGTTCAGGCATACCAACTAAGCACTTGAATCCAACGATGACGAGGCCATTTAATGAATTTTTAGATCAAGATGTCATCTACTGTTTGTTCTAATTTGATCATCTGCAACCGCAAGGATAGCTCAGACTGCAGCTGTCCAAGTAATCAATCAGGTGGCTCATAAAGGCTTTGCTTTAATTCCCTCAGCAAAAACACGCAGAAGTTGTACTTGGCATGAAGGAGAGCCACTGCGGAAGACCAGACCCATCTTTTCTAGGAGATATGTTTACCACGCATTTTCTTAATAAAAATAACATTTGCCCGCATGCAGACATGTTCGTTTATAAAGAACAAAAATGAAATCCTTTCATTAAAAATATATTAAAATTACATTTCTTTTAATAAAAAACAAAACCATTATTATTAAATGACATTCCTTTGCGAATCAGCAATCACTGATCGCTGCAGCACGCTGACAAACGGAGCGCACATTAGACAAAACGCCATTGAAGAACACCATCAGAAAATGACATTTTTTCGCTATATATATATATATATATATATAAAGACACTAAACTTACATTGAATAAAATTACCATATATTTAATTTAATGAAGCTTAAAAATAGCCTGAAAAATAACATTTCTGTTACCGCTAACGAACTAGCATCACGATCCTCCATCATCCATCAAATTTACAATCACTACCCTCTCTACAAACCCTAAATGAATATCTTCACTTCTTGGTCACTCCTTTCATCGTCCGCGATTTCCACTCTTTGGCTTCACTGCTACAGCCTTCTTCCCTGGCGATGCAACCCTCTTCATACTGATGATCCGAAGAAGGACGTGAATTAATCTCTGCAAAATTATGTAGTTTCAGTAGTAGGTAACAATATGAACAAATCTGTGTGCCCAAAAGCTGGGCAGTACTGAAGCATCTTTAACGTATTATATTGGCAACCCTTGTAGATTTCTTTTTCCAGACACATTGTATGTACCTCTGTCAAGAAACGAAAGAGTTGCTCTTTTCTGCTGTTGAAGTATAATTGAACTGCAAGCAACCGAACAAGAAATGTCGCAATCATGCAGGGAACGAGAGAAAAAGCATTGGTGTTTAGACATTTGATAAATTCTGTACAGGACAGGGGGAGCATGGTCACCAGCCTTTTTCCGATGCTGTCAATGCTGTTTAGATCAGTGCAGTGTCGCATAAATGAGATATGGCGTTGGTGCAGAAAACCTTGTTGAAGGTACAGAGCAATGAAGTGTAATGTCTAAATTCAAAACTTTCTGAGTTTTACAATAAAGATAAATACTAACAACTTGATTTTAGAATAGAAGGAAACAACACTACATCTGAAGAAAAACAAAAGAACTTTTCTTTCTATATTTTCATGCTAGGGAATTTTGAGTTCCGAACATACACACAGTTCAGCTCTCTGTTTGCTAAACAGTCTCATAACAGTTAGAAATCTTTGATCAAAAGTTTAAAATGGTTTCTAGCCTCTTTAATTCTTGAAAAGAAAAGACAAATCATATTTTGGTGTATACTCTAGACATTTTTTATTTATTTATATGAGTATCTAGATTAGTTTGCACGTATTACGAGTAATCCTGCGGCTCATTAAATTTCTTACAAGTTGAATAACATATAAAGTACCGTAGAAATAATAGGTATGCACGATAAAATTTGAATCCAGATATAAAAAAAACAAGTTTCTTCCACTATTAGATCACTTCAAATACCTCTGAAATCAAAATAATAACTCTTAAAGTCAAAATAAAAATACAATATCAAGAATTGAAACCAAAATAAAATCATATTTGTTTTTGAGAATTTTATAGTTTAAACTAATTTTAATATATCTTAAACTGAATTAAGTAACAGGCGTCGATACAGGCGGGTGACACCTAAAACAAGGCGGGGCTGAAATATTTCATCGCACCAAGTCCAGCCCCACCAATTGTTTACTGGTGGTGGTGACGTAATCAAGTTGAGAGCCAACCCAACTGAGCGAAACGCCTAGTCGCAAGGGGGCTAGATATACCACATCGTCTGGTTAGAGAACACATGAAGCGTTTATATTGGTGAAGCTGAGGCAGAAGCCTTGTCCCTTCGGGGACATCCGATAAAATTGGAACGATACAGAGAAGATTAGCATGGCCCCTGCGCAAGGATGACACGCACAAATCGAGAAATGGTCCAAATTTTTTTGTCTAATCTCTGCTGCTTTGCTCTCTCGCTGGCTTCCATTCTCATCTTCTTTTTTAAATGTCAGGTGGGTGTGCAGACGGAAGTAACAGTGGCGAGAGGGTAGCCAAAGAAGAGAGCTTTCAAGAAGTTCAGTTCAGAGGCGCTATTAGGTGCTCTCCTTGAAGAAGTTCAGTTCTCATGTTTTTATTTTTGTTGATATTAATTTGTTTAGGGTTTTGGGTTTGTTGCAATGATAGGTTTCAGAGAGGTTTGAAGAGGAAGCCAATGGCATTGATCAAGAAATTGCGTAAAGTTGTAAGATAATTTCTGTTCTTCTGTATCTCTCTGTATTTGTTTATGACTTCATAAGATAGCAAATCACACTGCAATTTGGTATTGAGTAGTGAATTGACATTGTGGGATGTATTTTCTTTTCTTTGTCTCTTCACCTTTTGTCTCTTGTTTGTGTTTATCAAGTTTGATCTGCAATTGCAATCATGGTGCTCGAGATTTGGATTTGCTGCTTTTGGTCATTTTTTTTATTTTCTTTGGTATGTTTACGCTTTAGTATCATGTGGCTTGAAAATCGTGGCTAGTACAGGACATGGTGTCAAGGCTGCAGTTGTGACAAAAAATGAAATAAAAATAAATAAATCAGCTGGGAACGTTCTGGACCATCAATCATTGGTTAATTTGCTGGAATCAGTTAGATGGAATTTTGAGGAAATTATGCTTTGCTTTCATGATGGTTTCTCTCAGCTAGAAATGTTCGATAACATGAGAAAACAATTTCATCCTAAAGAATGATGCATTGCCGGATAATTAAAAGCTTTCATGAACTTTGAAAACTTAAAGAAGAAGCTCTTGGGTTTATAACAGAAAGGTTGGTTTGTTCAATAGAAGTTCGAAATGATATGTATATGTATAGCTACTAATTGAATAGAGTTATGATGACTGCCTCTGTGGTGCAACTTCTGCAAAAGTTATTTTGGGTGCAAGTGTCAGTCTGCATGTTTCCATGCCCTTTCATGCTTGCAATCATGTATGTGCAGGGCACTGAATTTTCAATTTACGTCGGTAAAGCTGTACAAAATAAGTGATTGATAAAGATTGCTGCATTCGGGACTTGTTTGTGATAAATGCATCAAACTGTGACCATTTAGAAAAGAGAGATTCTAAATCTGGCCCCTAAATCAAGTTGCCTTACAAGAAAATTTTAAATTTCTGGTTAAACCCTCATGATATGGTACATTTTTAGTAGAGCCTGTGGTCTCCCCTGTTTTTCGGTGGCTTGGAACCGAAAAGGGAGGCACCAGATGGTGAGAAGCCAGAGAGCCCTTCAGCACTCATCTTAGAAATATGATCATTGTGCCCGAGATGATTTGCCATTATCTTGCTGGGTTCTCAGTTTCTTACAAGCCCGTTCTGCATGGAAGACCTGGAGACACGCTTCCAGATCCATTCCTCTCAAGTGAAATGGGACATTTAAATTGGATGGCTGTGGGTTTTTGTGCACCTTTTTTCTTTCTCTATTTAGTTTTTCGATGAATTGTTGTCGTGAACCTGTGATGATACCATTAGGCATATCCAGAGAAGATATGCGATTGCATTTGAGATCTTATTATCATTTCAAGCTGTTGCAAATACAATTCTGTTTGTAGAATATGCGGATTTTAATTTCAGTTTGTTCGCTGCTCTTACTACTTCTTGTTTTTTGTTTGATTTCCTTTTTATAGTGTATTTAGTAAGAGCCCAAAAATGAACTTGTCTCGAACTCAAAACCTATTTACATGAAGTTTATGATATTATATTCGAATCATTCAAGAAAATCATTAAGAAAAAAAAGGTATGAATATATGAAGTTCAAGAACAAGAAACTTAATACATTAACAGTTTTCGATCTTAGGGATCAAGAGGGTTGGCCAATAAGCATTTTTTTTAACTTTATGGAGTTGGTTTTGGATTTTTTTATTTATTTTTTATAATTTTAGTTTGATTGAAAATTAGGATAATTAAAAATTAAATTTTATAATTTATTTTTATTTTTTTATATAGAATTATTATAGTCTCGCGAGCCGTTGAAGATTTAAACGGTTAATGGAGATCGATTTAATATGTTATTGTTTTAATATTTTTTTTTAAAATATGTTTTAAATTTGTTGAAGTTAAATTTTTGCCATAAAAAAATTCATTGAATTACTTTTATATGATTTAATTTTTTTTCACTAAAAAATATTAAATAATCTTGAATTTGTTTATTTTAAATTTTTTTATTTGAACCTAATATAATCCAGATAATTTTAAGACATCAATAGAAATAAAAATATTGAAAATAAAAAAAATATATTTCAATATACTTTTTATTTTGAAGGCATAAAAAGTTTACTTCAAAACTATTGTAAAGATGTATTTATTTTATATTTTTATCAATGTTTTTTTAACTAAATAATGAAACAATAAATAAAAACTATTTATGATATTTGCATAACTAGAAAATAATGAAACAATCTTCAACTTTGAAGTTAACAAATTTTTTTATTTTTTATTTTGATGTTACTTTTTTTTTAAATAAATTATGTATAGAGATATTAACATAATATTGAGAATTGAGACCAAAATAAAAGGATATTTGTTATGAACATCGAAACAAATTATTGTTTAAACTGATTTTAATATGTTTTAAACTTAATTAAGTAAATTTTATTTTTTTATTAAACCAGTAGTTACTGCGCCATTTGGCAAAAGGCGTCGACACTGGTGGGTGACACGACATGTAAAACTATTTCATCGCCTCAAGACAAGGCTCATTAACTGCTTCCCGCCAGTGACGTAATCAAGTTGAGAGCCAACCCAACTGAGCGAAACGCCTAGTCGCAAGGGGGCTAGATATACCACATCGTCTGGTTAGAGAACACATGAAGCGTTTATATTGGTGAAGCTGAGGCAGAAGCCTTGTCCCTTCGGGGACATCCGATAAAATTGGAACGATACAGAGAAGATTAGCATGGCCCCTGCGCAAGGATGACACGCACAAATCGAGAAATGGTCCAAATTTTTTTTCTAATCTGCTCTCGCTTGCTTCTTCCTTCAATGGCTTCCTTTCTCATATATATTTTTTTTATCAGGTCGGTGTGGAGACGAAAGTAACAGTGGCGAGAGGAGAGCTTTTAAGAAGTTCAGTTTTAGAGGCGTTGATTTAGATGCTCTCCCTGACATGTCCACCGATGTACTTGTCAAGCTCTTTCCCTCCAAAGCTCGCTGCAGGTAATAAGATTTTGGGATTAGAAAGTGGAGAAATTTTAGATGGGTTGTTAGTTCTCATTCTTTTGTNATAAAGTTAAATAATAACATAATATTAAGAATTGACATCAAAATTAGAGAATATATGTTACGAACATCGAAAAACATTATAGTTTAAACTTATTTTAGTATAATTTAAACTCAATTAAGTAAATTTTAATTTTTGTTAAACGGGTAGTGAGCAAAAGACACAGTCGCCTAAAACAAGGCGGGGCTGAAATATTTCATCGCACCAAGTCCAGCCCCACCAATTGTTTACTGGTGGTGACGTAATCAAGTTGAGAGCCAACCCAACTGAGCGAAACGCCTAGTCGCAACGGGACTAGATATACCACATCGTCTGGTTAGAGAACACATGAAGCGTTTATATTGGTGAAGCTGAGGCAGAAGCCTTGTCCCTTCGGGGACATCCGATAAAATTGGAACGATACAGAGAAGATTAGCATGGCCCCTGCGCAAGGATGACACGCACAAATCGAGAAATGGTCCAAATTCTTTTGTCTAATCTCTGCTGCTTTGCTCTCTCGCTGGCTTCCATTCTCATCTTCTTTTTTAAATGTCAGGTGGGTGTGGAGACGGAAGTAACAGTGGCGAGAGGGTAGCCAAGGAAGAGAGCTTTCAAGAAGTTCAGTTCAGAGGCGTTGATTTAGGTGCTTTCCTTGACATGTCCACCGATGTACTTGTCAAGCTCTTTCCCGCCGGAGCGGGCTGCAGGTATAAATTCAGAAATTTTAGATGGGCTGTTAGTTCTCAAGCTTTTATTCTTGGTATTTTTTATTTGTTTAGGGTTTTGGGTTTATTGCAACGACAGGTTTCAAAGAGGTGTGAAGAGGAAGCCAATGACATCGATCATGAAATTGCGTAAAGCTGTAAGGTAATTTCTTTTCTTCCATCTCTCTCTGTATTTGTTTCTGACTTCATAAGATAGCAATTCACACTGTGCAATTTGGTATTGAGTAGTGTTATCATGTGTTCATTTCACATTATGGGATGTGTTTTCTTTTCTTTATCTCTTCACTCTGTCTCTTGTTTGTGTTTATCAAGTTTGCTCTGCAATTGCAATCATGGTGCTTGAAAAGTTATCGAAGAAGAAGCTCGAGTTTATGACAGAAGGGCTGGTTTATTCAATAGAAGTTAGAAACGATATGTATAGCTATTAATTGAATAGAGTTCTGATGACTGCCTCTGCGGTGTAACCATTCTGCGTGCCTGTTTCCATACCCTTTCATGCATGCATGTATTCATGTATGTGCAGTGCAGGTCACTGAATTTTCATTTGGGACTTATTTGTGAAAGATGCATCAAACTGTGACCATTTAGAAAACAGAGATTCTAAAACTGGTTCCCAAATCAAGTTGCCTTACAGGAATATTTTAAATTTCCGGTTAAACCCTCATGGTATGGTATATTTTGAGTATTGTCTGTGGTCTACTCTGTTTTTTGGTGGCTTGGAACAGAAAAGGGAGGCCCCGGATGGGGAGAAGCCAGAGCCCTTGAGGACTCATCTTAGAAATATGATCATTGTGCCGGGGATGATTGGTCATTATCTTTCCGAGTTCTCAATTTCTTACAAGCCCGTTATGCATGGAAGACTGGTATTGGTGCAACACGCTCTTTCAGTTTCATTTCATTCCTCTCTAGTGAAATGGGGCACTTACTTTCGGTGGATGTGGATTTTTCTGCACCTTTTTTCTTTCTCTTGTTAGGTTTTTGATGAATTGTTCTTGTGAACTTGTTGTGATTACATAAGCATATCCAGGGAAGCTATGCGATTGCATTAGAAATTATATTATTAGTGAAAGCTGTTTCAAATTACTCTTTTCAAACTCATATTTTAATCAAGTGTTTGGAAAACGTGGTGATTTTAAAAGACTGGTCAGGACAATGGACAAACCCGAAATCAGAATTAGATGGATCAACCAAATCATGAGTTAACTTATCAAGTGATGCAAATTCATCCGGATTAGCTTTTAAAACCGTCGGAAAAAAAAACCTTGCCGTGGCTGAACTTCGGACGACAGTCACCTTGGCTTGGATTGAGTTTAATAGCTATGGTGTGAACGTTTTGGCTGAAGGACATCAACCTAAAATTTCCTCTTATTATATCCAGCGAACCTGATTTTTCATCTTAATAAAACTTGGCTTATTGAACCTAAGAAAAGTGTAAATTGAACTAATCAAGGGCGGAAGCAAAGTTAATATCACTCGAAATCAAGTTTAAATTGGCTTTGTCAATCCCAAGAAATCGTCACTGGGAAACTCGAATTCCAATATCAAATAAAGGCAATAAAATGGTATACGGAGCAGCACAACTGAACAATCTGTTGCTAAGGTGCCACCGGTGAGTTAGAAATGCTATCCTAAGGTTAGGGATTGATGATTACCATCCAGTCAAATCGCAGCACCTTGGCCTCTTCAGTGTCTAGCAGTGTCTTTTTAACCCAATATAGGTGTAAAGGATGATGGTAGAATTGGAGAGTTGGTGATCAGGTAAACATTTCATGACGGCCAAATTGAGTGTGTGGTAAAGAGCCATACATTTTGTTCCTTAGGGCAAGGAAGTTCCGTTTCCATGATGATAATGGTGGTGACAGTTGCGGTGGTGGTTGTGGTTTATTTGATGACTGAAAAATATTATTTATTTGTTACTGTTTGTTTCAAAAATATTTGCTGTAAAACAAGCACCTCCGAGTTGCAAATAAGCTTTATGCACGGGGCCAAAATTGCCAGGGCATGGCATGATTTAAAGGAAAAGTTGCTGTCATTGCTCTAGGGCCTAGGCTATGATGGGTTGCTTTCTTTACTTTGGACTCCCTTTGAAAGCTGCCACTATAGGACCTGCTGTGCCGAACATTCTTTCTGACAAAGATTTAGTGATGCTCCTTGTGACTTGTGTTTCTGGGCTGGTTTCCTTCACAGGAGAGGGAGCTGCTCGTATGAACTTAAGCGAGAAATAAAGAGCCAACTCAATTATGGTGCCCAAAGTGTGAATATGAAGATTCCACAAGTTATTTTACTTCTATTTCTCCTCCATTAGGAACTTGGCAGAGCAACAGGGATGGTATGCTGACCAGATTATAGGAGATGACATTCCCTAACTACTATGAATTCTTCTGCGTGCATCTGATAGGTTGCTCGACTTCTGTCGTGATGAATAAGCTTGAAGCAGCTCAGAGAGGTTTACACTTTGCTTGAGACCATAAGCTCCCCAAGTAGACATGAAAATGATGGCAGTCGGGGTTTGGATAGGCAGGCGACCTGTTTGAAGCTGTGCTTGATACCAGGAAATCAAGGAAAAGCTTTTAAATTGCCACACTGTTGTTAAACAGGTGAATAGGATCCCTGGTTTTCTCTTTATTTCATTGTAAAGTCAGTAGCAACTCTTCTTTTTATTTCTCTGTACATGTCAAGGGAATGCTTGTCACAGATAAAACCGCATGTATTAAGTTAATTACTTCATAAAAAGCGCCAAAAAACGCTGACATATGAAGATCACCATGCCAATAATATAAGCCAAAATTATACTCCCAAAGCATCCTGTCATGTTTTGCATAAAAGTAATGGAAGAAAACCTGGCACGGAAACAAACTTAGATTTGCAAATGCAATGATCAAAATAAAACTTGGATTTTGAGGGAAGTACAAGTTTACAATTTGTGATCCCTATTCTATATAAGAGCAGTTCAAACCAGGCTAACCCTAAAGCTAAATACTTAAAAACCCTGTCAATGAATGACAATCTGTTCCATCATATCCCATCTCAGGTCTGAACAACATGTTATATACATTAGTAATTCACAAAGAAATTCCAAATGGTTCTGGTTGGATTTGAACTATTGGAAGTCGAGTTCTTGAAGTGAGATCAAATGAAGAGATCAGCTATGTTTCATGTATGCGCAGACTGCGATGAGATCAACCTAGAATGGTTATGGTCACCTTCATAGGTTACAATCAGCATTGAAGGTTCTTCCAGGCATCTCTCAACGTGCTTCCTCGCTGGGCAACCTCTCAGACTGCTACATTTATAGTATCCCCTGCATTACAAATATTTTTGAATAAACCAGATAAACATGCTCATCTAAACAATTCAGACTTTAGCAGCAAACACTGACAATTTCTGATTGCTAGCCAAGGTAAATGCAAGTGATGCAAAACATTCAAACTTTTTAAATAGCATAAACTACATGATACTTATTCTGCAATTAATCAGCTACCTAAAAGACAGCAATCTTTGGAATTTATTTATCGGCTGGTTTTTCCAGAGCACAGAGTTGTGCCGGATAACGTTGGCAAGTGAAAGTGAAAAAAATCCTCCGACTCGTCGGAAAGTAAATTGTCAGCACATCAAAACAAAGGAAAACTAAGACAATCTAACATAATGATCAACCGCAGATCATAAAGCTAAACAAATAGGAGTATATTAGAGCGAAGCTTAAATCAGATATACCTAGGATGTGGAGAGCCCTTAATTGGCTTTTGTCCATACTTCCTCCACGAATACTCATCAGGAGGAATGTCTGCCACCTTGTTGCTAATTGCTGGAACTTTAATGGATCTCTTCACCCTCAGTTTTCTAAAGAAAAAAGAAAGGAGATTACAATCAAAATCAACAAAAAAATCAATCATAGAATATACATGGGGATTTTGATCTTACCTCCTCTTTGAGCAATGACATTTACCACCACTAGCACATTTCGCATTCCCATCTTCTCCTTTACCAGAACACTTCCTCCTTGTTTGTTGTGAGATGTGATCAGATGAGTGAGGCATGCCAATCAAATGGAATGAATCTCCATCAAAATTAGACACAGTACCATCTATGCTCAGAGATGAAATGAATGATCTTGTGGACGACATGGTTGGTGCGCAAGTAGACCCATCAAACTTAAGGTTTATCCCACTATTACTCCTAGAATACACCCTATCAACCTGATACTTCATTTGTTGCTGCTGTTGCTGAAAGTGCACCCTCTGTATCTGCTGATGTTGTTGGAGAAACTGAAAGTTTGGTGGTGGTTTTGTTTGTGCAATTTGTAGAGGAGGCCTGGTGTTTGAGTTCAATTCAAGTACTGGGTTTTCAAGAAACATTTTCTGGGCAATTTGCACAGGAAGTTTAGACTTAGCATCCATGTCACCAAGTGGGATTTCGAGAAAATTTGGAGGCACCATCTGGAGAGGTTTTGGTGCTAAAATTGTTTTGCAATTAGGACTATCTAGGAAGATGTTTTGAGGCAAAGATGATCTAAACTTCTTCAACTTCCTTACTCTTCCATGACCTAAACCAGTGCTCAAAAGAGATATAACTCTCTTGAACTTAAACACAGTCTCTCCAGTTTCCACCATTAAGTTCCTACCCTGAACTTGATCCTTTGGCTGACACAAAAGGCCAATAACTCTATTGCAGCTCTCGATAGCTGCCTTGTGTGCCTCCTCAACCTCCTCCATACTAACTCAAACTCAAAGAACCAAGATTTATCTGTCAAAACCTCTTAAACCCGAGTTCATCACTTAGTTAAAACAATCACCACAACACAAAATGGCACATACCCAAACAATGAGGTATTGCCAACAAACAAAAGCTCAATACTTTTGCACCATTAAAAAGTTGATCAAAACACAAGCAACTTGAAGACCAAAGCATCATCGGAGGTACCGGGATTAAAATTAAAACCAGCCATTCCAATTATGGCTAATTCTGGACAGGAACCATGGCTATTCAGAAAGAAAAAAAAAACAGGCAACAGCTTCAAAAACAAAAACAAGAAGATCAAACCTTGTCAAATTTGATAAGTGATAGTGTCATTATAGCTTAAAGCCATGTTGGTGGTGATGTGAAGGTGAAGACACTCGAAGTCTCTTTCGTTAAAATGACCCAAAAGAAAACAAAGTCTCTCTTTAACTTGAAAACAACTACTGACTGCTACATAAATAAATCAAAAGAAGGAAAAGGAAAAGAATCTAACAAAGAGAGAGGAGAACAGAACTGTTCAGCGGCAGGGCTCAACATCGAAACAGAAAAAATGAAACTCGTGTCCCCGTCAAAGATCCTAAGCGGGTTCCACTCCAAAAAAACATAGTCATTCATTTTTACAAGATTTTAACTTAGTTTCCGAATTTCCAAGAGAATAACAAGTTAGTCCTTTTTCTTAAAGAAATTCCATTTTCAATTCCAACATTCGTAAGAAAAATTGCAATCCAGGCCCTCCGTTAGTCTCATTTTTCTAATATTCTAAGCTTTTTATTCGGATATTAATTGATAAACTGATACATCATTAATGATTTGAAGGTTGAGGGATTGGTTTGTGATTTTATAAATTGAGAACACTTTTTTAACAATCGTTAAACATATAGGGACTAAGATATAATTTCGTCTCTCTTTTGTTTTCTTCTTTCAACTTTATTTTATTTCTTTAATAAGAAATTTAACGCCTTCTCTACCTTGAAACTATTGTTATTATTTTTTTTTGGTTCTGCAATTCATAGGAACAACCTTTTCTTTTTGTCAAAATGTCTGCCAAAGGTGGGCCCAGAAGTCCACTGTGGACAGTGCATACATGCATCCCAAGATAGCCGTTGGAGGATAGACGTCCGAGATTGTGACACGTGGATGTACAGTGACACTTGTCCCAAGAATTTTGATGGGTGCAGCCCTTTCGCTGTCTGCAAACCGGTGAGGTTACGAGAAAAAAGAGGTTTCGGGGTTTGTGGTGGGGCCCCTGTCAGGACACAGTTGACCTCAACAGAGATTCTCTCTGCTCAGCTGGGCCTGAAACCATGGATGATTGGTGCAAGGAAATGAACCTCTCCATACCCTCCACGATGGATAATGGCTGGTTAATGATTAGTCTTTTTGATGCATCATATTTTATCAAACAAAAAGGGCCTATTTTGGATAAATAAAACAGAGATGATTATATTTCCATTTCTTGGTTTTTAATCGCAAATTCACCTAACTTTTTATATATATTGTTGTAAGATCCTCAAAAGTTGACTAGATTTAGGATCCACAGGTCAATTTAAATCATATTTTGTTTTTTTATTTATTAGAATGATGGTGTTTTAATAAAAAATTAAGAATAAAATAATAGGTTTTGAGTTGACAAATTACTAATTGATCTCGGGATTATTTTATAATTATGTGTTTTATTTCTAGGGAGGTTTCTTTCACTCTAGGCGTGCAATATTCAAATAAACTTGAATTCTCAATTTAAAGTTGTTTTGATTAGTTAGAATATGATGTTAATTTTGGGAAAAAAATTACTTTGCTTTAAAATTTAAATTCCAATTAGTGTTGCAGTCTATTGTATTTTTGAAAGTCAAATAATGTTTAGATAAGTTATTATATAAGATACTAACTATTTTTTTTTAAAAAAAAATGAGTTGATAATTCATATGTATATATTAAAAAATTTATTTTTTTAATAAAAAATCTAAAACAGTATTATAGTAAAAGATCCGTTCACCCAAAGCCTGAATAATATATATCACAACACCTCAGGAATATATCTTCAGTTCTCTCAATAATATAATTGGTTATCATGTTGCTGGAAATTTATTATTCTTTAACTTAGAGGCTCAACTTAAATAGCTCTAAACTCAAATAAACTATGCCCCCACAATGTCTCTCTCAATTAATTTTTCTTTTTTTTTTCAAAAAAAAAGCCTAAAGACCTTTTGGATTTTAATAAAAAATAGTTAAAATTCATTGAAAAACTAAAGTTAAGAGACAATGGAATGATATTTTTATCTCTCTACTAAAAACATTTAATACTAGGTATTGAGGGTATTGAGATCTTTTTATGTACAAATCTTTTCATAAAACTTAGTTTTATCACAAGAACATTAATTATAAATAAATAAAATTTGTTTCTTATTGCACAATAAAACAATCACAAGTGAAAAGAAATTAAACCTAGTATTAAGAAATATTTTTTGTATTTTTATGATAGTTGTTTTATTATTAGAATTTTAACCGATAAATAATTTGGGATTTGATCAAATATAAACAATAAATTAAAATACTAAGTTATAATTTCAAAAGAAATAATTTGGAATTTTTGTGGTTTTTTTATAGTTTTTAGACCTGACTCAGGAGTTAATCCAAGATAAATACTAAGTTATGATTTAAGCAAGCTAGCCTAAGTGAATTTAAGGGAACCAAATCTTTTTATTTTATTAAAAAATAAAAATAATATCATTTTAAAAAATAAAATAAATTTTAACTGAATTTTTTTTGTTTAAACAGGGCATGGATAAGCTTTTTGATCGTTTTACACTAGACTAATTTTTTCTTAATTTTTTTTGAAATCTAACCCGACTTAAGCCTTGGATCATAGGTTAACCTCTTAGGTCAAACCAAGTTTTAAAATAATAGCTTTTTAGATAAGGTGTTTCTGGTTTTATCACCATCTAGAATAACAGGTTTGAGAAAATCATACTTGTTGTCACTATTTGTTATTATATTATTTAAAATTATTCATTTCAAAAAATAAATTACATTACATTACTTTCTTTAATTTTCTTTTAATTAGGTTATTCATATCTTGTATTATTTCATTCTCACAATTCTAATTGTAAGTTCTAATAACCTCACCTAAGTGTAGTTTATTAGTACTTTATATATATATATATATTTGTTCTTATACATTTTAATTCTTAAAACTTGTCAATTATATTTTTAATTTTTTTTATGATATTGGAGTCGTGATTTTTTTTTTTTAATACACTTATGACACTAAGCTGCAACAAAAATCAACCCGACCCCACGATGAATCACGAATCACCCTGTCTAGCTACCTAGATAGGTAGTGAAGCAAAATGTTCTCCGTCTTGGAATTTATGAAAATGGTAATGAGCTTTTGGTGGAGGCTCTATTTGGAACTATCAATAGCAACTATCATTTCAAATAAATCGAGTAGCCACGAAAGTCAAAACTCGAAGAATATCATAAGAGTTCATGATAATAATTGCAGAATTAATTAATTTTATCATGCTTGAACAATATCATAAATATATTTATATGCACACACACATGAACGACTTCCTCTCATGGGAAAGCCACATTTTCAACCATGCCCATCCTCAACCGCTACCAAGATCATGATAGGTTAAAGAAATAGGCAAGCAGCCAGGATCATGAACCCTGATTTGCTTTTTCCTTGTCAAAAGCTTGCAGCATCCATTTGGGAACTTACAGCTCTTGCAGCCAAAAGATTCAGCATGATCTTGATGGGATTAGTCCTGGGGTATTTAGGAGTACAGTGGTGGTTATGGTTTAAAATATATTAAAATAATATTTTTAATTTTTAAAAATTATTTTTAACATCAATATTGATATAAGAATATAAAAAAATAATTTTTAATAACTTTTTTTTATTTTAAAAAATACAGATCCAACCACCACGTAACCAGAAGAATTTAGCACAGTCGATGTCAGGTGTAAACACCATTGTTCTTGTTGACGCTTGTCACATTAACAGTGTTCAAGGTTTCTTTAAAAATTCAAGGATAGCAAGCAAAAGCATTAGGATTAGATTCAATCTTTGAGGATTTGGCAGCACTAGCGAGGTCCCAATCCCATATCATGACCCCATTAAGCTTCAATTCTTGAATTGTTGTCAAATGGGTTAATCATTGATCATATATTTATCCAATTGTTTGCCATTAATTTGGAAATCTATGCAGCCTTTAATGATTCCTTCCACTAAACAATGACGAACGACCGAGTTGATGATAAGCATGCTTTACATTTTATAAACTTTCAGCAATTCCATAAACTCCGTGTTCAGCTTATAATATTATTCAAGCTTCTTATCATGCTTCTCTTTTTATCTCTAGAACATATTAAAGATTATTAAAAAAATAATTAAAAAGATGCCAGTTTGATATTTTTCGAATAAAAATCTGTTTAAAAAACAATTTAAAAAGCGGGTTGAATGGGAAAAACAATATTCCCAAGTCATTTCGTCATTAAAAATTGTGAATAGTGTGTTCATCTCGAATACTAAATTAGCCATCAATTAATCTAGGGTTTGAGTTCGGTTTAAGTGACATTTGCACTAATAATTCAATTACATGACATGTTTGCCTGACGTTTGATGACTAAATGTCCACTAGATTAAGCGAAGATACTATGAACTATCTTGTCTGTTTTTGGGTGCCAAACCAATTGTTCATCTTCTGGAAATGTAGAATTCATCGTTATAAATAAATAAATAAACAAACATTTAATTATTAAATTTAATTCTACAAAGAACCTAACACGCAACTATGACTTTGGTGGATGCAAGCAATATTTAATAAATAAAACATATTTATCAGATAAGATTAATCATATTACTACCAAAAAGTGGGACCCCAAGATGTTTAATAAGAGATTAAAGCTTGATAATTTCTTCTTAAATCTTTTTGAGAATAATTAATTAACTATGAAGTTTGATTAATTAAATGGCACTAATTGTGTGCGACACCGTACTTCAAGGTAAGCTAATCCTTGTACAGTTCTCAAGGGAGATATTTCGAAGTTTAATACGTCAATGGCATGGCAGGGAAGAAAATGAAATGAAGATATATTTATATATATTCCACTGGTCACCAATTCAATACTTAGAAAGATGTTTTATTTCTTACAGATTTTTTTTATAAAGTGACACATGTTGGGTTGATCTTAAATGAATCATACCTAGTTCTTCGTTAGTTCAATACTAGGGCTAATGTGGGGTGACCAAATTTTATCCGAATTTAAAAAAAATATTAAGAGGATACAAGCATTAGAGAAAAAATAAAATAAAATTAGAGATTCAAGTCATTAATTATACTAGACTTAATAAGCTTGGTTAATTTAAATAATATGAATAAAAAATACAACTACAATAAATAAATTAATAAAAGAAATTAACAACATAAAAAAGTAAAACAAAAGAAGAAGCTCATCTAGGTTAGTATACTAAATTTATGACTTGATGGTGATACTAAGGTAACTTCATTGAAAAAAATTAAATAAAATTATAAATCTTAATTATAATACATCTCAATGTGAGACAAAAATAATTTTAAAAAAGTAAAAAACAAAAGATCTATGTCAACCCATGATAACTTGCTAATCTAATAGAAAAAAATAAATAAAAAAACACAAAAATTAATTCTTAATTAATTAAGTATTGAAGACTGAAATTAAAAAAAATTAATTTTAAAAAAGATCTTAAAAAAATTAAAATCAACTCATGGTAGCTTTCAAAATCTATGATCTTAGTTATAAGCTCAAAACCAACCCCATGGAAAGCAAACCCCCCCTAAAAAAAAAAAGAAAAACAAATCAAAATTATAAAACAATAAAAAGCTAGAGATGAAATTAAAAAAAATACAATAAAAGAATCTATAAAGCAAAAGAAATAACAATTAAAATATAAGAACTAAATTTGATATAAAAATAATTTGAAATAAAATGACAAGTGATAAAATTAAAATTAAAATTCAATTAAAAAGGGATAAAAACAAATAAACAATAATCAAAATAATAATGATCAAATTTAATATATAAATCTAATTAAAACAAATGATGAGAGATGCAATTGATTAAAAAAGTTATAAAATATTAAAATAATAATAATTACTTAATAAGAATCAAATTAGATATACAAAACAAATGAAAGAATATATATATATATATATATATATATATATATAAAACTTATTATCATGATCATGAGCCCGAAATTAACTCTATAGAAAACAAACCTTAAAAAGCAACAAAATAAATTATAAAACAATAAAATGTTAAGTATAAAGTTAAAATACAAAATACAATAAAAAACTTATAAAATTAAATAAATAACAATTGAAAGAATGAATCAAGCTGTACATTAGTTGAACCAACTTTGTGTTCGTATGTATAATATTTTTTTTAAATTTTTTAATAATTCAATCTAGTTTTTAAATTGTTCAAACTAGATAATTTCATGTAAATTTTTAATAATTTAATTATAAAAATAATTTATATTTTTAAACTAGATCAATTTGATGTTTAATTCATCTAATCATTGGGTAAACCAAGTTTTAACAATTATACCAAAGAATCATAATTTTTTTTTTCAATAATTGGTTAAAAAAATTGAAAGCATGCATGTAGCAAATCCAACATCAAAGTGTTACAACCAATGGAATCATGTAAATTGAGAAATCCTTCGTTATGAATAAACCAACCATTACACATCAACGTTTAATTCAATCTACCCCATTGCTTGTAGTTCACAAGTTATGCCAATTTACTGGTTATGACTTCTCAAACGACATACCAGTTGGAGCTGTTCAAATGACATGTCGTTTGATTCCTCATATTTCTGATGGCTGCTTGGACGGGGTCTTCCATTAGCTCCTGCATAATGCCCACAATTCTACTTAGACATGTTCCGTTTCTGGAGAAAAAAACTTAAGTGAATTGGTTCAAGAAGACATGGAATTCGATAAAGAAATCTTCTTGTTACAGTGACAAAAAAAAAAGTTAGCAGAAAAAACAAATTCCCAGGATCATCTTCCTCTAACCTTCATTTAATCATGACATCACCTATCAAGTTACATGCTTCAAGTTTGAAACAAATTAACATTAAGAACATAGAGAGTCATGATGTTCCTTTCATCTATTCAGAATACTATCAGACTTGATAATGAGTTGTTGCAGAACTTGATATGTCAAGAGAATTTACATTGTATGTCAAGTTGTTTTTCCTTCATCATTTTTGTTTTCTTGACATATGTTTCAGCAACATTGATATGAAGCAGAATTCAAGCATAGAGAAAGTCTAGAAACTAAGATAAGGAAAAAAAAATAGATTCAAAATTTTATGAGATAATACATCTTTAATACACAAGTTAAATGGTAGATTGAGCAAAACATAGAGTAGCAGGCTCGCTTGGAGATCTTGACTCCTTTTCTTGATCCTTTATGTAGAGTACAAGAGCTATGAATTTAAACAAGCCTCACCATTATGTAATAATACTAATAGAACACAAGTAGAGGATATCCACCTAATAGGGAACAAAAAATGATCACCCTCTTAAGTGACCAAGAAAACTGGATTTACATGCTTGAGTTCCATGGCCTCCGCTGATTCCCATTCGAGGTAGCAGAGCGGTTCCCAAGAACGTTATGTTCATCGCCCTTTTGGATTGACAATCTGTGAGAAGATATCGCCAGAGTCTTCAGATCCTCCACTCACTTCACTAATGCTTCCGAGGCTGAGATTGTTATAATGCATTTCCAAGTTGCGGTTTCTTATACTTTCTTCAGAAGTCTCACTTCCCTCACCTTGTGATCTATCATTTGAACCTTCAGGGTTGTCCTGCAATTGTAGGGCGAATTCAAGATTCCATAGAACATCACCCATGTTAGGGCGTTCGGGTCCTGATTCAGCCAAGCACTTATCAGCCGTCTCTGCGAACTTCTTCAGGCATTCAGGGGTAATTTTTCCCTTGATGTGAGGATCAATGATGTCCTCAATAATTCCTTTCTTTTGACAATGAAGAGCCCAATCAGCGAGACTAACTTGTTCCTTTGGTAGGCTAGGATTGAGAGCAGGCCTTCCACACACAGCCTCGAATAGGACAACTCCAAATGAGTAGACATCAGATTTCTCAGTCAATTGTTGCCTCCTAAAGTATTCAGGATCCAAGTAACCGAAGCTGCCCTTGACCACGGTACTAACATGGCCCTTGTCCATATCAGGACCGGTTTTCGAGAGCCCAAAATCAGAAACCTTGGCAACCCAGTTCTCATCCAACAGAATGTTTGTGCTCTTGACATCCCTGTGAATGATTGTATACTTAGCCCCAGTGTGAAGGTAGTGAAGTCCCCTTGCTGCTCCAATACAAACCTCCAACCGTTGCTTCCATGACAGACGAGGTTTCTTGGTATTGTAAAGATGCTCCCTCATAGTTCCAAGTGCCATGTAGTCATAGACGAGGCACATCTCACCATCTTCATCACAGAAACCGATCAATGAGACCAAATGCTTGTGTCTCAACTTCGAAAGCATCTCAATCTCAGTCACGAACTCATTAACTCCTTGTTCTGATTGTGGATTTGATCTTTTAATGGCCACTTTGGTTGCTTGATCTATAACACCTTTATATACTTTACCGAAGCCTCCAACACCAATGACATTAGACTCATCAAAATTCTTGGTTGCCCTTTGCATCTCTGGAAGCGTGAAATGGCGACAAAGACCTTGAGCCAGTGTTGAAAGGTGACTGCTTTGAGAACTCTTGCCAGAGATTGATGATTTGCTTACAGTATGGGAATTTCCATAGACTGGTAGCCAGGTGGATGTATGTGAATCAAAGCCAGGAATTCTCTTAGTCCTTTGGTAAACAGCAACGCAAACTACAGCAAATAACAAAGCGCCAACTCCACCGACAGTTCCCATCACAGCTTTACTGTCTGTCTTAAATGCCTTAAGGCTAGCATTAGCCATGTGATTAGCAAGCATTTCTGATAACACAGGGTTATGACCTGCCAAGTTGTTGTTCCTGTCACTCATCTTGAATATCTCTATTCCATTGAGTGACGCGTCATAAAATTCAGGTTTCGAAGAGGTTGATGGGTGCAAGTCCACCCGAATTTCTTCATCGCCTTCCCTGTCCTTGACAAAAACTGCGTAGTCTTTATATGATGGCACTCCCTTTTCTCCTGTCCACCCAATAATATCGGCTGCATTAGGATCAACCTGGGCAGTTTGATTGTTGATGTAAATGTTAAAGACTTTCTGATTGACTTTGCTTAATTGGAACTCGCAGAAATGCAGCCTCACAACATATGTGAAATTGGCATCAGCCTGAAACAGCCATGTCAAATTGAATTTCATGTTGAGGTCCTTGTTATATCCCATACTTCTTGCCGTTCTGTAAACATCAGGTGGTGCTACAGACTCTGCCAATTCTCCATATCGGACTTCAAAGCTTTCATTACTCTGCAAATTAACCCCAGTTGCCGCACTAAATAAATATGGCGCATCATTATACCAGGTTCTTGTAAGATTACCGGAGTCTTTGGTTGGTGAAATATACTGCCCTGCTACGTTCAATCTATACATTGTCTGCAAATTTCCATCCGTGGCGTCAAAAGTTTGGTCAGAAAACCCCACCATTGTCCCTGATCCGAAGAGATCAGGGATTGGAACCAGCTCTATAGCATTGATAAAAGCAAAAGCCTCAGGCTTATCTGCTGGTTTAAATGTGAGATTGAGAATATGAGAATTCATGGGAGCTAGAGAATACTCTTTAATGAGGTAAGCCTGGGTGAGAGCCTGCGCTGTAATCGAAGCACTGAAATTGTTCAGGAGAGTAATCCCTCCTGCGACCACCGAGAAATAGGAGTCTGATATATTGAGGCCAGAATATTCAGAAGGATAAAAGGAGAGCCTGAGCCAATAACGCGTTTTCTCTGTGATAGGGAGGTTATAGGTAGCTTCGGATGTGAAAATCCTGGCATCCATGCATGGAACCTCAGAAACAATTGAAGAATCTTGGTATTGAGCTCTGGCGTGTGGATGATTTCCAGTGATGTATTTGACATCCGATTCCCATTTTCTCCCGTCACCATCCGTGCCACCATTTTCTGATCCACAGTTCAAAGACAAACTCTGTGGCTGAGGCCCAATACCGGACACATGAAGGGCATTGAAAAGAAGAGTGAAACAAGCTAAAGAAAACAAAAAATAAATATTAGCATGCATGGCTGAAGAGAAATGGACAGGGAGGGCGTGCATTAGGGTGTACAGGAAAGAAGGAACAGTTTTTTTTTTTGTACACCGGGACTATTTGTTTTTCTTTCTGAATGTTTATGGAGGGTTAGCTAGCCTAAGCCGTCTTTAATCTCTCAAGGAGACTCATGCCTGGATCAGAGGGGATCAAACCAGGCAAGAAGAGGTGATGAAACTTTCTAAAAGTTCTTTTCTTGTCTCATCCTTTTGGGGTGCTAAACATCCATTGTACGGAACTGGCAGGTTGTTGGAAATTGATGAAGGGGAGAAAGAATCGTTGATTCTATTGCTTTGATTGGTTCTAAAAGCATTGGTTCTAAGAAAATGCTATATTTAGCATCTGTATGTCGAGTTCTCTCTAGGGCATGATGCCCTTGGGACAGTTGTTTCAGGTTGTCGAAAGAGCCACTGAGCTAAATTGCATAAAAATCAGAACCAACCATATTTTGCTTATAATTCAGACAACTGTCTTGAGTAGCTGACAAGCCCTCATATTTTCATGCCGCATAAGAATCTGCTGGATGGCCAATTATGTGTCTCTGTAAATATATCAAAAAAATGGCTAGCCTTCAAGCGGGTCTCGACTCCCGAGGTTTAACAGCATTGCACAGCAAGAACATAAACAAACCTAAAATGTTATTTAGAAAGATGCATGGATGTGACTGTTAACTCATAATTTTTGTAATCATAAGGGTTGATAACTTATCTAAGCTAGAAATTATACTTTATTGTAAGGTAATTATAAGGTTTGATCGCGGTAATACTTTCCCTTTTACTCTTTTCCCTTCTCTTCTGTTTCTTACTCTTCTCTTCCTTCCTTCTCTCTCCAAGCATAGAGATTTGTCATTGACGGAATTCGTACACTCTGAATTTCTGTATTTTTTTTCGTTGGTGTTGATTTTCCAACTGAATTATTAAAAATTTCATTAAAAAATCTAAATTTTATAATGTTCCGATCCAATTTAATTAGAAACCTGGCTCCGGATAAATTTGAGTCTTGAGTTTTTTAATTTAACAAATTAAAAATATATATTTTATATCAATATATATAGTTGGATTAACAAAATTAACCCAAACAACCTCTCTAATTCATAAATAACAAATACTATAAGATTAAGAAAATATCAAATGACCATATTAAAACAAAAGCTATAAAAGATAAAATAAAAAATAATAATCATGCATATATATAATTTATTTTGGATTTTTACAATAAAATTATCATTTTACCCTCTATAATAAAAACAATATAACTTGCTTTCAAGGGTAAAATTATTTTTTTCATGAGATCCATTTATCATTACTATATTGAGTGGGGTAGAAGAATCTTTTATTAAATTTGTATATCTAGATGTATTTTTGGTTTTCTATCTTTTAACACAGTGGAATTACTAGGATACACTTGCAAGCACAAAAAAAAAATAAAAAAATCTATATCTTAGATAAATGGCTCTTTGATTTTTTTTTATGATTTTTTTATTAATATCATGTGAGGTTACAAGGGCAGTTAGATTTTTTGATAAATTAAATAAAAAACTATTAATATGTATAGCGCGCGTATCAGCATATGAGAGGCATTTGTACTCTTTGAATGACTTGTATGATGCTTTTTAGATGCTAACTGTTGTATTCACTAATTGATTATGTGGAGGCATTTTAAAAAAAATGACATATGTAGAGCGTCTCATAATGTTTAAAAATTGGATTTTTTTTCACGTCTTCTTTAGCATTTTGTTTGTCCCTTCTCTTCTTCTTATTTTAATTTTAAAATTTATTTTTTGATTGTTTTTTATTTATTTTGAATTCTATTTTTGATTAATTTTGATTTTTAATTTCATCATTTAACATTTTGTTCTGCTTAATATTTATATCAAATTTAATTTTTAATTTTTAATTTATTTTTCAATTTTATCTCAAGTTTTGCCTTTATTCTTGTAATTTTTAATTTTTGTATTGGTTTCTTTTTTGAAATTGGTTCTCTCTTTGTTTTTTTTTTAATTTATACTTTAATATTTAATTTATTTACAATTGAATTTCATTAATTATTTTAGTTATCCTGATTTTAACCTGCAATAATATCAGCTTTTTATGTCTTGTTTTACAGTAATTTTATTTTTTGACTTCATAATTTAACATCAATTTTATTGAAAATTAAGTTTTTTTGTTTTTTTTTATTGTTCTTTCTATGATAACAACTTGGTCTTGTAGTCTAGGTCACGCATTTATAATATTAGCTGGAATTGGCTTAAAACTTTTACATCTTTATTATTATTATTATTATTATTATTATTATTATGTAAAATATATTCCTAATTATTATTTTTTAATTTTAAACCTTCGGCATTGGATGGTTGAAAATTGAGCTTTGTTATTTTTTTCGATGCGATTATCCTTATCTTATGACTTAGATCATAGATATAAAAATGTTAGCTTAAGTTGATATCAATCTTTATTTTTATTTTTTTATATTTTTTTCTTGATTTCAAAATTTAACTTTGAGCTTATTTTTTTCTATATATTTTTATAAAAACATCCTGATTTCATGATGTAGAGTATAAATTTTTCATTTAATTTAGATGGGTTCATAGCTTCTCTCTCTTTTTTTTTTCCTATTTCTTTTCATCTTCATCTTTCAAGAGTATAGTCTGAGGCGCATATACATAATTTTAAAATACACTAACAACATTTTACCATTGTTTTCTAAAGTTATAAAAAAAAATCAAGGCGGTACACGCCAAAACGGATGCGATCAATCTAGTTGATAACAAAAATGAAGTGGATGTCGGTAACAAAAATATATTTTCTGTTGGTGACATTACATAGGAATGTACAAGGCGACAATCATAACACACACAGAGGCAGAGTAGCTACTAAGAATATGTGAATATGTAGCTAGGATAGTAACTCATCGAATCCTCCAAAATAGACAACACAAAACCAAAAATGGCCAGCACAGCCTCCAAATTTAACTAAAAAGTCCTGTAAATGACAGTTATAAATAAATGGCTAGCAAACCCTCCCAACGGATAGGCGTGACAGTCGCCCTCCTCCCCCCTCCATTTTTCCTGTCCTCTCTCCTCTCACCCATTGAAGCCTTCTCAATCAAATCCAGCTTCACCTGGTGTGGTTGGTTCCTTATTGAAAATACTTGGAGAAGAGCATTTCCATAACTTTTCAGAGACGCCCCCTGCCCCTGTCCCGCATTGCTCCCATTTGTTGGTAGAGCGACAGTTTTCTTCTGTCGCTGCTGCCTCAATATCGTTTTGCCCACTTGCCGTGCCTGCACTCCCTCACCTGACATTTATAGAATGAAGAACTGTCATGAGCCTAAGGCTCAGAAGGTGAATATTTTATCGTCTTCTTCGTCTTCATTGCCATCATTGAACTCCTCAGATTCCGAAGATTTGGAGCGCATGCCATTGGCACCACTTATATTGAAAAACAAGAAAATATTGTCCAAGCAACTCTCAATGTGCGAGACTCGACGTGACAGAGCGTGGGAGAGACGCCGCCGCCAAATACTAGTGCAAGAGAGGAGAAAGAGCGGGCTGCTAGAATCTGATGACTTGACAGATGAAGACTTGCATGAGCTTAAAGGGTGTATAGAGCTTGGATTTGGATTTAAAGAGGAAGAGGGACATCAATTGACCAATACATTGCCGGCATTGGATCTCTATTTTGCAGTTAACCGGCAACTCTCACCAAGTCCGGTGTCCACACCGCAAAGTGGCGACTTATCTTCTTCATCATCTTCAGCAATGGGCACACGTTCATCTTCATTTGGGAGCCCCGTGAGTGATCCAGACTGGAAAATATGCAGCCCAGGTGAAGTTTTCATATCCTGATCAGCATTACTGATTGCATTTCGTCACTTTTGATTATCATTATTACAAAAAATCAAACTTACGCATTAACCAGCCATTTCAAATTTAATTTCATATACTTCGGAAAAAATAAGAAGAAAGATTTTCTGTATTCGGGTACAGAATTACACGAAGCTGGACATTTCTGATTATCTGCATGCAGGTGATGATCCAAAGCAGGTTAAGACCAAGTTAAGGCACTGGGCACAAGCTGTAGCTTGTTCAGTCATGCAGTCTTATTGATCAAAGTGCGGGATAGATTGTACAGAGCTAGAGAGAGAGAGATAAAAAAATGTTCAGAAAGAGATAGGAGAGGGAGGGTTGGCTTAAATTTTCACTAGGTATTGATAGAATTTACTACCAATATAGAGGCCAACAAACATGGGGTGGCATTGATGATGGGTTCTTTTACAAGGCCAGTGGAGTAGTTGTTCATTGGTTCTTGATAACTTGGTTAGAGATTGACTCATTTCTGTTTTATTTCTTCTTTTTTTTTATCAGAGCTTCCATGAAGCATGCAAATTTCATTATTTGCTGTTGGAAACAGAGCCTATATAAACTGTAATTTGGCCTCTTTTTTTATATGGAAATTCAAATTGAAGGCATGCGTCTCTTGTTACATCCCCCATTGATGATTACACAGTTACTCCTGTACACAATTCTCTGTCTTCCTGGATGATATGCATGTGTTCATCATGGCTCGCCATGCATAAGAGTTGGAGGCCAAGGATAATTAATTGTATTTCTTTGAAGAAAATATAGATATTTACGAGAGGTTTTACACTGTTAGAAGCATTGATAAAGAAATATATTTGAATATTTTATTTTTGTATATATTTTTTTAGTTTGAAAATATTTTAAAATAATATTTTTTTTATTTTTTAAAATTTTATTTTAAGATTAGCATATCAAAATAATTAAAAATTAATTATTTTTTTTTAAATCAACCACATGACTAAACTAAACTGTAATGACAAACAGTGCCTTAATTGTAACCTAGATATAAGTGCCTTAATTGTAACCTAGATATAAATATCCGAAGAGGGTGTTCCGGAATGCTTTTTATAAATGTTTTTAAAAAAATTTAAATTTATTTTTACTTTGAATTAATATATTTTTAATGTTTTTAAATAATTTTAATATACTAATTTTAAAAAATAAAAAAATATTATTGACATACTTTTTTAAATTAAAAATACTTTAAAAAAAACCACAAACACAATCAATCTCTGTAAAAAAAAAATGTGTTTAATATTATAGTGTATAATATTTAAAAAAAATTAATTTAAAAATATATCAAAATAATTTTTTTTATATTTTATTTTTTTTATTTTTATATTATCACATCAACAAAATATTTAAAATACGTTAATTTGATATTTTTTTTAATAAAACACACTTTTTAAACATAATCAGAAACAAAAATTATCATACTTCCAAGCATTCACTGATTCCAAATACCCTTGAACCTAAACTGAGGATCCTGGACTCAACTTCGTTACCACCTAACCTAATTAGTGACTTGAGTCTTGAGATTTACTGAGTCCTATAACTATAACTAAAACATGTCCAGCTCATCCAAAGCAATCCTGCCCCAAATAACATGAAAAGGATGTTGTTTGGAGGAAATCTCTCTCTATCCTTTGTAAAACGTGGACTGACCTGCAATAGTCCATAGATTATTCTGGTGGCAACGTGATTCATTTTTCTTCAGGCGTAGCCAGTTACACACCATATTGGGTAAAACTTGAGCATATAACCCTGCAATTTTTTTTGTTTTTAAATTCATAATATGCAATAAATGATCAAATTACCTCCCAGATCACAAACCAATAGCAACACCGTGGAAAGCCAACACAAAAAGGATAGAAGCAGTGCATGGGAAAAAATAGGGAGGGAGAGGGATAAGAAACCTTCTCTCAGGCCTTTTGACAAACACCTAAGGCGCAAGCATGAAACAGCACAATGCTCAAGAAACCTTGGGATGTACAACAAAACAAAGAACCATCTTCGGACGTACAAAGCCAAAAAGAAGAAGCAATAACAGAAAGAAAATCAGCAGAGGGCACCCAGACACAGGAGAACCACACAAAGCACCTAAAAGAAAGAGAACCTGTAAGAAAAAAACACCAGCTAGAAGCAGCAGAGGCAAAAAACAGGTTCAAGCAGAATGAGAGAACCAGGGAAAAAAGACAACCATAACAGAAGAGAGATGATGCAATGCAAAATATGGGAGATAATCCAAAAAAATATAATCTTTTATACCCCAAACTCTCCCGGCACTCAAATGCATCACTGACAATGAAAAAAAAATGGGAAAAAAAAAGAAGCCAATCACACAAAGAACCCATAGAAGCGAAAGTTCCAAAGCCCCACAAAATAGAAAACCAACCAGAAGGATTCTAGTTACTTATCTAGCTGCATCCAGACGAAATCGCAACGGCACCCAAGGCCAAAGAAGCAACAACAACCGGAGAGACCTGCAAGAGCAACAAACAAAGTCAGAATCCACTAACCCAACCACAACTCTCCCAAATGCACAAGAGATAACAACTAAAAAAAGGATAAAAAAAATAGAATCAAAATGACAAGGCAGGAGACCCATAAAGTACCAGAAACATGAGAATAAATAGAATCAAACCTCTCACGATATCAAAGGAAATTTTGGGCGAGAAACACTGTTTGAGTCCAGTAAAATCACTCACAGTGCATGGTAAATCTTTTTTTTTTTTTTTAAATTAACTTAATATGTTTAGATGTTATTAATATATTTTAGTAGAAAGAAATTAAAGATGTAATATTTAATATAAAAACATTTTAGTTATCAAATAAGAAGTAATGGTAAGACTATAAATAATTAAATATTTTTTATATATAATACTAAATATTTGAGGGTGTATAAAATTTATAATATAAAATATAATTTTTTAAAGCATGATAGACCAGTGTAATTTTGACTTAAGGTAATTTTCCCAAATATTTTATAGTTTAAGTATTTGTTTTTTATACGAATAAAAACGGAGAACCCCGGTGGTAAACTGTGAACCCTGCTCGGGAGTCTTTCACTTCTCCTTTCTTTTCGCTCTGCAAGCAAAGCATAAACTCCAGAATCATCTGCTTGTTGTCTTTGCGGTGCACAACAGTGCACTTTTAAGGTTATTGAAACAAGTTATCTGTGAAATTTACTATGGCTTCTGATGCCCTTGCAGGTCACGTATCTCTCCCCCTCTCTTTTATCAGTGTTTTTTTTTCCTAGTGTAAACACAAGAAGCTATAGAGATGCAAACTTTTATGCAAAATTGTTTGATTTCGGAGAGTTTAGCGATATCTTTTATAAGGGTTCTCTTTTTGTCTCGATGCAAGTTCGTGAATTGGTTTATCTTCGATTGTAAGTGAATGCAGTGAGGCAGAAAGTCCAGCAATTTCTTACTGCTGCTTGTATTGGAAATCTTGATCTTCTTAAGAGTAAGTTCTTTTCTTTTCTTTTCATTCTTTGGGCTTACATTGACTTTTGGTGGAGAAGGTTCCTATGCATTTGTATTTTTGTTATTTGGGATCTTTTTTGTGTGTAAATGTTTAATTTTGATGGTTGGTGTTTGGTTAAACAGATATAGCAGCGCAGCTTGATGAAGGGCAGGGAATGTCAAAAACTGTGGCAGAAATCAAGGATGCTAATAAACGAGGGGCACTTCATTTTGCGGCAAGAGAAGCACAGACTGAAGTTTGCAAGTATTTGATTGAGGAATTGAAGCTTGATGTTGATGCCAAAGATGAAGATGGTATATACATTTTTTTATCCAAATTGTTCCTCCTTATGGTGTTGAGAATACTCCTTCCTTATTGTTCGTGAGAATCCCTTAATCTTATTTAATTGAGCAACCAGGGCACTGTTTTGCTTGAGATAAATGAAGCTGGACTGGTACGCATTAGGGAGACCAGCTTTTGATTTGACTGGCCGAGTAATATGAGGATTCATATGTTTTTTTTTAGATATCAACTTTGCAGGGACAAGTTTTTGAATATTCTGTTTCTAGGAGAAAATTTATAAAAATTCTTATCAATCCTGATCCTAGTCTAGTAGTTTTGTTTGGGTATCACTGTTGGTGGATGTTCGTTTTGATAGTGAAACATAGTGAGCTGGCAGCTTGGCTGTTTGATTGGGTGCTTAGTGAATTTAATTCTCTTGGTTGTATTGTTTATTGTTTATGTATATTCAGAAGTATTACATGAACACATTTTCAAAGCTTTACAAGTTTTACCATTTTCATCATTGAACATGGTAAAGCTATGAAAGGAATAAGATCTTGAAAAGTGCTGTTAGATTAACTTCTCTGTGATTTGACACCTAAAAGAAACTGAAGAGAAGAAGAGCACCATATGTATCAGGGACACTGAAAAAATGTATGACAATAAATTGGGGCATGGACAAAATGTTGAAATCTTTCTCCTTTCATCTGCTGATTTGAAAACTAAAGTGAAACCATGTTCTTATGATTTACATTTATGTTTGCATCTCTTTACAGGTTTTTTTTTTATCAAAAATTTAGATGGCATGCATTTGCCAGTTGCAGTTACCAGTATCTTGCTGTTATAGATCATCTCAAGGAACTTGTTACCATATGCAGGTGAGACTCCTCTTGTTCATGCTGCCCGGCAAGGACATACTGCCACTGCTAAATACCTACTCGACCAGGGTGCCAATCCTGCTATACCAAGTGATTTAGGGGCCACAGCATTGCATCATTCTGCAGGAATAGGTATGTTTGTGGTTTAATGGGGGCAAGTCTTCTGCTTTTGCGTGGTTATGTTGCGTGCATGATCTTTCTAATGATATGCACTGTCATGCTTAATGCAGAAATATCAATTTTATTCCTAGATACATTCCATCTGCCGCTTCTATTGAGATTTTTGCTTCAGTGCTTTGCATGCTTCTTTGCAGGAAATACTGAGTTGATGAAGTATTTGCTTTCTAAGGGTGCTGAGGTTGAATCACAAAGTGATGCTGGCACTCCTTTACTCTGGGCTGCTGGGCATGGTCAATTGGATGCTATGAAAGTGTTGCTGGAGCACCATGCAAATGTAAACCCTCCCCTCCCTCCCTATTAAATTTATTTACTATCATATTAATGAATGACAAATTTTAAGAGCAAATCATAGAGATCGAGTTACAGCTATGAATTGTGTGTAGTGAGTGAAGCCATTTGAAATTTGGCAGATGCGACAATCCAAATTGAACATACATAATCATGTCTGCCTAAATTGACACTTGACAATCTATATTGAACATTTATAATTGTGTCAAAAAGCCAGCCTGCTACTGGTATCGAAGTTTTTGGGTAACAATTATCACATCCTTTTTCTTTGGGTAGTTATTCATGTAAAGAATATTCCAACAGGTTATTTGCTATGTTCCAGCACTTTTACAAATTTATTTGAATATTTTTTTATTCAGGACAAGCTTTTATCTTTCTATTGATTGTTTTTCTATGGTGTTATTTATAGTTTTTGACATTCTTTTGCAGCCTAATGCTGCAACTGAAGATGATGTAACTCCATTGCTATCAGCTGTAGCAGCTGGTTCATTAGCATGCCTAGAGTTGTTGGTTCAGGTATCTCCGTCCTCTGATTATGTTTTGTAAATTTTTCATCTTCTCTGGGATGCCTTTATATGCAACATACTAGACCACTTGTTTTCCCCAGAATTTGAAAAAACCTAACTTCAAAAAAAATAAAAATTAGGTTTTTCTTAACTAAGCAATTTTGCACGTTAACAACAAAGAGTTTTAAAATGAGTTAATTTCATATGTAGACATCTTTAATACCTTTTGATGGTGGTGATTATTTTTCCTTCATGAGTGAAATCATGAAAAAAAACATTTGTACGTTTAAAATTCACACATATATATTTTTTTTAACTATAATGGAAAACAACAACGGTGCAAACAACAACAGGTGGCGTGGCTTGCAGAGGTGTTTCATTCAAATGGATCGTAATTAGAGGGGTCAAAGTGAATATGGCTCCAGCCAAGTAGTTGTTCTATTTCTGTTAAATCACTTACTACTTTGCATATGGTTGTTAAATTTCTTGAATTTAGTGACTGTCACTGGTTTTGCTAGCAATCTACACAGTGAACCGGATATTTCCATAAACCAAAGCTTGGGAATTTTGTTCTGGAGATCATGTCTTTTGGTGCTGAAGCATCTTTTATCTTATTTTTTTATGTTTATGTGCATATCACTTTGCACCATTTTATAGCTCTGACTTCTGTGTTATCGTGTGTGCAGGCTGGTGCTGACGTGAATGTGACTGCTGGTGGAGCAACACCACTGCACATTGCTGCTGATTTAGGAAGCCCAGAAATTTTGAACCGTTTATTAGAAGCTGGAGCTGATTCTAATGTCACTGATGAGGTGAGGCTGTTACTGCATTCAGTTATTTGAGGGAGTACTGCTTTCTTTACAGTGTTATCTCTTGTTTGTCTATATGATTTTACAAGTAGGGGTTCTCTCTTTGATGTATATTATCATTTATTTTGATTTTCAATACTTTCTTATGGTTGAGTTTAAAGCAGAAATGGAGTAGTGCCGGATTGCCTCCATAAATTCAGCGTTTCTCCTATTCCCTTGTATTTCTATCATATCAATCAATGACTAAATGTATTTTTCCATAGAGATTTCCTAAGATCTTAATGTTGCTATTTCATGGTAAATGTTATTCATGGGGAAAAAAAAAATGTATATGGTGGTCACTTTCATGTAATTATTGTTCACCTTTATTTTTTACTGTGAATGGTTATGAATTTTCTTTGCTTCCCAGGATGGTCAGAAACCAATACAGGTTGCTGCTGCAAGAGGCAACCGTGAAGCTGTTGAGATCCTCTTCCCCTTAACAGCTAAAGTTCAGAGCGTCCGTGAGTGGACTGTTGATGGAATTCTTGCACACATGCTGTCTGAAGCTAATAAAGAGGTATTAAGATCCTTAAAGATTTGTTATGAACTTTATGAGACTTAAGGTCTCCCAACTTTTGCTAAACCACAAATGCATGTGCTCCATCTGCTGTCACTATCTAACAACTACTAATTTACATTTTTCTGTGTCACAATGGGGGGGTCAAAGTTTTGAGTACATCCATACTCACATGAGGATTTGTGGTGCTATTTATGAATGAACTCTTGATCTGATGTACGTCCGGACACATTTTCTATTGCCAAGAAAACGAGATTATAAAAGGGAGATTTTTTGCTAAAAAGGGAGAAATAACAAGCGGATAACAGGCTAACTTGACCAGATATTGTTATTCTACTCGCAGCTAATTTCATTTTACCCTTGGTAGTTTCTGTTATTAATCCCCTTTTTTGGATTGGAAATTCTTCGCAGGAAGAAACTAGGATAGTGAAGGAAATTGATGCTTCTGAGAACATGGATATGCCTAAAAGAGATCTCCCTGAGGTACTACTTATGCTATAATTTAATTTTCTTGCCAGTTATGTGCTGCTTTTGTTCTGATTTTCATGTCACGATGCTTTATTGAGTTATTCCTTGACAATGGATCTTTTTTCCTTGCTCTAGTACCACTGACAAGCTTACAATTACCAGTTACATACAACTCCCTCTCATTTGGTCCAATGATGTTAGAATTCAGTGTTGTTTCACCTGTATAATTGCAGTCATTCATAAAAGATATTTCTAATGATAAACAGTTGGTTAATTTGTGTGAAATTGTTTTTATTTTTTGCTTGCTGGTTGAAACGCTTCAGTTGTGCTCATGACTTTGACCATTCTACTTTAATGAGAGTTCTTCTTCTCATTCCAATCAAGAAGTCATGCTAATTAATCTTTTTGCAGCTTGCTTGCAGTGCTATTTAAGATTTATGTACTTGTTGTGTATGGGTCTAAAACCAAGTGAATTGGATCAGAACTGAGTTGACCTTATTAACCCCAAAGGTCCAACCCAATATTGACCCTGAATTTCAGATTGATTTGGCTCTTGTTCTCCTTGTTCTCTAATATTTAGCATTTTCATAAACCATCCGCAAAGTTTATATCTTGCAACCTCCCAGTCTGTTCATTGCATTTATGCTGCATCAATTAGCAAAGGAAGAATACATTCAAATTATAGATACATGTCAAATTCCAACTTGATCATTTCACTGAGCCTGTCAATAAGTTATAGGGTTGGGTTTGCCAGGCAACTTGAAGCCTTATCCCAAGAACCAAACTCAACTAAAATCAAATTCAGAATCATAGTTGGTTGGTTTCCTTTCCTGAATTGAACAGCTTTATGCTAGCATTAATGATGTTTTTTAGGGGCTTATTGCAGTTCACGTGGACATTTACCTTGCTTCATGGCTTGTCTTTTGTGTCAGGTCAAAGTAATTCCACAAGTCAAGCAATTTGGCTAAAATATGATTCAGTATATTTTTCACAATAAAAAATGTTCTAACTTGTCCAGGTTTCACCTGAAGCAAAGGAGAGAGCTGCTGAAGCAAAATTAAGAGGAGATGATGCTTTCAGAAGAAAGGAATATCTTACTGCAGTGAATGATTATACACAAGTATGCCTTTGAGATTTAGAGTTTTTTATTGTCATTTTTCTTGTTCTCTTACTAGAACATTGGGTCCTTATGCGTGACTTGCCTTTTCAAGTGACATGTAGCATTTGGAAACTAGCTTTCTAATGACTTATTTTCTTTCACTAGATATTTTGAATTTTTCCCAAAACTCATTTCATACAATGGATCTTTTGACACCTATATGAGTCACGACTGCCTAAAGAAATAGGTGTTAAAATCTTAATTTGCATTTCCCTGTAATATTGAAAGTAGTTACAATTGTTTGTAGGAATGAGATATGTGTGAAGATGGGAAGTTTAATGGAGCAAATTCATATTTGAAGGAATTAAGCTTAGATTGAAGTGTTAGAAGATCCAGAAATACACAAGAACATGTTTCTTTCTAGGTGTTTGGTGTTAACTTTTTGATACCTTATCCTTGAAATTGAAGAATTCCTAGGTGTTAACTAACCATCATTATTGGATAGCTTGCTGGATATTAATTGAATAAGAGGTTGATGTGCATATGCAGGCAATTGATTTGGATCCCACTAATGCTACAGTGCTTTCAAATAGAAGCCTGAGTTGGATGCGCTTGGGGCAACCTGACCAAGCATTAGCTGATGCAAGGGCCTGTAAAGAGCTTAAACCGGATTGGTCAAAAGCTTGGTATCGGGAAGGCTCAGCTCTCCGCTTGTTGCAGGCATGCCTTCCTTTTCCTTTTGTTCCATGGGTGTTACGGTGATTTATGTTGTGTAGCATTTCTTGATTGTCTTTCACTTGCAGAGGTTTGAAGAAGCTGCAAATTCCTTTTACGAGGGTGTGAGGCTTGACCCTGAAAATAAGGAGCTTGTGAAATCCTTTAGGTATGTGATAAAAGAGCTTCATTACAAATCATTGCTTCTCTGATCCTTTAAACTTTGTATTCTTTCCATTCAAGTCAAGATATTAGTGTATCAGCTTATGGAATCTGAATCCTTAACTGAGAAAATTGACTCGGGAACTTGCAGAGATGCAGATTACTTGGCAAAAACTGCATTAGGACAGGAAAAAAACTGTTTGAAAACCAATTGAAATTTCAGCTCCTTCGTGTGATCAGTGAGGAATGGAGGGATGAATTTGTATGATGAATATAGAATACAAGCACTTCTGATTGTGATTCAAATGGTGTCTCTACAGTATATTTTTTTGCTATTTGGGATTTGATACTTGTTTGTACTTATCTGGCTAAATTTATTCGTAACCATGCAACTTGCCTCTTCATTCAGGGAAGCAGTTGATGCTGGGAGAAAGTTTCATGGTACAGACCAGGAAAAATCATAATGTGTGCCCATAGCGAATACATTTAGTACTGTGAACGACTGAAAAAGTAGTTGATGAAAGCTTGGCTG
Source organism: Populus ilicifolia (assembly GCA_015708895.1). Lineage (NCBI taxonomy): Eukaryota > Viridiplantae > Streptophyta > Magnoliopsida > Malpighiales > Salicaceae > Populus > Populus ilicifolia. Next base: position 2,751,459 of record SRLM01000046.1, read on the forward strand.
GAATTTCTCTTGCCTGAATATTCTGCAAGAAGCTGCAAATTAGTTGTATTAAATCCCTGTGGGGGAGAAAGCAAAACGAAATGTAAAGAAAGAGTAGAAATGGTATCCCCAGACAAACTGATACTTGAGGCATGAATTTCTTATGTTGAACTCTTTCCGGTTTTGTTATGATTGCATGCGATTTTGGTAGCGTTTTTCTTTGTAGTTGTACGAGTTTTCTAGCTGAAATTCAACACCATCAGAATTTTCTTTTACCCTTTCTTTTGCAGACAATTTTCTTCTCCTTGATTTTCTCCAGAAAAAAAAAAACTCTCATTCCCGGTATTGTGTAGCTGACGACAAAGAATAAGAAGGTGACGCCTTGATGCATGGTTTTTTCCGGTGCTCCGGAATAACTATTTTTTAAAGTGATTTTATGAGTCTTGGATTCGATTTTTTTTTTTAAAAAAAAAAAGTGAGTTTGGAGAGTAATCATTCATGTTTCAATTGAATTGTAAGTTTCCAAAACTTAAAGTCCCAAACTGAAAACTAAGTAGTAAAAGAAGAAGCAACTTGTCAATTTCCACAAAATTTGGTGTCCATGCTCGCTTGTGGATTAAGCTCAAATCCTGGACCTTCCACGAAACTAATTAGTGGGTCACAACTGTAATTAAATAAAAAAATCGTTTAGAAAATGATATTCTTAATTTCTTTTTCCCTGTGAGAAAGGAAATTCATTTTCTCTCCCACTTTCTCAATTGTCTTCCCAGAAATTTAGAATTCTACAGAGGCCCTAACCCTAAAAAATATGCTGTTTTACCATAAAGTTGTCACCTTTCTATCTCTAAATTAAAACCCATCTTTAATTTCTCTCATAAAGTTTCAAATACTTTCTTTCGGTCCTCAAGATCCAAACAAAAACCCTCCACCAAAATGTCACGAAAAGCACAAGCAGGTTATGGCACCATCCCCACCACCATGAGCGCAACCACAACCACCACCACACAATCCCCACAATCACCAACCACCCTGACATTCATCTCACGCGTCAGCACTTCAACTCAAACCCTCATAGCCACGCGCCGTCCATGGCAAGAACTTCTAAAGTTATCATCTTTCATTAGCCCTAACAATTATAATGAAGCCATTTCACGCATCAAATTCAACGTCAATTACTTTCGTGTGAATTATGCAATGATATGTCTTGCAATCTTGTTTTTAAGTCTTTTGTGGCATCCAATTTCAATGATTGTGTTTATTGTGATATTTGTGGCGTGGTTGTTTCTTTATTTCGGACGTGATGGTCCTGTGGTGGTGTTCAATAAAAGTCTTGATGACAGAGTTGTTTTGTGTGTGCTTGGATTGGTTACTATACTGGCGTTGGTGTTTACTCATGTGGGCTTGAATGTTTTGATTGCTTTGATTATTGGGGTGGTGATTGTTGGAGTTCATGCCGCGTTTAGGGGCACCGAGGATTTGTTTCTTGATGAGGAAAGTGCTGTTGAAGGTGGATTGCTTTCGGTTGCTGGTAGTCAGCCTTTGCGACCTACAATGGGTTATACTCGGATTTGAGTGTTGGTTCTGGTGAGTTTTGGTCTGATTTGAAGCATATATTGTATTGGTGGACTCTTGATCTGAATCGAGGTTTTTTGCACAAGACGTGGAGGATGTAACAGTGGAATTGGGGATCAGAGACTCGGTTTTTGTAGTTTGGGATTTTTGATTTGTTGTAACCTCTTTATTGTGTGACATTGCTGGTTAAAGATCAAATTGGGAACGTGTTGGTTGGTTCCGTTTACAAGGAGGTGGTTTTTGCGTGTTTCTGGTAGAATTTTTATACTTTGGTAATTAACTTTGTTGTAGTCATTCAAGCGTGATTACTAATTTGTATCTTTCAATTACTGTTTATGGAAACTTCTATTTCTTCCTATAGTACACTGTGAATCATCGAGATGATTAACCAGCTTAAAAATTCTTGTCTCTTGATTTCTTTGTATGTTCGTCATTCTGCAAGATTGTCATGGCTTCTGCTCAAAAACATTAGAAGAGCAAGATCTCTTTGAGTAGCATAACCAGGTCTTTACGACATCTTTAACCTCTTCATATTAGTGGTCCCTGTATCTTCTTTTAGAATTTGATACGTTTTAACAACCTTTTGAATTATTGTAATTGAACCTTTTTGTAATTTATGGTAGTTTTAGGGTCATGCATTGGTACTTGCATTTGCACGGTTTGCGATGCAACAGTGCAGCACTCATAATACTGGGTTTTAATGCTTTTATTGAGCTAGAGGGAAAGCCAGTTTACTTCCCTATATTATTTTTCATGGTTCTAGTTACCAGGGAATTCTTGTTCTCACAACTTGATCCACAGGGACCAGAACCTTTGGTTTTGGGGGCCCAGTCGTCAACGTGGCCAACCACATTTTAAACTGCTGCAGTTGGCAATATAAAAAGCATCGATTCTTTTTGCTTATTGCGCAGGCAACGCTGCTCAGAAGTTCAGTTCCTTGGCTGAGGGCTAGGCGCATTAGCCCATGCCACTTGCAACAGACTTTACAATCCAAATGAGCAGAAAGTGGTCCCCGCTGGATCAAGTCCCCCCCCTGAAAGGTTCAAATTTATGGAAGTTAGTAAATTCCTTCCCCGCCCAAAGTGGTCGGCATGTCTGTATCCGCCGTAATAATTCCATGTTGTGGTACAGGTTGGCTTCGAGTTGACCTCTTCTGAGATGGTCTAGGTTGAGACGTGGGGGCATAATGATTCTCCTGCTATTTCTAGCTCACAACGTGAGAGGGACCACTTAAATAGCCCCATTAGCTTCATCCATTTCTATCTATGTTGGGATCAAGATTTTTGTTTTTTCTGTGATTTTATGTTCGAGTTTTTGGTTGTTTATAGCTATTGGAGGCTTACATGATTGTTAACTTCAAAACCCGTGAAATTAATCGTGGTATGCAAAAGCTGGTCCGAACACCCACGTTAATCTAAAAAAAAAAACAAAGCATATCATCCCAAATAAGTTTCCTATGTTGAGTTGCTACTAGCTATCCTTACGAGGTTATTTGCTAAGGATAGGCAAATTCAGAGGGGGTAAATATGTGAATCCATATTGCATTTTCTGCCACTTGAGTTAAATTGAGGGGTCAGCTTTCTTCAGTTGTTCTGTGTTAAGACTAACCTGGAACTTCAATAGAGGGAAAAAAAAAAATAGAGGGGGAAGGATGCGTTGGCTTCCTGTAATATATACGGAGACATGATGGTTGGCATCCAGAACTTAAAAGAGAACTTTTCTCTTTGCTATCTCACACGTGCTCTTAGGTTCATAGTTATTAAATTCAGTTTGACAGGTTGATACTTAATCTGATGGGGAAAAAAATCAATTCAGAATTGATTGACTAACTTAAGATTTGATAAAAATCTAGTTTGTTTTCTTTGATTGACTTCGGTCAATTTGAACAAGCCTAACCCATAACCTAAATTTCATGTCAAGTCGAACCATGAGTTAAATTTAATATCAATGTTTATGTTAACCAGGTTTGAGGAAAACAAAAGGGCATGGGGGAGAAAAGAACAGTCCTTTTTAAGTTTTTATCTGCTTTGAGGTTGAGTTGAAGGTAATATAATATTTACCCAACAATTTCATCATGTTCAACTTTTATAACATAAAATATGACAATGGGATTCTCTTTTATCAAAGTAATCTTGAAGTCTGCAACAGTTTAATTAACTTGTTGTTGCTACTACGATCTTGAAGTCTGCAACAGTTTGATTGGTGCTTCAGTTGTGAATGATATATGATACAGATTGGGGTGTGGGTGGAGATATTCCTCCAGCTATTTCTTAGCTCACAGTGATGATTGCTTGCTGGGAGGGAATGTGGGCCCATTTAGCTCGATCCTATCCCATCTCCTACCTCGAAAAACTCGAAGAACGAAGGTGTCTCTCGGGCGTTGGAGCCACTGCTAACCACTAATGTCTTCGGAGTCGTCGCTCGCGCTTTCGAGGCAAAAAGGGTGTTGTTAATGAGTAATTACCACAAATTCTGCTTGTGCAAGAAGCCGTAGGAGTAAGTTGTCTGAATTGGGACAAGGATGGCTCACTCTGGATAGAGAGACCAATCACTTGGCGGCAAATCTTAAACGCCACGTGGTTGGCTCAGGTACTTCCACAGTAATATACTTGTATGGTTCCAAACAAACAAGCTCTTGTAACCAATCGTGACTCTTTGGCTCTTTTTTTCCTTCTTTTGCGACCGCATTCTCTGTTTCTCTACCCAAATGAAAAAAAATGGCTAATTTGCGCCTTTGCTATTTGCAGATTTCAACCAGTCTATGTAATGAACCTTGGTATGCCGGTAAAGGATCCAGGCTTCATCATGGAAGTTGGAAAACTGCGAGCAACAGAAAGAAAGTCGGCCAACCGATCGACAGACATGTGGGCTGGAGTGGTAGCTGTATTGTTCATTGTCGTAGTACATCTTCAACTACATCAGCTGCGGAAGCAACTGAGCAAGTGTTTCCCGAAGATAGGAGTAGTGTTGAAGAAAAGGAGGAGCAGTTTGAGTATTTGGCGAGTGAGTTTGGATGGAAAGTAAGGAGGTTAGCTGAGAATCGAGATGAGATGAGGGAAGTAGCTCAAATTCAAGCTGAAGCATTTCACACACCAGTGGCTCTCTTTGATGACCTTTTCTTCGAGTTCTTCAAGGTTTTTCCCTGTCCTTTTAATTATCATTGGAAGAACTAGAAAAGGATAGCCATATTGTTATTATCCTTTTCATAACTGCTGTGTTCATTGCTGTACCACGCAGGCTGAAGTGCTCTCGGGGCTTCTTTACAAGCTTAAGAACTCACCTCCAGACAGGTAAAACCACTGAATCAAGAAATGATAATTACATGGAACAATATGTATAAGTTTGGAATGATGAAACATTGCTAAGAAAGGATTTTAAGCCCTCAGAATGTGAAATCCATTTTTAGCATGCGAACCATTCAAGCCTTGCAGGTGGTTAAAGAATTAAAACCTTTCTTTAATTTTCTTTTATAGGTCAGATTGGTGCTTTGGCTGATTGATCGCCAGAAAACATGATGATTATCTTAACATTAACACAGATATGCATGTTTGGTCGCTGAGGCTGAAAGGAAACTGGTGGGCATTGTGGATGTCACAGCTTTAAGAGATAAAGATGTCCTACAGCACCTTGAAGGAGCAGATGAATACCTTTATATTTCAGGGATAGCTGTTTCCAAAAGTTTCAGGTTCTAACATTCAATCCCGTCAGGGATCTTATCATCTAATAACTGCTTTTTCATGTTATGGCAGCAGCTAACAATTTCTTATAATAACAGGCGGCAGAAAATAGGAAGTGTCTTGCTAAAAGCCTGTGATGTACTCTCCCATCTATGGGGTTTTGAATGTCTTGCCCTCAGGGCATATGAAGATGATATGGGTGCTCAAAAGCTATACACAAATGCAGGTTACAAAGTGGTATCAAGCGATCCCCAATGGGTGGCTTGGATAGGAAGAAAACGCCGTGTTCTTATGATCAAACGGTCCGATATGCTTGATTAGCATTTTCTAATATTTTCTGTTGCGGATGTAATCTAAGCATGGGCATACATCAAGCAATATAAAGGAAGATTCTGCTAGTCTCCTACGGATTGCCTAGCAAGTCCCTAGTCAATAGTTTGTTGCTAGAAGGATTCTTGAACTTCAAATTTGTTGGGACTTGTACGACTCTTGAGCAACCCAATGACTAGCAAAATACAAACCAACTTAACATAAAGGAGACATAAATATCAAAATTTGAAGAGAATGGATCACTTCATAACAGATGCATCTGAGTAAGAAAAATACAGCATCTATATTCAAGAAGCTTACACAAGAATCTGAAATATCCAACAAAACCATTCCAGGAATTTAATTTCCCTGATATTTCAACGATGAACAAGAGACTTCTTCCATGGATAACATAGTAAATCAGTAAGAAAGCTGCTGAGGAAGAAAAATGATAGAAAATAAACACCTACCTCATTAATCCTCCTCCAAGTTGATGGATTCCCCAAACTTTCCATACAAAATCTTCTTTAACTCAGCCATTTGTGCAAGCACAGAATCTTTCTCTTCCTCAAGTTTTTCCAAGTTCTTACCAGTCACTTCTTTCATCTGCTCTATCCTGGTCTCAACCTCATCCTTTGGAACATGAGCAAAGACTTCTCCAATTTGGAACCGAACCACCTCCTCATCGGTAAGAATCAATTCATTGCTTGCATCCTCCAGATTATCATTGGTTTCCTGAAGAAAAGGAGCTATTGTATTAGTAAAGAAACTAAGAATGGAAGTGACCAGGATACAAAAACAAAATTATACATCCACAAATGCGTTTATAGAACAGGTGCGATGTGGGGCACCTTAGGTCCAAGAGGTGGGTTACACAACAAGACACATCATTTCCTACCTTCAATCCCTCCCATCCCAAATTACATGGGTGTCAATTCCAGGTATTCAAGACAGTGGCAAATAAATTTACCAACTAGGCTAACTGTAACCCACAAGGCCAACATAGATAGCTTTTCTCCCATTTGCTAATGATGGCCTCACTCTCTATAATCCATGCTGTTGCACTACTAATGGCAACCTGACAGCAGGGAAAAACAATCCTAACACTTGTGTTTTGTTTATTTACAATAAATTTCAACAGCTACATTTATAATTAAGTCAAGGAAATGGGTAAAGAATAAAAAAATCCGTGAAGGGAAATGATATAATCCTTTTTTTGCACAAAGCATATTAGACTGGATGGACCTTGGTGGTAAAGTATCTTAACAGCCCATTGGAAATTTGAGGAATAGTTTCTGGAGTTCAGCATTTCTTAAATCTTATAACAGCGTGTTATGTTTAATTTCAGAAACAGGGAGCAAATGAAAGAGACATGTCGGGGAAAGAGGCAAGAAATTTTAACATTTTCTCTGCTTGTTTATGAAGTGTGTCATAACTCATTTTTGGCCCCCCTACATGAGAAATAATAAAATACAAAAAAATCAAAAAATATTATCAAAAACATGAATAGTGAAAAAAATGATCTTAGCATGCCCTAAAAATGGGTAAAATATTATCTTTTTCCTGGATGGTGAACAATCACTGCAACGCCGCACACGTGCGACAAAGAGAAATCTGTTACAAAGGTGCAAATCAAAACATAGAGAATGCACCTTAATCTCCGATGTGGAGTTTACCTTGCCTTAAAAAATTTCCACAAAATCTAATGCATGTTGGATGGAAAATTTTTGCACAGCCAGAATATTATAATAAGAAAAATAATTATTCTAACTTTTCTTCCTTTCCCTCTTTGATTTTAAAATAAATTATGGAACAAAGAGGAAGATTGGAATTTAACTTTACTGTTTCACTAACTTTGGTTTTGGCCTGGAAGAACAAGAGTCCGCTTGCTCCGACTTAATTTTCTAAGAACACAGTCTATTGCCATGCTCAACAAATCAAAGAAAACTGAACCAAAAGAGATTCAACAACTTGCCTGTAATACATATTTCAATGCTACAACAAACCAAACCACTCAAGCTCGGATAAGATAAATACAAACCAATAATTCCTTAAGAATTTTCACAAGCTTAGTCTTAACTTCAATTTCCATTAAAAGCACGTGCGAGCGTACAAAGAGAGAGAGAGAGAGAGAGAGAGAGAGACCCAAACCCACACCCTTCATGCATCCATCAGTGTTGAATTTACCAACCTTAACAATCTTTACTCAAAATAACACATTCAAGTCCATTCATTGCAAGATAAACGAGGCAACCCCAACACTCATTAACATTCAGCACAAGCTCAAGCAGCTCACTTTAGGTTGCAAACACAAGACGTTTTTTACCTGAAATTTGCATAATCCCTTCTACCATAACAAGCAAACACCACTCTTAATCATGAAAACACCAAGACAGAAAATCGGGCTAACAATTCATATTCAAATCAATCATATTTACCCTTTTAAACACAAACACCATTTGCTGGCCGCTCTAATTAACCAAAATCAACAGTCCTTTTCTTTTTTTATCTACCAATAATATTCAGTAAAGATATTAACCTCTTATTCAAAACAAAAAACAACTAACCCAAAAACAATGATAAAACAAACCCATCAATTAAAAAAACAAAACCAAAGCTGCCCTTGTTAATAATTCTGAAAACCCATCTCCATATAAATGAAAAGAGTTAATCAGAGTAAAATTAGAGGCATATAAATATACAAAAAAGATGGTACCTTTGCAATCTTAATTTCGTCTTCAAGCTCGTGGAATCTGTTGTTTAATCTGCCAAATTTGTTGATATTCTGTTGATCCTCCCAAGTCACCTCCTTGCCAGATCCACCACCCTTTAACCATTCAACTCATTCTTATTTACTTATTTATTAAACCAAAAACAAAAAAGATAATTAAAAAAAAGGAGGCTGTGTAGGGTTTTGTAGGGGTTTTTCGAATGATTACCTGTTGCATGTTTTGATTTTGAGGAAAGGTTCCAACTTGCAAGCAGTCAGATCAAGGTTTGATGAAGTCACTAGTTGCCCTTCAATCTCTCAACAACGCCGGTCAGTAGACAACACACTGAGGTTGAACTTTGAAGATAAGTGGTCGCTTTTTTTATACATTTTTTAACTTAGTACTTATAATTTTGCAAATGATGAATTAAACCCTTTTCCAGAATTGCTTGCTAACTTCTTTTTTTTTACAAACCTCAGATATACATGCAAAACCATTGTGGTAGTCTTGTAAATTTATTTTTTTATATTAATTTTAGTATTTTTAATTTTTAATAAAAACTCTGTTAAAATCATTTGATAAAAAATATCAAGGTTTTTACCAAATAATATTGTTTTATATATTAAAAAAGTGTACAATTTGAATGGAAATATGGATGAGAATTCTTCAAAATAAATAAAATTCCTTAGATTTTTTAGAATTTAAGATTTAAATCAATATAAAAAATATCAATAATAATAAATTTGAGACTACCTATATAGATGGATGGTATCTTAAGATACTTTCTTTATTACGTTTGAATTTCCCTTGTTAATTGTGGTTCTATTGTATTTTATTTCGGTAGTTGATGTTCTAAGATATAGAGAAAATTAATTAGAGATATGTAAGATTTAAGAATAAAAAATTAAATACAGGATTAAGTTGCAAAACAAAATATAAAAATATAGGATTTCAATATTGGTTTTTTTTAAATGAAAGGACTAACTAATGTTTCTTATTCAAAATATTAGATTTAATAACAGTTTGATGTTATGATTTATGAAAGCTTAAACTAACGAATTAGTAAGCTGGAGCAGCAAAGCAGTGTCACTAGTAGCATAAGCTTGCAAGCAGTAGCAGTTCGAGGTGGTTTGCAGCTGGAATGAATTGTATAAAACATTACAAAGAATACCATGTTCATTAGGCAATAAGATTGAACAATTTTGCTGTACAAATTGTTAACTCTATCTCTCTCAATTTCTTCTACTCTCTTCCTCAAATCTTCTTAAAACCCACTATTTGTTAAGGCATAATAGTTAGTCTTGGAGCCAACAATCCCTGACCGATCTTTAAGAATCTATGTTTATTAAAGAACAAGCATGGTGGAAAACAACATGAAAGCTATGGAAGAACACAACAAGATATTTGAAGAACATCTGTGAGACATGTATTATGAGCTTAGAGAAATCATTGTAGTGATTAAGAAAGCAGAAGCCAATAATCAGGACAAACCAAGTCCAACTTCTTTCAAGGAAGGCTGCTAGAAAATGACTAGACTTTTCAAAATTATCCATGTTTGCAATGTGGGGCATTAGATTTCTGAAATGACATGCTTTAGCTATTCCGTCCTTGCAGGTTTATAAAAAAAGCTTGGTTTGCTTCGTGCTGAAATTAGACTCTCCTTCAAATACAAGATATTCTTTGGGTATCAATGCTCTCAAATACCATACAAATGTTCATCCAACTATAAGAAAAGGGAATGTTAATGTTTAGTTCTCATCACATCAAGAACTTATTACAGTAGATCAAAATACTTTTAAGGAGGTAAATTTGTTTTCTTTAAATTAGTTTTGGAAAGAAACAAGAAGTGGGTTTTGAAAAAAATAAAGTTAAGTTTGATTCTTTCAATGAAAGAGAATGTTGCTTAATATTAATTGGTTTTTGAATCTTCTGAAAATGCAGAGTTTGATGAAAAGATTGAGAATTCTAGCGTGATGGTACCTATGTGGATGACGGATCAAAGAAGGAAGAGGAGGGTGATGTTGAGGTAGTTGACGAGGAAAAAGAGACTGGGTCCAAGAGTAAGAAGATCAAGGAGGATTCTCATGGTTGACAGTTCTGTAACAAACATAAATCTATCTGATTGTGCAGGCATGAAAAGATCACCAAGAAAGAGTATATTTCTTTCCACAAAAGCTTGGCGATGATTATTTGGTTGTTAAACATTTCTTTAATTAAGGTTAAAGTGGAGTTCAAGGCTATTCTCTTTGTGCCAAGGAGAGCTCCATTTGATTTGTTTGCCAAAAGATGAATAACAGATGAAGGGTCTTCATTATGTACAACTCGCAATAAAATTCTCATGTTGTCACGAAGAACTCAATGATCAATTTTCATATTTTTACATGGATTTTCTAAGACAATAATCTCTCAAGGAAAGGGTATTGTTACGAGAGCTCAAACCACTGGACTAAAAGAAAAGGTTAAGGGAACAAGCTGGAGCCATTCTCTGTCTCCCTCGAATCTTCTTAAAATTTACTGTTAGTAAAGGAAGATAATTAAGTTATTTGGTATTTTAATAATAGTTATTTTTTAAAATATTTTTATTTAAAAATAAATTAAAATAATATTTTTTTAATTTATTTTTAATAAAAATATATTGAAATGATACGAGAATATCAACAAATTAAAATATTAATTTACAAAATTAAAATTAATTTTTTAAAAAACATACTTTTAAAATATAAAAACAAATAGGCTCATAATTGAATTTAAACCCATTTTGTAAGAAGAAACGTTTTGAAGCCTCCTACAAGGTTCAACAACTTGCCACTCTCACAAGCTTATACCCATCTTCCTACGTGCAATTTTCAACCGATCTTGGCAACATTCAAAGAGAGATATGGTTAAAGATCATTAGAAACTTCAATTCGGGATCATTGGGGGACATTTAGAGAGAATACAGACAGTAAGTGATGTGGCTCTCTAGAATAAATGAAATCAAATATATTCATTCGTGTAACCATATGCATGATTCAAAGCAGTAAGCAAGTGATGGATTTGAAGATCACAGGAAGGTTGCAGATGTTGAAAATCCAACAAGATATAATTTTTTACTGTAGACGTAAGTACTCAAGAAGGGAGAGAGATTAGATGTATATTTTGTGACTCTTGGACTTTTCGACAATATGACAATTCCATCACGAAGTCCTTTGCCGAGGAACCCACGGATGCTGATACTTTTGTTGACGTTGAACCAGGACAAAACCACAAGTTTACTAAGTTCTGCAATCGCAAAGTTGGGCTGACGGGCTGACCCCGGCACATTATTTCCACCTACAAAATTAGAGCCACAGGGAGAGAGACAGAGAAAGCAGTATTCATCAATTATAAGCACACAAAACATAAGCTGTGATATCATTTCCAAAAACAATGACTTCATTAAATATCGACAAACAATTTATCAAATATAAACTAACAATTTTAGGAAGCAATGAACTGTCATGAAAAAAGTGGTAGGCTTCCTAGAAAGTCCATTGCATAGTTCAGATTACCCCCTCCCCCGAGAACATCAAGCAACTAAGCCAGTAGTTATTACAAGTTGAGTAGATTAGATTTTTATTCAGCAAGCAGAGGAAGTGCTTTCACATTGTCATGAGAAAATGGGAGTTGAGGTATAAGAGTATGAAATATGACAGTGTCCACTAAGTTGATATAGAATTATCTAAAAACTAGAATTGCTTTGCATCTGGCCAAAAACATCATTGATCAAACAAAAATATTAGGCCACATGACATGCACACCTCTGGATACCTGTTACCGTCACTTATCATTCATCAGTGCATGTATCTCCCTTTGTTCCAGTAAAATTACATATTACTTGAAAGATAGGGTTTAATGTCCGTTGATTAAATATAGAGTATATTTAAATTTTCCTAGCAGATCTTGGTATGGGAAATATTCACCTTATTGACACCTGACAAAGATGTAAGATTCATTCTGATTCTTAAAGTTTCAGGAACCATTCAAATCATTCCAACCAGACTTCCTAGGATTTAAAAAATTGCAGCAGATGGATGTTCCTGTGAAAAATTAGGAACCATTCCAATCATTTTGAGTTGGCATCCTTGGGCATATAGAAGGATAATTCTATAACAATTTAATTTTCAAGTGGCTCAGTACAGTAGTTACAAGCTCAAATCTGTTCTTGATCTTTTATGCTTTCAGGGCCATAATAATGGGCCGGGGTGAAAAAATAGAGCTGACAAACTTGAAGAGAGATGAACTCACCTCAGTTTCACTACCAAGATCGAGTTTCTTTATGAGATACTTCTGGATGAAAGACACGGGCATTTTACCATCCCTGTGATGAGAAAGTCAAGAAAAATTGAACATTTGGTCATTGAGGATAAGTTCTATGTCAATCGATGGCTTCATCATATTTGACCTAGAATTGATCAAACTCACAAGTATAACCATCAAGTGAACAAGGCAAAACAAAGCCAATCAATGATGAGAAACAGTTTGATTTTCAAATACTAAAAGCAAAGTTAGACCAACCAGGTTTTAAAATACAAAACAATAAAATCCGTACACTTACTGAAATAACCAACATATGAAAGGCATAATATTTATCAATTGTAGCAGTCCGCATTCTGGGAAAACAAATGCTTGGACCATAAAATCATATAATCTCATGTAAAAACCTTGATGCCGTTTCTGTTTTACATCTTCAAGCAAAGAACAAAGACCCACTTTCTTAGCCTGTCAAAAGAGATTATGAGATAACATGGTGGCCAAACTTCAAATTTACCCCTTCAAAAACTGAGATAGTTTTCAAATACACAAATGAAGAAAAAAAATGATATATATAATGCAGAACAAAGCAAAATGAAACGAAGTTAAAAGGGTAAGAAGACTAAAGAAACTCACTTAATCCTCAAGTAGCATGTGGATATCGGAGGCAAGGAAGCATCTCTTTTCCTGGAGACATTTACCATAAAATTAGTGACAAACATTGAAGCAGTCAGCAAACCAAACTTAACAAACTTAGATAAAGTAATATAAATTAGAGACAGCCTGAGAAGCAACTTACTGGTCTTCAGAGGCAACCAATGAGAACCATATTGGACCGTTTCTTCTATTGCTCTTAGCTCCTGCAGCATCTACCATTGCTTGAGCTGAGGCACTCAACCCCTCAGGCATAACTGCCCTTTTTTGTGCTGCTGTTAACCTTCTTCGCTTCACTGACACAGGAAGCGAATTTGTTCCATTCTTGTCATCTAGGTCTCTTATTCCCTGTCCATGCTCATTTTTTGTTTTAACCATATATATGTCAATGTATTGACCATTGGGTGATTCTGCTCTGGATTCATACAGATGAGGTTTGCTATCAGGGCCATCAAGCAGGCCAAATTTGGCTAGAGACAGTCCTTGTGAATGCGACTTGGAGGACTTGGTTCTGTTAGCAGCTTCAACAAGACAATTCAAGGGCCTCCATAGATCAGCCTTCCCTTCAATCATTTGAACATCATCATCCTTGCCATCATCATTAGGTCTGTGCTCGGTAGAAGGTTCAGCCACAGAGGAATCCTGCATTAATTTAACAAGGAAAAAATTATTAATATAGTGAAAATATTTTTTCCAGCAAGAACTAGCTTACACAACTTCAAGGTGGAATTTCAAGTCATCCAAGCACAAAGAATGAAACAATTGTCTCCTTTACCAGCCTTTTCTTTTGAATACTTTTGACAGGGAACCCTGGTGAGCTCAAATTATCTTTGGCAGAATCTTCATTCTTGGATTCCTCAACAGTAAAACTGCATCCTCGTAATGCAGCAGCCTTTCTGGCACCAGCTTTAGATCTCCTTCCTGTCAAGCCAGTTTGAATTGGCACTTTGGAAGTGCTGACCACCAATGACGATAATGATCTCTCCTTTCTTTTTGCTGGCAATGCAATTGAAGGAATAATTTCAGGAGCCTTAACTTTTCTTCTCTTGAAAGGAAATATTTTAGCCCTTATATCTTGCAAATTATGGTCTGCCCTGCATACAAACATGAAAATTCCAGTGCAAAAAATCAGTTTTCTATAAACACGAGAAAACTTCATAACATGCGTTCTGAGCTAAATGTTTTCCAGGAAGTTTGTCAAAATGCATGTCGTGGCCAGGAAGAGTTGTTTAACTAAAACACCATCTTGAATTGATCAGATTTCTTAAGTTAAGAAGTTTTGCTCCATATTTAAGGAAGATTTACCAAAACAAATCAATTTACAGTTGTTAAGGTAAGTTGAATTACAGTTAGTGAAGCTAAAATCATGTGAAAGGATTTGCAGAGAGCTAGTCTATGTTGCCAAAAATAATATGTAAACCATATCAAATTCAATCAAAAAGAAATTCACCATAATAGAAGTCTGGCGATTTGTGGCACTTCATAATTTATAAAGATCAAAAGGAAAAAAAAAAAGTGCCTGTAACTGTGCAAGTATATGTCAGTTCATCTTTATGGGTGTGTGACTTGGTTATAATTTATAGGACTAACCTGAGTTTGTCTACTGGAAGACAACCTAGATTCATATTGCATACAGGACAACAATCCACCACTTCATCCGAGAGCTTTTCATATATGCATTTCCTGCAGACTGGTTTGGAATTCAAAACTAACTCTTCAGAAACAGATCACTGAACAACCAAAGATTTCTAGACTGAAAAGGAATTAGAGGGTATAGCTTGTTCAAGACCAGAAGATTGTATCTAACATCTTAGATAAAATAATCAACACGAAAAAGTATCAGAAGGATGCACCAGTACTAAAAGTAAGTAACAATAACAGTTCAAGATAACATGCATCCCAAATGATTAAACCGGGAAAATTATCATAGTTAAGCACAGTTCCATTGAATTTTTTCCACTCCATTGTAATTCGCATGCATAATCTTAATATTCTCAATTAATGATAAGAGTAAATTTATTGATGTAGTCAACAAACAACGACCAGATTGTCCCTTCAACACTGGTATGAAATATATTGAGTCCTACTATTATCAGTATTAATCAACAAAACACCCATGGTGAACTCAGTCAATTGGGGAGTACATGCCCATCAGTGGACTTTGACAGATTTTAAGATTTTGTATGAACTTGAAGTTTATGTTTATTTAAATCACTGACAGAGGACAGAAAGCGGCAATATGAAGTTATTATTAATCATTGCCCACAAAGGTACAACAAAAATTCAAATTAATTCACAAATGCAATTTATACTTTAATTTTCTATCGGAAACTGAGATCAACAAGAAAGAAACCAAAGCTTTATATGTGGTGCAGAGCATGCATCACAGAACTTCACTACCTCAAGCCTAAAAGAACAGACTAACAGAGAGTATTTGGATATTCCTTCCACCCGATGCAAGATAACAAATTCAAGTATGCATATCGCTGTCATGATATTATGCATGCACTGTACAAAGTTGAAACCGAAATCATCAAGAAAACACTATTCAGCACTACGTGGCTAAAGGTCATTTAAAAAACTCAAAGCTATACATGCATGAACCAAAAGCAAGAATACACAAGTTTTCAGAGAAATGGGAATCTACAACAATCTACACCATATAAAGAATATAAACGCAATTAGGATTGCACTCCATATCCATTGATAAAAATCAAAACAAACCCCTTCTCGACATTGAATTACCGAATTGCAACATCCATACAAGCCATGATAAGCAAAGCAAACACGAAATGAAAAACAAGAAAAACCCAGATCAAGAAACAACAACTCAAATCATACCAGCCAATTCCACAACAATCCCAACAACCCCAGATCAACACAAAATTTCACACAAGAGGGGGTAAAAGAAAAACTTACACGTATGGAGACACGAAAAAATCGTGGTAGCTTCTTTTAAGAGCTTATTGCAAAGGGGGCATGTCATGCATGCCTCTAATATCTCTCTCTTAACTTTCACAATCTGTCCTGACATATCCGTTCTCTGTGTCTACCCTAATACACTAAGGGCTGGAAAAGACTTAATAAATAATAACACTAATAATTAAGAAAGATCTAAAGACAGAAAAGTGAAGAAGTAGTAGTGGTCGTCGACGTGTGGGGTTTCTTTTAGTTGGAATTTTTAGGACACGAAAAGGGCTATGAGTTTGAGTGTTTTCCTTTTTGCTTCGACGGAATCACATGAAAGGTTAGGCAGAAACAACGAGTGTGTGTTCTTCTGGTGTTTTGTTTTGTGTCCAGCCTTAGCTTGTTTTAAGTTGATACACATAAAAAATATTAACGTTGACTAGACTTGAGTTGATTTATTTAGATTAACTTGGTGGTTTAAATCTGTTTGAGTTAACTTTAAATAATTTAAAAAAATAAAAAAAAATACTGTTTTTAATATAAAAAATAACAAACCTTCATTGATTTATAACTCATTAGTTGACTTAATAATATAGTAATTTGTGGATAGTGTTTTTAAACTGGTTTGGTGGTTGATTTAATCTAAGATTTGGGTTATGAGTTTTGATGAATTATTTAAGTTAATTTTAATTTTTTTTAAATTAAAATGATATTGTTTTGATTAAAAAATATAAAAAATTATCAATAATTTACAACAAAGTTTTATCAAATGAGACAAATTTTTAACTATTTTTATTTTTTTATAGACTCGACCTGGTTCTTATTTCGAATCAGTTAAATCTTAGATTAACTCATTGAGTTAGGCTGGCTTTTAAAACTATATTTCGATGTTAATCCATGAAAATAATGTGTGTTTGGTATTGTGTTATATAATATGTTTTTTTAAAAATAATTTTTTATTTTTTTATATTAGCAAATTAAAATTATAAAAAATAATAAAAGATATTAATTTAATATTTTTTATATAAAATACACTTTTAAAATATTAGCACATTAAAATGTGTGTTTGGTATTGTGTTATATAATATGTTTTTTTAAATAAATTTTTATATTTTTATATTAGCATATTAAAATCATAAAAAATAATAAAAGATATTAATTCAATATCTTTTATATTAAATACACTTTTAAAATACGTACAAAATAAAAATCTACAATACTCTCATATCATCGATAACATTGATAACTATATCTGCTTAGAAAAAATAAGTTAATTTGGATTGATGCTACCTATGATATTTAAAAGAAATGTGATTGAAAGGAATGTTTTATCTTTCTTAAACGAGTTCAAATTAATAGTGGAATTGCTAAATAGGGTAAAATACAGAAATATAAATTAAGAATTGTAATGTGAATTTGGGTCAAAATATTCTATCGATGGTGGAAAATATTACGTTTGACTCACACTTGAGCCTCCCACCTACGAACCAAGGTGTCCACGCACTTTCGTCGGAGGACGATCACGTCCTCCTCCCTGGGGGATGTCAGCTGCGGCTTCCACATTTTTCACATATCTTCCGTTATGTGCACCAATGGAGAGAAGAGAACACTGCCATTAATCTCTTAAGTGTTTTTATTGCCTTTCACTGGAGCACAAGCACCTCTTCGTTAAGGGTGCTAAGTGTTAAAACAAATTCAATTAACATAAAATAAATACATCATTTAGCTTAAACATAAAAAGCTTATACATGGGTTAAGTTAAAAATATTATTCTACTTTTAATAAATAAAAATAAAATAAGATAAACAAATTATTTAGTATTTCCTCTCAAGCTTACAAAGCGGCAATTACAAGAATCACGAGTTTATCAACTAAAAAACAAAAACGAGAAATATAATACAATTTAGTAAAGAAATCTGTAATTTACAAAAAAAAAACAAAATAATAGTGTCATACTTGAAATGATGACGAGTAAGATAATAATCAATTTCAATGTTCTTAGTTTATTCATAAAAAATCAAGTTATAAGCAATATAAATAGAATTTTAGTTGTTACAATCATATATAAGCAAGATAAGAGAATGAAACTCTTATATCCGTAAGTAACCACGTAATTAAATAACCTCTTTAGTAGTAGATGTCATAGCACAATATTTTAATTTGGTTAAGGATTGAGAAACAATAAATTGTTTCTTGTTCTTTCAAGAAATAAGAGAATTACCTAAAAACACAAAAACCAGTAATTGATTTGTGATATGTGAGATCATTGTTATGATCAGCATTTGAGTATGCGCATAGCTTCAAGAAAAAGGTAGATAAAAATAAAAAATTATACATAAAGATATCACAAAATATGAAGAACAATTGTCAAGTGAATGGTAGTAGGAGAAACACCAAACTGAATAACAACATGAAAATCATATGCAATATCTAGACGAGTAATAGCAAGGTATACCAATCTCCCAACAATAATATGATATAAAGTAGGATTTGTTATAGGTAAAGTATTAGAAGAAGAATATCTTGCATTAACTTCAATGTGAGTGTCTACAGTTTTGTTATTAGTCTAGCCTGCTCAATAATATATGTAACATATTTTGATTGAAAAATAAGATAACCTACCTCGATGCTTATGAAGTATTTAAAAGAAGACAAATTATTCATTTCAAACTGTTTAGCGAGCTTTGTCTTCAAAATTGAGATATCTTCAATATCATCACTAGTAATAATCATATCATCAACAAACAAAGATAAAATGATACGACCCGCATCAATACATACATTTAATAAAAAAAAAAGTAGAGTCATGACTACTATAAACAAATCACAACAAAAAATTTCTCAAACCAAACATGAGGTGCTTGTTTAAGACCATATAATGCTTTCTTAAGCTTATATTCATACCCAAAGTCATGTGAAACATCAGGAGGAGGTGTCATATAAAATTCTTTTTAAATATCTCCATTCAATAAGGTATTTTTAATATTAAGTTGTGAGATATGTCATTAATGAACCGAAATTACAACAATAAGAGTACGAATAATAGTTATTTTTACAACATGGACAAATATTTCCTCATAATTAGTATTGATATTGTACATCTAACAACAACCAATAACATTTTTACCAAAAGGTAGAGAAACTAAATATTAAGTATATGTTTTATACAAAGCAGAAAATTTATTATTTATAGCTTGTTATCATAGAGGATCAAGAATTGTTTTTTTTATAGAAAAATAGCTTAGAGAGACAACAAAACTAGTTATGTTTGAGATTAAGTTTCGGCCTTCATTCTATAAAATCAACTCCGAAACCATGTTACAACTAATTTAATTAATACAAAATAAATATGATTATGAAAGAAAGAAAGGCTAGAATTCTTTTTTATTAATTTGTAAAAAATATATATCATTTAACTTAAATACAAAGAAATTATATATAAGATGAATTAAAAATATTATTTTATTTTTAATAAATAAAACAAAACAAATATATTTATCAGTAACCACCTTTAACCCTACCTTCTTACCAAAAGCATCTTTGTCTTTTAATACCAAGTGGCGCCCCTCCTCAGCGCAGGTGCTTGTGCAATAGCTCCTCTCTTTGCATCCTTGCCTGCATTAATTACCCTTGTTTTTGTTTCTAGAAAAGCATGGCATGACTCAAGTATTCCACTTTGACTGTTATTAATCAGCATCCTCTGTTGCTTCTTTGACTCCATGAATTCTACAGTCTTTATAAAGAAAATCTTTGTGAATGGAATTCTTGTGATTGCTTTTGACTAATTCTAGATAATGCACCAACCCTGAGAAAGAGAAGGCCACAGATGGGGGTGCATGGATTGGAATGGAAAGTCAAGATCGGCAACTACCGTAGTTTTTTAGATTATAGTAGTTGTTTTTTTTTATTTAAAAATATATTAAAATAATATTTTTTATTTTAAAAAATTGAATTTTTATATTTGCATATTAAAATAATTCAAAATCATAAAAATTTAATTTAAAAATAAATATTCAAAAATATTTTTTAAATATAAAAATAAACTCAAGCTAAATATTTTTTTTGGCAGGAGCCTATAAGTTGTATCAATAGTTTATTAATATTTTTTTTTATTATTAATATAGATGTTTAGATAAATTTGTATATGCCCTCAATTAATTCTTAATCCACAAGTTCTTAAATTTAAATATATTATTATATAAACCTTCAGTAAATAGCATTGATGTATTTAAATTTAATACTCTAAAATTAAAAAATTTTCAAACATAAAAATAAACAAACTTTTAATTCTAATGTACTGAATGTTTAATCCGTTTTGAAATTAAAGTATTTTTTCAGAAAGCTGAAAGCTGGTGCATCAACATTGTAAAGTACATGCTTGTAAAACCAGAGCAAATTACAAATTTTGGACTAAAGTACTTGATTTGAAGTTTTCAAAAAGTTGGCTCACATAAACGGTGTTAAACTAGTGTACTAATAATGTAATTATCCCAATAAAAGATTTTGAGGAGAGGGAGAGAGATTTCTCTAGGAGAGGTAGCTTCGAAAGGTTTGAGATGCCCTGAAATAAATAATAGTCGTTCCAATGGAACCTTTTCTTTTTCCATTGATATACTATCCAAACGATGACAAGTATTGAGATAAACAATCAGGAAAATGGTATCGAACATAGGTTGTAAGGATGACAGAGAGTATCGATGAAGTGTTTGCTAATAAAAGGGTTTCAAGCATATCGAGTGAAGGTTTTATTGTAGACACATATAATTCATTCATTTGATAATACAAGGCTCGAGTCAATATGTCCTGCAGAGAATCTGTTGATTTGGCTTCAAGTTGATGTAGAGAATCTTGAAGCTTCTTCCATGCAGAGGCTAATGCAGCTTCTAATTGGTCTGGATTGAACATTTGCTTTCTCCAGATAGGAATTAGTTATAGCTGAAAATATTTCTGAATGACTTAGTTAGAAAATCTGCAGGCTTGGAATCACGAGTAGATCAATGTAGATACAAGAGATTAAGCACAGCAAACTCCAAAATGGAAGTGAGATTGTCTTTGGAGTGTTTTGCCAATTCCTCAGTGATGAATCTCAAAAGTTATGAGATATGGAATTGATTGTGGAGGTTGAGTTGAGAAGAAGATAACATGTTAGCTAAAGATTCAAACTCAACTTCAGCAGGACCCCTTGATCAAAGGCAATTTAATTAGCTAAATAATGCAAAATGGAGAATGTGAGAAATATGTATTTATTAATGCATTTGAACCTGCAATTGGAGAATTAGAAGCAAGAGGAGTTGTGTTGAATGCTTCGGAGTTCGAAGAAGATCCATTCTTGTGTGGTTCTGTGATGGTGGGGATATCTGAAACTTCATCAGGGAGTGCAAGAGAGCCTTTTCCTGATTGAGAAGCTACATGCGGCACTAGTCCGAGGTCTCGAATAGATTCTTCTGATTCAGGAATCACTTTGGAATCTTGTAATTCTTCCTGAGAATGAAAATTAGAAACATTTTCCAGGTCCAAGTTTTAAGTAACATTCATTAAAAGTCCGCTTGACTGAGGCAGAAAAGAAAGAAAAAACCCAACAGTTAGATGAAGAAAATTAACTTGTACAGGAAAGGATGGATCAAGACTCGCCTCCAAAGAGATGGAATAAGCAGTAAACATCTGGGACCCCAAGGACTCTCCATCATCTTGTCCCCGTCCTCGGGGAACTAGGTCATCTGCCCTAGAAGTTTGAAGATCCCGTGCCCGCTCTCTCTGCTCTCCTTTCCTTTTTTTGGGCAACGCAACTGAACACATAACTTCAAAAGCTTTAACTTCTCTTCTTTTAAAAGGAAATATTTTGGCCCTCATATCTTGCAGATAATTGTCTGGCCTGCATGCAAACACGAACATCCCAAAACAAACATTTTATTTTTTGTCCTTTTTAAATAGACAATAAAATCTCATTATTGTCCTGATCCAAATGTTTTCTGGGAAATGGAAGAAAACTCCAAGCAGGACTCCTTGAATAAGAAGTTCAGCTCTTGTCTACTGCAACCAAATAAATCTATCTACTATTGGTTAGGGCATCAAGCAATACAATCAGTGAAAACAAAATCATGTCAATAGGGCCGCGAGTCTATGTTGCCAAAAGCAAACATCCACAAACCAAATCAATTTCAAATGAGCCAATCATCAGATCAGAGTATATAGATTTAACAAATAACAGTTACTATATATTACTGATCAATAACCAACCTCAATCACAATCTTAAAGTTCAGGGAGCCAATACTGATAGATACTTAGAGATCATATAACCTTTTCAATTGTGCTTTAGAAGAAGTTACTTTTATGCCATTTTGGAACCTAAAAGATAAAAGTAGTGCCACTACACACAAGTGTATATAGCAAAAGCTAACCTGAGTCTCTCAGTCGGTAGACGACCTAGATGCATATTGCATATGGGACAGCAATCTACCTTTTCGTGAGTGAGCTTTTTGTATATGCATTTCCTGCAGACTGGTATGCATTTCATAAACTCATCAGAAACAGATCACTGGAAGAGAAAAGATCACTCGATAGAATACGAAGATTCAAGATTAGATATAACACCATAGATTCAAATAATCAAGAAAAGATGATCAAAAGGATTATATCTCAAATACAACATAAAAGGCATATAAAATTATTGGCATAGTCATGAAGCTTTGGAATTGACGGTTATGTCATGGGGTAATGTGTACGAGTAGGAAGTTATTCTTAAACAGTGTCCCAAACTGCCCACAATTATAAAGATTAGTAAGTATGATTAAGTATCTCTGCAGCGCTTGTTACTAATATAGCATATGACTTAACAAACAAAGTTTTCTATTTGGTATAGAGAATGCATTGCACCAATTGTGCCAACACAAGCCTAAAGGAAAAGACTAACAGAGTATTTGAAAATTCTTCCTTGATGTTCTTATAACAGATTCATGTGTACATAAACAAACAAATCAAGAAACGCAAAGCAAGGAAGACCAGATCAATAAACTACAAAGCAACTAAAGAAATAGCCCAGATTATTATATTTATTTCCACTGCAACCTTGACAGCTTCAGATTGAGAAAAAAATCAATCACACAAGAACAAAATATAAAGCAAAAGAGTAAACCTTACAGGTATGAAGACACAGAGAGATTGTGGTAGCTTCATTTAACAGGTGATTACAAAGAGGGCATGTCATGCATGCCTCTAGGTTCTTCCTCTTCACTCTCACAACTTGTTCCACGATCTCTTTCTCTTGACTATAGAGATAAACACAAGTGCACAACATTATTTTCATGCTAAAATAATGGTGACAATCACCTAACGTTTTAAGAGAAAAAGAAACTAACATTCTTCTTCACCTGAAAACTACTATTGACAACAGTCAGAGAAACAAAAATCATAATACCAAGTCATATTTGACTGCCAATACGAAACAATAAAAAAAAAATGCAGTAATGACAGAAAAGAGGAGAATACAGGGATCACATTGTACCCATTAAAGCTTAAAGCTTTAACAGCTCCATATTTCCAAAGAAACAAGCTTTCGAACTACTAAAAAAGACAAACCATCACAGCTAAGCAACGAAACTGGTCTAAAAACAGGAAAAATTCAAGACCCTTTAAAGAAGGGAAGGAGTGGAAAAGCAAAACACAAGCGGGTATTTCTGTGAAACTGAATGGAGTTTTAAGGGGAAAAAAAGTTGAAAACTTTTCTTTTTTCCCATATTTTCTCAGGAAACAAACAAAAAGAAACAAACCTTCTCTCATCCATATCTTCAAACAGCGCAATGCGAAAAAAAAATACAATAGGATTCCAGTAATTCAATCTTCAAACTTGTGTCAAGAGTGCCAGCTTCAATTTCTGTGTTCAGAGGGAAAGGGAGGAGTAGAGGTTTGTACTGATTTGGGATGGTGGAATACAGAGAGTACTGGCTCCGTTGCCCGCGCTCGGCTGTGGGCATGTACTCGAGGTGTCAGCAACGATCTTGTGAGTATATTTTTCAAAAAACAACGGGTGTAAACTTGTAATGTACGACCCGTTCGAAATCAATATGATTAAAAAAGATCTATAGGACGATAACGTTTCAACTTTGTTTTTCAAAAAAAAAAAAAAACTATGTTAAAAAAATGTTAAAAAATACATAAAGTAAATAACTCAATAGCATTATTGAATAAGTTTTAAATTTTTTTAATAATTTTAATTAATTTATACACATTATAACTAATCACATGAATTCTAAAATTAATAACCATATAAATCTTTAATGAATATAAAATTTATAGAATTCAAACTATTAATTTTTAGAAAATAAAAATAAAATCTAATCAAATAAGTTATATTCTTTAAAATGATAAATTTTTAACTTTTTACCTAACAACATTTTAGTTGTTATGACATAATAAAATTAATTTAACAAGTTTAATAATAAATATATAATTTGATTTTTTTAACAAAAATTAAAATAATATTTTTTAACATCAAAACAGTAATAAATTTGACCAATCTTAATCAATTTTAATTAATATTTCAAATTTTTTATTTGTATAAATTTAAGATTAAATTAAAAATAAATTAATAATATCAATAAAAAATTATTTGACCCATGTAATTCATGCCTCCGACATGTTTGGAAGGACACCGCATTAGAAAGAGACGTGTTTGTCTTTCTTTTAGCATTGATGATGACCTTAATGTGATTGAAATCATCTCGGCGATGACACATTTCAAGGCAGGGTGGCGAGTTTGGGTGGAGTCCATTGAGTCGCCCATGGTCATGGTCATGGTCATGGTCATGGCTCTTGGGTTTGCCACATTGCTTTTTTTATTTTTTTTTATTTTAAAATATATTTAGAATGTATAGACCAGAAAATGGCAAGAAGCAGTCATCTAATTTCTAAGGTGCCTTGAGTTTTTCGGAAGGAAAATCAAAGTCGCTGTTGTCTACATACATACATACATATAGGGATTGCTTTGTTTTTTGTATAATTAGATTTGATGATTGTTTAATTAGCAATTCATGAAATTCAATCATGATTGAGAATTGCTCATATTTGATGTTTCAGCTTTTGATTTTAAAAATAATATGTATATATGTTTGAGAAAGAAATCGAATTAATTTGAATTGATATTTTAAAACGTTTTAAAATTCCTTTAAATTAGCAATTATTTTCTTTTTTATTCATGCATATTTTTGTCGAATAGTTGAGTAAATAATAAATTAGTCTCTAAATTTTTACAAAATGAATCAAATATCCCTTCGGATTAAAAAATAATCGATTAGTTTCTATATCTTTAAATCACTTGACAACTTGATTCTTTCTGTGCATTTCATATTTTTTTTCTTCCAACAAACAGAAAAAGAAAGAAATAGATGATATAAAAAGATTAATGAAAAAGATATTTTAACTTATTGAAATAAAAATACAAAATTAAGCATGATAAACATTAACTAAGGGATTAATTAATTAATTAAAAGTTTTAAACTAGAAAGATTGTTTAATTTCTTTTGAAAAAGGAACTAATATTTATAATTTTCTCCAAATAATTTAACCCTCAAGTAAGGACTAGATCAATTATAAACTTTAATTAAACCAAAAGATTAATGCCATTGCCCTGCCTCCTAAAAGAGTTAGAAGACACATCGTCTAATCAAGTCTCATCACAGTAATATTTCCCTGCACTAGTTTGTGATATTAATTATTCGCAAATTCATTTGATTGTAGAAAATTCCAGAAGAAGTTTTTAAGTAGAATAATAATTGTCCATGATCATGAGCAAATCAACTTGACAATTATTCCTCATTTAAAATTCATGATTGAGAGTTAAACTAGCAATTTAAAATCTATGAAATAATATATTCCATATTCCTCATGTCCAGAATTTTTATTTTTTCACCTACCCTTTAGTAATATTTTTTTTATGAAACAAACCTTAATAACGAATTCAATTGGTTGTTAATGATCTTAAATAATTTTTTTTAATATTACCTCACGCAATTTATTTTAATAAATGGTTTGAATTTTGTCATTTTTTTTTTGGATATATATAAGAGAACAGTTTAATACTTGTATGGACTTCTTTTGGTCCATAAGATAATGCAATGAATTAATTGCTTGTTCTTACTTTCCGGGAAATATTACCATAAGGATTAGGTTTTAGATTTTGCTCTCTTTCCTAATCCAAAACCTATTGCCATGCAAAATATTTAAGATGAAAACGATTTTTTTTTTTTTTTT